>CM077222.1:29217029-29589529 GCA_039654775.1 Spinibarbus caldwelli | reverse complement strand
CTTCTAAATAAACTTTGAGTTTTTATTATTGATGAGATTTTATAACCAATCCAATAAAAATACAAAATGCAAGTGAAAAAAAAAAACTAAAGTTCTTTGCCATGTGTTAAATATCATCAGTGAGTTAAAGATTCAGTAAAGAAAGTGAATTATTTTAAAATATTAAATTCTAACTTTATTCTGAATTTATGTTATTATCTTTCCACCTCCCTTAAGAGTAAAACTACATAATTATTTTCCCTGACAGCAAAATTCCAACTCATATGCATATTTTTTTTTCACCCACTTGCTATTTTTAGTTTATCACTTCCTCTTCTGAGCATGAATATAAACTGGGCAGAAGATGCCTCTCATCCTAGACTTGCTTCAACACATCTGATCTCAGCCTCAACATGTCACTGCTCTCTTACGTACTGCTGGCAGCTACTGCAGTCTGCTGCTTCACAACCCTCATCGGTAAGAGTATAGAATTTTATTTTAGTGTTATTTTATTTTAGTTGTACAGCATTCTGTGTGGTCAATATTATGTGGTGTTTTTATCAATAGATGTCTGTATAAACCAGGTGCTTTCAAAGTTTAAAAGGTAGATCTGTTAAAGGATAAAATGTGCTATAATTTACTGCACCGTATTTATGAGCTCAACTGTTGTAATTATTTTTAACAAATTTGCCATTTATTCTGCCTTCTTTATTTCTGATGAAATGGTTATAACATTGTTCTTTAGAGAAATGGAATTCTAACGGTATGCCTATTGCTTCTTTCAGCAATGCCAATGGAAGGCTTTGGTTCCAACAAGTGTCAGTGTGTGGCCACCACCTCATCCATAATTCCATCTCGGTTGTTCCAGAGGATTGAGATCGTGCCTCCGGGAGCACACTGTCGCAAAACCGAGATCTTGTGAGTCATGATGTTTTGCCTCTACACGTCAGTGGCACACACACTTCAATCAGAGACATGAGGGAAATGTGCAAGGGGGTGCATGTTTCCTCTGTTCTGACAAACCTCAGCGCTCTCAAAAATATGTTACATTATTCTCTCATTAGCCCACGCAGCTCTCAGACAAATGTCACTTATTGCCCACATATTAGGCTGATTTGTGTAAGACAGGCAAATATTGTCGCATATGTTTATTAATTCTTTTTAAATTCCTCAGGATTACCAAAAAGGACAACCAAACAGTTTGCATAGACCCTCAAGCAAGATGGATCAACAAAGTTGTCACAAAAGTAATGAGGAGGTAGGGTTTAAGTCTTCACTCCCAAAATCAAGTCTGTCTAATCTAGATTTGACCTTTTGTTTTTTGTTTTTTTATCTTCTTTGCATTGTCTAAAGGTCTCCTTTTGTTTCTTTTTCCTACAGCAGAAGAACTGCAAAGGAAACTGCTGTGCCCACTCTGGCATAAATCAACGCGTACAAAAACAACTGTGATAAAGACATTTTCCATTTTCTACTTCAGTTATTCCTTTTCATTCAAACAGCCAACTCATGTGCGCTGAATGTTATTAGGCCATATTTATGCAGTCACAAATTAAAAATGTCTGTCTACAAAATCTGTAATTATTTCTTTGAAATAAAAATCTCACAACCTTCTTCCTTTAAAATGACATCTTTATTGCCTTTAAGTTGAGAGACTAGGACAAGACTTTGTTGAGAATTTCTTGTTTTACAAATGGGCCACATGTAGCACCATTTACATTTGCAAACAGAAAGATTTTTTTTTCCCATATCATCACCATATATGTTCATAGACTAAATAAGAGTTACAAAATGTGTATTCCTCAGCTGAGGAGAAACTGCATGAAAAAAAGTCACAAAGTCATTGAGAAAATCCAGTGATAAAGCCTCATCATCACATTGGGAAAATGCTCGTTTTTGGATATTCTAATCATTTTGTCTCAAGGTTCTTTGCAAAACAGTGCTTTACATCTTACAATCATGCAAGTCCTGCATTAATTAGAATTTCTCATCAAGTCTGACCTCAAACCCTGGTGCCATAATACACATTCAATGAAAGTCTACTGCTATTTTCTTTTATTACTAGTTTAAAAATACTGCTTGTTCATCAATCTGGATTAAAATAACTGTCTAGTCAGACCATTTGCCCAAGAGGAAATTTGTTCAGCTTGTTCAGTGAGAATTTCTGTAAGGAGAACTTATACAAGTATCCATCAGAAAACAAAACTACTGCTACCACTAAACCAGGGAAACAATGGTAATTTCCTCAACTTTAAAAAAGAAAGATTTAAGATCCTGCAGTTTCTACAAAGCAAATTGGCTTATCACTGCTGACCATGACATGTTTTAATAACAACAACAACAACAACAACAACAACAACAACAACATTATAACTGAATCACAGCCACTTTAGTAGTCATCATGTCTCTCTGATGAAGAGAAGAGATGGACAGATGAATGGATGAGTGGATGGAAGGGTGCAGGGATGGATGCTGGTGCTGGCTCACTCTGTAAGCGTCTTGCTTTCACAGGCAGTACTGCTGTAGAAAAGATGGTTCAGACTAGGCACAGTTTGATAAAAGAGGAATGCTCTACTTATCAATCAGTTTCTGCAAAAGTGACAAAAAAGTGAAAGCACTGATGCTCATAAGGTGTTCCACTTTTTAGAAATGATGCAATGTCAAATATTGCACAGGATTTCCTGATTAAATACTTTGTTAAATAAATACTCTGTTTTTGCTGACTAAAAAGCCTAAACAAAAATGTCATTAAATTTAACAGGGATGGGAATTAATCAAGGTGGTTTTTCAATATTTTCTAAAGTCTGATGGCAGTAAGTGATAAGTAACATGCAGCACACATAGTCCAACACTTAATAGTCCAATTCAGCACCTCTGACCTTCTTTCTGAAACGTTTTAGTCATAGCAGCTCAACACAGAACAAGGCACAGTCTGCCAAAGCATGTTAGGATAGCTATAGCTTTGTCCAAATACACATTATTGTGTGAGACCGGATGTGTCAAACAGACAAGTACTACCAACAACCTTATGCTCACAGGTTAAACATCATAAAATGCTGCAGGATTTTAACTCAAGAAGCTTTAAGCTTTAAACACTTTTTATGATTGCTAGCTTGAAAAAAAGAGACTTTTGGTTTCTTAAAGTCAGAATTCATGCAGGGAAATGTTTCCACATTAGTCATGTGATAGACAACAACACTAATGCCACCAAAATGTATTAGTTTTTGCCCAAATTCAGATTAAGGCTGCAATACACTACACAACTTTTGCCCAGATTTAGGGCAAGTTTTAATAAACAGCAAATTAGCGCGAGAGCGCAATTCCAAAACAGCGCTGATGGGCATGGAAATTTCTGCGGGTGATTTACTAACAACGCGCAAATTAAAGAACACAGGCGCAACATCTCATTTACATATCGACCATCCCAATATAACAAGCTCAGCGCAAATTAGAGTTGTCGCAAATAAAGAATAAAGAAATAAAGAAGCCACAGTACGTTGAAAAGTACTGGAGGCCAAAAAATGAAGCTAGAAGTTGCAAGAAGTTTTGATAGACCTTATATTGCGTGACTCCTAGTTGAGGGTTCCAAGCTGTCTTTTATTTCCTGAAGCAAATTAAAAATAACATGGCTCGGCAAATGATATTTTCGTGTTCTTCTTGCATTCCAAATAAATTAATATGCATGGAAAAAAACCTCTCACTTCTACCATGCGCTCTCTGTTATTTGCGGTGCCTCCTCTAGCAACAATAATTGCAGCCATTTCAAGCGCAAAATAGTTTAAGACATGCTTTTTTTGCGTTAGTAAATCTCGTTGCGTGATTCATTTGAACACTCTCCTCCCATAAAGTTAGGCTACTAATCACTTTCATTTTAGCTACAGAAAGAGAGCAAAGAACATTTACATTATCAACCAACATTTTCACTGACAATCTACTTCAAGTTCTCTCAAAAACTCCTATTAAAATCACTGAAGCTGTTTACACTATGAAATTAATATCTTACAGATTCGTACACTCTTTTTCACTTCGCTGTTTCTGACGAGAAAAGATCGCCAGAAAGATTTATGCAGTCAGCGAGCGAGTGAAGAAAACACCGGCAATTTAGCGATGACTCATCTGAAGGTCTCTGATTGGTCATTGCATTCATAAGCTCAACAGCATCGTTTGTGATTGGTTATCTGGCTCACCGCCAGACAGCGAATGCAGATTTGAATTTAGCTGCTGATGATATGACACACTGAACGTTCTAATCACGCTGGTGTGATTGTATTAAATATAGAAAATATTAATCGGCTATTTTTTGTCTTTTGGAAGCTGCATTCAAAATCCACTTGGCTCAAAAATCTGATGGGGCACGTGCCCTCTCACTTTGAATGGGCATGACGCCTCTGCCCTTAAGGCACACTAAATCCACATTCAGATGATCCACATCTCAAATACCGCTCTGGAGCAATATTCGAGGCTTAGTGTATCCATCATGTATCATGTTTTGGAATTAAATTGTGAGACTTTTTACCGAGGGCTCACGAGAGGTCACAGAAACCTTTCCAATGTAAGTTAAATATTAATAATAATAATTAGATATTACAAATAATTTGGTAGTAAAACAAAGTGTTGCACGTTTTATTGGTGCAAAGATAAGTATATTTATTTTGTACAACATTTGCATCTGCTTTTTAATCACTTAATTAGAAGCACCACCAATTAAATTGTGTCATCTGTTATAGGGACTACTGAACAGACATTTAGAAGTTTATTTTAAAATGTAAAGTATTGAAACTAAAAATAAATCTCTGTAAACACTTGCATTTTTACAACACTATAAGTTTGTCCCATCAGGCAATGAAAAATTCTACACACACTTGTGGTCTTCGTGCTCACTTGAACACTTGGGCCAAATACAGGAAATAGGTCATACAGGCAGTCAAGTGGTCAAGTGCAAAGACTGCAGGTGTGGGTATTTGGACAGGGCAAATGTATCAGACATTCAGCCAACGCTCCGTGGCCGTGACGTCTGAGGCTGAGACTATGCATCTTTTTTTGTTTGTTTTTTTTTTTTTGAGACTATGCATCTTCTAATAATGACACGCACGTTTCTGCGTGAGTTTGTTGTGTTCGGAACAACACATGAGTTCCAAGTTCAGATTTTAAAAGTTGTGTAGTGTATTACAGCTTTTAGAGAAATTTAGCAAATGATTAAGTCTTAGCTTGCCAACCTTGAAAACCATAAATATGTAGATATAACAGTGAAAAGGCCTCTAACTACGGAAATGCTCTTAGTTGTGCCAAACAAATAAAATGACATTTCTTGTCATTTCTCTTCTCCAACAAATCACAAAATGACATTTATAAACATAAATTAATGTTCATCCTGTACGATGCAGCTGACAAGCCATTACCGTTGAAACAAATGTGAAACAACAGGACTAAGCTGAATTAGCCTGAGTTAAAAGGACAGTTCACCCAAAAATGAACTGTTCCACAGAAGAAATAAAAGTCATAGGTTTTGGGTCATTTTTGGGCGAACTACGCCTTAAACTCTTAGGTAGTCTTATGTAGAAATTATAAATTGTCCCAATAACGTCAACCACCTGTCAATCAGAGATTATTTGGAGAAGCTCACTGACATGATGACATCACTGAGGCAGGAAGGACTTTGTATCGTGTAAATATACGTCAGTACGGTAATGTGATTCAGATGCCGATGCAAGCAGCAAGAAAAAAAACAGCACAGCTGGGTTATAATCAGTAGGGCTGGGATCCTCTTTAATAGTGTACATTTCGGACTTAAAGACAAGTTTGCATAATACTTTACATTGCACTATTAAGAATTTTCAATTAAAAATAGATTGCTGAAAATTTCAACTTCACTGCAGTTTTTCTAATGCAAATCCATCCTGCTGTAACGTTAAATAGGGGAACTTGAGTTTGTAATGCACAGGATGTAGTAACTAATATTTGACGTTGCACAATGAAGAGAAAAATGTGGTTTTATTGTACTGGGAAATTTCCGAATTTGAATGCCATCATAAAGTTTTTATTCTTTTGTCAGTTTTTTGAGATGCTGAAGGGGAATTTAAAAGAGGATGCTGACTGAAACAACGTTTCTGTAATACTCATGCTGAATTTCTACCTAATACATTTCTACCATCCAAATACTGACACATGGCTTATACAATCTCACATTTAGATTCAGACAAACAGATCGATTTCCCTGAAAGCAGCGTTTGTTTGGTAGCAAACAGAGAATCCCAACCCTAATTTGGTATTAAGCTTTTGTTTTCCAAGTTGAAAAACGTAATAATAAGATCTTATAATCGTGTGCAAAGGTTAAAAAAAGGAACAAAGTAGGTGAGTACTTCACTCCTTAATGTGTGTGCCTATATTTGTAGGGGCTCATCATAGGGGTTTGTCCATGGTTTGGGGTTTTAGATGAGTAGGGGAAGGGGGGCTGCACTACCTGTGGACAGGCAGATGCAGCCCGTTGAGGGGAGGTAAAGGCGGGTGGTACTCCAGCTGAGCCAGGAGGGAAAAGTGATCGGAGGGGATGTGTGGGTGGGGGCAGCCAGTTATGTTGTTGTCCTTCAGCCACTGAGTCTCCAGTGGACCCAGAACGCCCAGAACACGCATGTGTGTCTTAGAGAAGAAAATGTAGTCAATCACACCCTGCAAAAAAGGAGAAAGCAGGTTTTAAATGGGGGTAAAAAACAGTGCCATACAGCGCACTGGTTTCAGTGCAATACAATAACGAAGCAAGTCAGTGTTCACTAAAATTGCGAAACCTATATATCTCTGAATTATATATCTCCTGACCTTGAAGTCATAAGTGTAGTTGGTGTAGGGCATGAGATTCCCCTCATAGGCACTCTTCAGCTGGAAACTGTGTGTGATACTGCCATCAGGTTTGCCATTGCAACTGAAGTTGGTTAGACAATCTCTATAACGCAGTTCCTTAAAGTCTTTGTGATTTTCTGCAACTCCACCGTTACTCAGATACTCCACCACACCTGTGAAGAAAGGCAAGGAAACCTAGTAATGCTGAGACAAGTTTATGTCAATATTTCTCTTAAGAATGAAATTAAAGAGTAATTTACCCCAAAAATTAAAATCGTTGTCATTTACTCACCTTCATGTCAATCCAAACCTGTATGACTTTTTTTCTTCTGTGGAACATAAAAGAAGATATTTTGAGAAATGTCTTTGTGGGTTTTTTTCTCCACACAATGGAAATCAAAAGTTACCTGCATTCTTTAAAATATCTTCTTTTGTGTTCCACAGAAAGTCATACAGATTTGAAACAACATGAAATTTTCATTTTTGGTTACTTTAATAGGTGGATATAGTCGCTTAACCTATATAAGGAATGGAAAGGTCAACTGCCTGCCATCCATTTGTTTTTGTGCTTGGATCTCTTGATCTCATCTTAGTTGGAACTTACACAATAAAGACTGCCCAAGTGAGTTCCCCATTCCCTCTAACTATTTATTCTTAATAAGCAGTTCCAAACATCACTTACCGGAGTCTGGGAGCGAGTTGAGGTCAGCGCACAGGACGATAGGGATGGAGCTGGTGTCTGACGTGGGTGATGCAGAGTTGATGGATCCCGATGCCCTCTCAGCGATGCTCTTTAGCTCAGACAGGAACATCATTGTCTGGATGAGCTTCACATCTGAGTACTCTGGATCCCAGTGCATGTGGGCGTTAGCTACCAGCAGGAGCTGTTTCTCTGAAGGCTGCTTTAAACCTGCATTATAGCACCAATAAAATGAATGGGATGAACATATTCCACAAAAGAAGAAGCAAATGGAGCTGTAACATCTAAATGAGATCTTTTATAATCAAGGTCATTGCTCCCAGTTCAGAGGAAGTCAAAAGCTGAATATGAACAGGAAACTCTGTTTTAAAAGTGTAATCAGTATTGCAGTCTTTTGAAAACTCAACAATATTGTTGATTGATTTAAGGGGAAAAATGAAGTATATGCTGAGAAAGAAGAAATAATGCAGAGCTCAAGAGTTTCTGTTTTAGAAATTGTATTCTGCTGTACTGAGGCATCATGTAGGAAATAAAAAGTATGTTATCAACCTAGCGCTGAATTCAACCATAAAACTTTATTTTATGTATCACAGCACCACATCACTTATGACTAACTTACTTGGCTTACAAAATGTTGACAGACATACATGTTTTATTTTCATTTAATTACAGCTGCATCTTCTAAAACATTCAGAGAATGCTACTGATGTTATGATCAGTCAATATCTAGATATCCACCAATTTCCTAATTGCCACACATAGCAAAAATGTAAAAAAATACAGTTTCATAAATAAATTCTAATATACTCTATGTTGAATCATTTTTGGTCTCAAAATTAATTCTACTGACATATAATCCATTGTATTGTTTGTGAACTTTAATTCATTTCCAGAGATAGTAGTTATTACTGTCCTCTCATGTAAACATTTTTAACTTAGTGATTTACTGCCATCTACAGGACAAAGCTAAACTGATGGTGTGTCCGTGAAGAACAGAAACCTAAATTGAGCTATTTAATGTGAATTACAGAGTTATCATTGAAATTCCTTACCACTAGCAAACAAGTCCTTCTTCACCTCCAACAGGACAGCTACTCCGATGTTATCTTTGGTCATGACTCTGTTTAGCATAACCTCCGAGCCCTCTGAGTTTGCCATGGCAACCTGATTGAACTCCACTGTGTGTTTCTGCACCAGAGCAAATCTAGAAAGTAAAAACGTGCACTAGATGAGCTTAATATCATTTCACTATAAAGGGGTCATGAACTGCCTTTTTTAAAATTAGTTTGTACTGTTCCGAGGTCCACTTATAATGTTATCAAGATTTTAACATCAAAAAACATCGTAATTTAGAAGCAATAGGCTATTTTCTGTCCTGTTTTGAACCCCTCATCAGAACGCTCTGTTTGAATAGGTGTGGCGGATTGTAGACTCGGAAGTAAACACCCACTGCTATGATTGGCTAATAGTTGTGTATGTTTGACAGCCTACATCTTTCACAGATGGATGCTGCAGTGATTAGGTTAAAAAAACATAAATACTAAGTACATATCAAACGATCTGCAATAACAGACAAAGCAATAGTGATCACGTAATGAGAACAGCACCTCACACTTGTGTGGTGTGACATCGGATCCAATATAGTATGTACAGCATCGTCTTTTAGTTTCAATCTTTCTGAAAATCCTGTGTCGAATTGTGCCTTATCTGTAAACGAATCCGTGGTAAACTGAAGTGAACAAAGGACCAAGTTCTTACTGACGTGGTCTGGAACTTCATTAAAAATAAATCTCATCAAATAAAGTTAAGTTTATCATTTGGTTTTTGCGTAGACCTGCGTTTGCCTCTCGTTATTTACACTACAAGCATGAATCAGTGGGCGGGGCTAAACAGGCAGTGATGTAGAAGCAGGCGTTGATCTTCTTCTGCAGAGGCGGTGTTTAGCCACACTATTACATCATAAAGTGGCACATTCCACAACGTGTTGTTTTGGCAGATTGGCTTCAATATAAGCTGATTTTAGACTAACGAGAAAGTTTTGAGTTCTGAAACGTATTGAATGTTTTTATAGCACAATGACCTCTTATATATTAAAAGATCAAGGGAATTTTGATTTCTTAGTTTATGACCCCTTTAAACCTTGTAAGAATATAGAAGGAAATTCTCACTTCTCAGTCTTGAAGAACACAGCACAGCCGTCCACATGTTTCCGCTCCTGTTCTGACACAAGTTTGGCACGAGACTTCGGACAGAAAAAGCCATCATATCCACGTTCTTTCAGTGTTTCCAGAAAGAAAGTGTAGTACTGCTCTGTTTCCACCTCCTGCACATGCAGTTGGAGAATGAGCATTAGAACAAAATATAAAACACTGCTGATATTCAAACACCACACACAAGTCACTTGAAATGCATTTACACATGTTTAAAAATGTTTGGCTTCACTGTTTATGTAAAACACTATATATTCATTCATCATATTAGAAGTTATAGGCATGAGAGTTAACATATTTAAAAGGTACATTGTAATAATATTTTTATGTTTACTGTATTTTGATTAAATAAATGCAGCCTTGGTGAGAATAAGAGACTACTTTTAAAAAAAATGTTACCAATCCCAAACTTTTAAATGGTAATTTTTGCTAATTGTAATTGAGATTTCCTTTTTAATTTTTGAAACAGGAGTTTCATACCTGCAGGCTGATGATGTCTGCATCACAGTTAGTGATCTCCTCCATGATGCCTTTCTTCCTGTACTCCCAGTTAAGGGCCCATGAGGGACAGTAGCCGTACAACTGTCTTGTTGCATACTTGTCGCACAGTACGTTGTAGCACATTACTGTGAACACAGCTTGAGGACACAAAAATTTTATATTAGCTTTCTGCTCCTTGCTAAATCATGATTTTTAAAAGCCAGTGACAGGATGCTACCTGTGGGCATCATTTGGTCTCGCTCCCTCAAAGTGATCCAAGGTCTTTGGGGCAGTTGTTCTGGGTGGACTAATATTGGGAGGGGAAAAAGTAGAAGTAAATTAAATGAATAACTTACCTGTATTGTTTTAATAAACAGCTGTGTACCTGTGTCCATTATTACCTGCAAGATTGTCAAGCATGTAATTCAATAATTTCCTTGTTCCATCAGGCTCCTGATACAGGTTGAGTATATCTTGGGACAATGGATTACCTGGGAAAGAAATATTATTCTCAGGTCTAATAAAAAATATTGCATGCTTGTTCTGTACGTACTGCATAATATAAAACAACATTTGTTGGATTTTTTTTTTTTAAAGCTTTACCTTTGAGGCCAAGGGTTTGCAACTGGAACAGCCGACCAAGTTCATAAGGCAAAACTCGTAAACAATTGTTGTTCAAAAGCAATTCCCTAAAAAAAATACACAAAGTAAGAAACAAATGTGACCACATAACAAGGTGTCTGTTTAGTGTAACTGGATAAAATCGCTCAAAGCGAACAAAAAGGACTAAACTATTGATTACACACTTGTCCTTTAGAAAATTTCATTCATTTTAGCTTTAATAGAGTAATAAGTCCAGTTGAGTCACATCACAATTAATTTTTATTTAATATATATTTAATCTATTTTAAATCCTTGGTCTATTAATGTTTTGTTGTAAAAGGAAAAACAATTAATGACACTTGTCTTTAAGAATCAGTATTAATGCTGAAAGGTCAATAAAACTGTTTTACTTAACTTCATTCTGATAGGAATCTGTAGAGATTGATCAATTTGTTTTGTACCTGAGAGTCACCATGTTGCCGAGTTCTGCTGGCAGGCTGCGCAGTTTGTTGGAGGACAGGTTTAGGTAGACAAGATGGGGTAGCTTTGCGATTTCAGGAGGAATCCGGCTCAGGTTGTTGTTGTTGATGTGGAGAGCAGTCAGATGGGTCAGCGTCCATAGTGAGCTGCTTAGACTTCTGACCCTCCCTGTACCATGGAAGCACAGACAGAATAAACAATTTTCTCCATATTTTCAAGAGAACACACATACTGATATAGATGTCACTTTTGGAAAAAAGCATCTGCCACTTCTTAAGTACTAAGTAGTTCAGTATAAGTAGGCTTTCACGTTCAGTGATTTATTCATTAATTTCTCTTATGTCAACGTACAGTACCTTCAGAAGCACATTCATAAAAATAAGTTGATTTTATGAGTTGAGGCATAAAGCCAGGGAATTGAGGGATAATAACTAACCAGAAATCTCCAACTCGGTCCAGTGTGACTTCTTCCCACTGGCCACTTCCTCGGCTGACATGATGGTATATAATCTGCGTGGGTCTGGAGGATCATATTTTTCCTTTGGCATGCCTGTTAATCTGAGAATACATGTAGAAAATTAGACACCATTTTTCTTAGTTACAGTATGTCACTCATTTTCTCAAAATATTTGTAAGAAATCATCATAAACTGAGAGAAAGTGGAAAGCCTGATCTATGAGCCAGCTGGCAGTGTAATTGTAATTGTAGTGGTCAGTTTAGGAATGCTGAGAGTGACTCCAAGACCTCAGATCAAGCCAGATCGCCCCTAGACAAACCGACATTATGTAAACATGATGTAAATCAGACAACAAACCAACAACTGCACTTGAACTTGTGCAAAGTAAAAACATTTTTTTCTGACATCAGTTAAGGATTGCTTAAGTTTAATTTAAAATAAAGCTAAAGAAAAACAATGCATAGGTACTAAGTGAAGCTGTAAAAAAAAATATCAACATATCATCTACAAGGCAGTTCAAAAGTTTGGGAATGGTAAGAAGTCTCTTATGTTCACCAAGGCTACATTTATTTAAACAAAAATATAGTTAAAAAAAAACTATATTGTGAAATATTATTACAATTGTATGTATATTGTGAAATATTATTACAATTGTATGTATATTGTGAAATATTATTACAATTGTAAATAATTGCACGTTTTCTATTTTAATATATTTTGAAGTGTAATTTATCCCTGTGAAAAGAAGAATTTTCAGCAGCCATTACTATGCTCAATGTCATATTATCCTTTAGAGATCATTCTAATATGCTGATTTGGTGCTCAAGAAACATTTCTTACTATCATTATCAGTGTTAAAAATATTTGTGAGGCTTAATATTTTTGTGGAAACCATGATACATTTTTTTTTCAAGATTCTTTAATAAATAGAAAGTTTAAAAGAATAGCATTTATTTTAAATAAAAAGTTTTATAATAATTATAAATCCCTTTACTGGCACTTTTGATCATTTAATGCATCCTTGCTGAATAAAAGTATTAATTTCTTCCAAATAAATAAATTAAATAAATCTCCCGAACCCCGAACTTTTGAAAGATAGTGTATGTTCTAGAAACCAGGCCAACATGAATGATCCAAAGTGCTTATTGAGAGACAGACAGACAGCTGATGTTTACACTGATACATTGAACTGTTTGAGTAGTTGATATCTCTGATGCCGAGCCAAAACATTATGGCAGTCTAGGGCACTGACAGAGTTTAACTTAGCTGAACTTTGGAGATGTTACAGTAGTTGTGTGTGTGTGTGTGTGTGTGTGTGTGTGTGTGTGTGTGTGTGTGTTTTAAATCAATCCCTTTCAGCTGTAAAAGATGAAAGCAAAACGGCACTTTCAAATAACACCCTATTAATAGGTAAAACCACCAGCGAGAGCTTTTAAACAGACGACTGCCCTTATTTGCCTCATATAGAAAGAACATGTGGTGCGCTGTAATCATTCAGTCGCAGCTGTTACATACACAAGAGCACACTGCCAAAGAGCTGTTCGGGTACAACATATCCTGCTTCTGAATTACAGCTTGTAAATGTTTTCTTACATGCAGAACTTCAGGCACTTTATTAATTCTACTGGTCTTTGGACTAGATGTCATATTCATATTAGTGTATCTATCAGACCATCATACAGCAAGCACAGCAACCATATATCTCAATTCTAATCAACACTACATGTCTGCTGTCAATAGTTTTTATCTATATTTATGCATAAGTGTTGTATTCTTCATATGTTGTATATATAATTCTATATATTGTATATTAAGTATACATTATGTCTACATTGATTGTGTTCAGTGTGTGTACTGTGAATTCTGTACTCTTTATCTGTCATTAAACTGCTGTGTGGATACTGCTGATGTGACAATAAAAGTTATTTGACTGAACACTAAGGCGTATAATATGCAAATAAACGCTGGACCACGATAATGACAGCCGAGGCGTTACGTAACCCGCTCTTTTAAGTTACTAAGTAACTTCTATGAGTAAAACAAACACACACACAAGTCCCAAGCTGAACCTCACTCGGACTTCTAGTTAAAAACGCCTTCAAAAGCATTGTTTCGCGTTACAGGTAAAAGCGTGTCCTAGCACAGTTGTCATCTACTCCAACAACTAGGTTTGTGTTATGTAAGGCTATTATTATTAGCTATTCTGGCTTTGTCAGTGAATGCACAAAGTTGCGATTTACAGAAACTAAGTTTGGTTGGTCAGCTGACAGCCACAAGATGAAAAGCAGGAGCAGATCTGGCCGTGCCACCAGGTCATCACCAAATACGGTCATCTATTAATCAGGAGAAACTATGTGTTGTGTAATGGGTTGAGACACTGTTCTCTCGTGTTTATTAAGTTACAGCACACACCGTCTCCTTAGCCGATCTTCTGGAGGTGGTCAGAGCTGGAGACGGCAGGCGCATTTGACACCCAAAAACATCAGGAGCGCAGAAGCAGCACGCCGGAATGCAGTAGGTAGGTTCTTACCTGCATTCGGGAGGAGGGACAGGAGCTGCTGGTGTGATACGATCAGAGACATACAGACAAACTGCGACCGATCCTCATCCTGAGAGTCGGGCAGAAGGAAGGACAACACTCTGAGCTTCCGCTCCGGTCCACGGTCCCCTTACAACCGACGATAAGAAGTCCGAATCGTTTCCGCGAATCGGTTCTTTTGAACAGTCGGTTTTTAAAAAGCGATTCAAACAACAGATTTGGCTATTTTACGCCATAACGTAATTGCGTCACATGACCCCTGACGTCACACAATATTTTATACAGTCTTATTAAAAACATTCAGTAAAGTCATAACGTGGGCACATATTGCTGTTTATCTATGTTCTATTAATAAGGGTGTTTGTAATTTCATGTATTCTAGTTCAGTTAGCTGCAGCTATGATTCAGCTTACAAAAAACATAAAAACATTTGGAACTTAAATTTACATTTTCATTAGACAATACTAAATTCACATCTTTTGGCTAACGAGTTTTGCAAAAAAAAAAAAATGCTATAATTTGTTTCATATGTGTTGATGTCATTATCAAGTAGAATATGCATATTTCTTACTATTTTTCAACATTTTTGTTAATTAAAGTAACTAAATTTTCACAAATCCTTGGTTTACCCCATATGCTCTTTCTAGTAGATCATTAGGGTCGCTTCGCATGGGAATCTGACTGGATGATTCAGGTAGGTGAATCGAGAATCACTATCGATTCGGTTCTTTTCGTGAACGAACAGTTCGGAATGGTTTTGTGAACCGGTTCAATCAATTCATTAAAAAGATCGGACTCAAAGAACGATTCTTGAAATTTTCCTCTGAAACACGACTTACTTGAAGTGGAGAACATTGTGCTCTTGTATAAATACGATATATACAGCTCTGTTTTATTATAGTATGCCTTCAAACATATAGGTAATATACATATTCTTATAGGGAATTATTTATATAAACATGCAAAGTTTAACTTATAACAGAACTTATTACGGCATTTTTACCTAGCTTGCAACTTTTGTATATTTCAGGCAGGAGTTTTGGATTATTTGATATAAATGGGAAAAATAAGAAGAATTTCGTTGCTGTTTCCCTTTCCTTTAGCAGATCTAAAATCTGCTAAAACAATGGTAGAAAAACAGGTAAATTATATAGCGAGCATATTAATTGTTTACTGTAGTATATAAAACAGTGTGTGTGTGTGTATACAAATTCAGTTTTAAGTATGCACAATATTTCAGGACAAAATCTAGATGCGCACGACACAATCATAGGGATGTTATGAGTGGGAACGTTTAACGCTGGTTGATGATTTAGAAGGAAATTTAAGTGTAACACAAGTCTGTCAACATGGCTGCCCCCTCGAGGAGTGTTTTAAGAGGTCAGTTTTGAAACTTTACATATTATTTCACTTATATTCTGTACATTCCGATATATTTTCAAAGATTATTAACATGAAAATTGTCATGTGCAGAATACTTGAGTGTTAAATATCGCGTTGTGCAAATATACAAGCTAACAGCTTTGACCACGATCTGTTTTAGTTATGTTTAACGTTACATGAATTTATGCAGTGCGTCTGAAGGATAACGTATACTTATAGAATTGATTATTTTTTAAACCGCTAACTGGTTAATTAAATGTAATCATTAACATATGTCATTTGACCGAGTGATTTTACTTCTGTGTGCTGTTTCTCGCCCAGTTTTGGCCAGATGTCAGAGTCTGTTCCTCACCTGCAGAGCTCCTTCTGTCTCCTGCAGCTCTCAGACTGCACACAGACAGCAGCCTCTCAGATCCTACGCTGCCGCCGCCGCCAAGTGAGCTCTCTTTACAATATTAAGCCTTTACCATGGTTAAAAGTTTGTCTATAGAATTTGTAGGTTTTGTAAGAATCATGATTTTCATCAAAAAAAAAATTTGTAGGCAGAAAGAGAAGAAAGAGGAGACTGTTCAAGAAAAGGTGGTGAAAGAGGAAAAAAAGGTTGATGACAAAAACAGACATAAACCCTATGGACTCACAGCCTGGGCTCCAGTAGATGATGTGTACATGGTGAGGCACTATCCCAAACCTGTCTATGAGACATCTGTGGCCATTGAAATGCTGAAGAACTTCCAGAAGCTGGATTTCAGTCCTGAAAACCAGCCTGTGTATGTTAACCTGCGTCTAGACATGAAGCTGGAGAAAAAGGTACGTTTTGGGTGGTTATTTTTAAAGCCTAATTTGAGTAACTTTTGCTTGAAATACTAAATACTGCTTTTGCTTCTAAATTCACAAAAACATACGCTACTCTTTAAAGGTTTGGGGTCGTTACGAAGTCTTTTATTCTCACTATACTGTCTGTGAAATATTTCAATTTAAATATTATTTCAGTTTTATCTTTTGATATGAAAATTTACCCTTTATTATTAATAATGTAATTTATTTCCGTGATGCAAAGCTGAATTTTCAGCAGCCATTGCTCCCGACTTCAGTGTCATGTTTCTTCAGAAATCATTCTTATATGTTGATTTACTGCTCAAGAAACATTTCTTATTGTTATCAGTGTTGAAAACTGTGCTACTTATGTGGAAACAGTGTGGAAACTGAGATACGTGGCTGTCACTTTTGAAAAAAAAATAAAAATAAAAATCTTACTGTCCCCAAACATTTGAACGACAATGTATTCATTTAAACTAGAGTTTGTATTCTAAATCCACAAAAGCTTTCATTACAGAGCTGTTCATGTTTCAGAAAACTTAAATACATCATGTTCAAAAGTTCTGCAACATATCTTGAAGATTCTTGAACCTTTTAAAAAAAGCTCAAATATTTATCAGTACATCCGAACAGTTGCTGAAAAAATGCTTAATGAATTGTGGTGTTGAAAAACATTTAATATGCAACGAATTCAAAAGTCTGTCTGTTCTTGTGATGGAACACTTTGAATTGATTATATAGTTAAATAAACTACAAAGAGTGTTATTTTGAGTTAACTGGATGAAAAATACTCTTGCCGGTTGAGTAAATATTCTCCCTAGTGTTGTTTCATTGCTTAAGAAAACATTTCAGCACTTAGCATTATAATTGCAGCAACAGAACTTTAAACCTTAATGACTTTCCATTGTTTTTGTTTCAGAAAAAAGTGGATCCGTTTGTTAGCACAATTCATTTACCACATCCCTTCAAGACGGGCAAAAACAAAATAGTGGTCTTCACTGAGGTGGGAGAATCACTCTGTGGTTCATTATGTTAAACATTACAGGTGTCATTGACTGAACTGATTTGATATCATTTACAGCTCCCTTTAAGAAAGGTGTACGTTTACATGCATTAACTGTAGAATTACGGCTTTACAGAATCCAGATCAAGCTAGGATAGCGATGGAGAATGGAGCAGCAGTTGCAGGTGGAGCAGAACTGGTTGAGAAGGTAAAGCTCATGAGAACCTACCATTGCTGGTAGACATGTAATTCCTACATATAATGTTTAAAGGTTTGCCTGTGTAAAAAAATGAATGTTTATTATTATTGCATTCAAAAAGTACCCACTTACATTGAATTCAATCTGTGTTTTGCATTTGTTCTGCAATTGCCTATTGACTTTGTGTGCCTTTTAATTATTGTTGATTACAGATTTTAGCTGATGAGATCACAGCAGATTTTTACTTGGCTGAGCCAGACATTGTACAAAAGCTGTTCCCTTTGAAGAACAAGCTGAGGAAGAAGTTTCCCAAGAGCAAGAGAGGTCAGCGAGTTTCACATGTATCAGGCATGTTTTATTAATGTACAGCTAAACCGAGGTTAAATTGCTCTTTGTGTTTCTTGCATCAGGATCAGTTGGAATGAATATTCCTAAAATGCTTGCATTATTCAAGAGTGGTCATGAATACATGGTTGAGGACATCTATGTTAACACACAAGTTGCAACAGTAAGTCAAATTGAACTGCTTTGTGTGACAGACATTTCTATTCATAATAAAGTAAGAAAGGACAGGGTGGTGTCTGCTTATTTTCACATCTAAGCTCCCCCCAGCCCACTGTAACATAATTTGATTTTTTAAACAGCTGGACATGCCGAAGGAGTATATTCTGGAAAACATTCATGCCATTGTAAAAGATGTGGCAAGCCATAAACCAGCAGAATTTGGTAAGTAATTTATGTATTAAGTAATTTACATTCTCTGTTCTCTGTGCAAATGCCTAGACTGAGTTCCTTTGGCTGCTAGGTGGATGTATTCTATTCTATTCTTTGATATGAATAAAATGTATTTTGTCTTTGATTTTTCTTCCAGGTCCTTTTATTGAGCGAGCAATTGTATGCAGTAGGTCAAGTGAGGGTTTGCACATTAAAATCGAAGAATTATTACCACAGGAAGAGAAAAAGGCATGACATTTTTGCTTTGTATATATTTGCATTGTACAAAACATATAGACTGTAATAAAATGGTAAATGTTATATTGTCTAAGTGTGTGATTTTATTCTGAAGCCAATTTTTGCAGTAGCGTGTTTTAGATTTGGATGCAACATGGTTAATGGCCCATTGTAGTCAATAAGTCCCCTGTTGCAAAGGATTTCGACCCATGTTGAGCATCATAGTGGAGATCAATTTGTGATGGTATGGAATGTTAAAAACTATTTGCAGAGTTCTGTATCTACATTATTTACATTTACAATTATGCATTATGCAGATGCTTTTGTCCAAACCAACTTTGAAGAACAAAAGCTGTGAACCATTTATTCACATGTTTTTTAAAACTCGGTTTAATCATTTATACAATTTGGGCCTAGAAAAGTATTTTTTCATGATTTTTTTTTTTGCCCTGTCATCCCTTACCTATAACAGCAGGTGGCAGTAAAAACTGTCACTTACTCACTTTTTCTAACTAATCAAGCTCAGATTTAATAGCAATGCAGTACTTTCTGCCTTCATTTTTGTCGTTTTCAAATTCAAAATACCCTTGTTAAGAGAAGAAGAACAAAGGCAGGTTTTGCTAGCTATGTATGTAAACATTTAACCATAAGTATGTGATTATAAGAAGCATTGGTCTCTTATGAGTAGAACAATCATGATTTTATAGACAAGCTTAGCCTACTATATGTGAGGAGATTTTAAAACAACATTTCAATATATGTCATGGTTAAAAAGGTCTGAATGTATTTAAGTCTACAAATGTTGAAGATTTTTCTGTTTTTGTCCTTGAATGAGCACCAAGCAAGGATCAGATTGCGCTGCTGCACGTGACCTAGGAATCTTTGACCAGCTCACTACAATTTTAAGTAGTATGTAAATATTTTTAAAATATTAATTCTAATCCACGCACAACGTTGTAGAAATATAATTTGCATGATTTCACCAAGTTTGGAATGCACTTTAAATACAACCTAAAAAAAATGGCAAAAACGTTAGTTTGGTCCATAGCATTCACAGTAGACTACCACAGAACCAAATACCCGTCAAAACTTTGATGGCCACAGGTTTTGTTCCCACAGTGGCAGAGGAGGAGGAGGAGGGGGCTTCTCAGCTCGTGAATGCAGCTGGTCGTGTCTCCAATAACTCACTTTAAAGAGCGGCTCGTACGCTCAGTGGTTGTTAGTGCGTGTTCCTCTGTAATTACTGGCGTTCAGGTTGTCTTTGTAATGGCCCCGTACTTTTAAGAGGAAGGGTTTTCGTGTGGGAACCGCTCTCTGAGGAAGTTTGACTGGACTGTATCTGCTCGGACTGGATGCGTCCCAGTAACGATACCGACCGTCTGCGAGACTTCCAGCTCAGGCGCTGCTGATACATTTGAGTCCACAGGAGAGCTACGATGATGCGCACTAATTCACATTTAAGTTAAAGCCGTTGTATTTTTGAGCATTTTGGATTAACACAGTTTCTAAAGTGAATATGGGTCCTGTTTGGATCCTTCTTACCGTTTTAATTGGATACAGCACCAGCTTTCACGGAGCAAAAGGTTGGTGTTTCTATTACCGTGATTTTTCTGAATTCATTTGTAAATAATATTGCCTAATATAGATAAAACTCGCAGATCAGCGCGCATGCTTTTCTTGAACTGTTAATTGCAATAAAATAGATTTATAATTCTATATAAATCTGTTTGTCCCATAGGTGCGCGTGGAAATATGCGATAAAAAAAGCAATGCGCAATAGAGAGTCCTATAATATTAAATAACCGTATGACTACGATGTTTCATAGTGATGCTGTTTATGAAAAGGCGCCCGCATCCTGTTATCTTGATCTTCCCACATCAACTTGATACATTTGCATAAATTCACTATAACTCATTCGCCAGTGATTATTATTTAGAAGTTCTTTGACAGTAAACATTATGCTTATTGATTCTCAAGATAAACGTGTATTTCCTTAGGGAAGCATGCTTTCTTTGGGAAGTAAAACTTTGACATTATTTAGACATCATAATACAGTTAACTTCTTCACAAGAGTTTCTGGACCATGTTTTCAAGATTACCTGCTTGCAATCTAATGCAATTTTTATAGTCTTAAGTGCATTTGTTTTCTGGTTAGTTTGCTTGATTTTTAAATGATCTAAATACATACAAAATACTGTTTAGCTGCATAAAAACTGTGTTTAAATATTTAAGGGTGATTATTCCCATCTGTATTTGTGTTGACATTGTAAATTAATGTCAAACCTATAAAACTGAGCAAGATTATAACATGCTGACATCCTTATCTTTACAGCCTTTGAGGTTAAACCGTTAAATTTCATTAATGAACCGTGTGACAATCTTTTGTGTTCTTTCACACTGGGTGACAACAAGCACATTTATGAACGTCCAAGACAGTGTTGGACACATGATTGCCATGACTGTGACATTTGTCCACAAGTAATCTTGAACTTGTCAATTGGCCTGCAAGTGAAAGCTGATGTATCGATCCTTTTCCACTCTTGTTCACCTCATTTTCTTCATCCACAGGAGCATGTGTCCTTCAAGGCTTATTGTATGCGGTAAGTATCCATTCCTCTTCTTATTTTCAATTATTTTTAATCTGATTAATGTACTTGTGTTGAGATCTGGAGCTTTCAACAATAATCCTGGCTCATTTATGCAAGACATTGTGTTGTTAATTATTTAGAGGCCCATTATCACAGCACTGGCATTGAAAAGATTCGCCTGATAAAGTATCAGTCAGAATAGGTCTCACAGTCACTACAGATGTATTTGAGGAGAAGTGCCTCATAAATAATGAACATGTGCTGACTTTGTGAATGGTAACGAGGAGGAGATGGTCTAGATTACGTATCTTGAGAAATGGAAAGAAACCTTATATTCAGATGTCTCTTCTACAGCTCAGTGCAAATTGCACTGCACAGATTCTCATGTGTTTTGTGGTTTTGAATGATTGCCCTTTTTGTTGTTCCTTTTGCAGAATTAATGGTTTGGATGTTAACGTGTGTCTAATATTTGCAGGAATATTGAGATTTTAAGTGCACAGAAGCAATTTCTTGTGTCATTACAGAGAATATATCTAACAGAAATGCTTAACACAACGTTCATACATGGAACTGTGGTGCACAACAGGTTTTCTTTGTGTTTTAATGGAGAGTAATGACACATCTCTGTCTCTGCTATTGTGTAATGACAGTAATTAAAAGAAGAGTAAACACAGCAGCGGGATTCCTTCCTTCACTCCCTGAGAACTGGGAATGGAAGTGAATGGTATGCATTATTCCCCATAACATGGCTCCTCATGGGATTCAAGAGGCTTTGTGGGGAAAGGGGGGAGAGATTTGGGATGACGGTCATGGACAGGTGGAGACATGCTGGAGGGAGTCAGGAAGAGGCTCTTTGGAGTTCAAAAGAAAAGTCAGCCAAAACACCTGGACAAGGAGCCAAAGAGTCCTGATATGAAAAAAGAGAAGATTTAAGTAGTAATTATGACTCCGAACTCTTTTCAGAAGTTGTTAGCAAAATCAAAGCACTAGTTAAATAAGTGAATGGTTAAGCCCAGTCAAAACTGGGTATCCAGTTGAAGTCTTTTTGATTTATTTGGTTTCTTCAGATAGCTAATTGTGTGTTTTCTTGTTAACTTTTGAACCCTTTGTTTGATGAGTGTAGGTACACTACCGTTCAAAAGTTTGGGGTACACTCTTAAAAATAAAGGTGCTTCATGATGCCATAGAAGAACCTTTTTGTCTAAATGGTTCCATAAAGATCCTTTAACATCTGAAGAACCTTTCTGTTTCACAAAAGGTCCTTTGTGGCAAAAGAAGGTTCTTCAGATTATAAAAAGGTAAGAAAGAGATGTTTTTTTTTAAAGAACCTTTGACTGAATGGTTCTTTGTGGAACCAAAAAAAAACATTCAGCTAGGTTGCTTCAAATTGATCAAAGTTACTGTAAAGACATTTATAATGTTACAAAACATTTCTTTTACAAATCAGTGCTGTTCCTTTGAACTTTCTATTCATCAAAGAATCTTGAAAAAAAGTAGCACGGTTTCCACAAGGTTAAAGTGTTAGTTCACCCCAAAATTAAAATTCTGTCATTAATTACTCACCCTCATATCGTTCCAAACCTGTGAGACCTTCGTTCATCGTTCACAAATTAAGATATTTTTGATTAAATCAGAGAGTTCTCTGACCCTCCCATAGACAGCAACCCAACTGTAATGTTCCCAGGTCCAGAAACGTATAAGGACATTGGTGGCTCAACTTCAATTTTGCGAAGCTACGAGAATAATTTTTGTGCGCGAAGAGAACAAAAATAACAATTTATTCAACTAATTCTTCTCCCCCGAGTTACGTCTTCCACCGGGTACTTTTGGAGAGTACCCAAGAACGTAATCAATGTAATCAGCGTTGTTTACGTTAGGGGGTGAAGTGCGCACATGAACGTAATCAGCATAATCAGCATTTTTTACGCTTAGGGGAAAGCGTGCATATGCATTGTGATACTCTTCAAAATGGTGGAACGCGGTAACTCAGGGGAGAAGAACTGTTGAATAAAGTCTTTATTTTTGTTTTCTTTGTGCACAAAAAGTATTCTCGTAGCTTCGCAAAACTGAAGTTGAGCCACTGATGTCACATTTTGGAGAGTACCCAAGAATGTATTTGACATAATCAGCGTTATTTACGTTCAGGGGGAAAGCGCGCATGAACGTATAATCTGCGTAATAAGCGTTGTTTACACTTAGGGGAAAGCATGCGTATGTATTTTGATACTCTCTAAAATGCCGGAAGACGTAACTCGGGGGAGAACAATGGTTGAGTAAATTTTTATTTTTGTTTTCTTTGCGCAAAAAAAGTATTCTCGTAGCATCGCAAAACTGAAGCTGAGCCACTGATGTCACATGAACTGTTTTACCGATGTATTTACTACTTTTCTGGACCTGGGAACATTTCAGTTGCGTTGCTGTCTATGGAGGGTCAGATAGTTCTCCGATTTCATCGAAAATATCTTAATTTTTGTTCCGAAGATGAACGAAGGTCTTACAGGTTTGGAACGACATGAGGGTGAGTAATTAATGACATAATTTTCATTTTGGGGTGAACTAACCCTTTCAGCGTTTTGAAACGGAGTGTTAAATGCAACTGAACTAAAACAGTAGATGATATGACAGATGCGGGGACATCTCAGGAGTGTTAATTTCGTCTTAGCAGGCACTGGAAGAAAACAGCAGTTTTGTGCGTTTCTGCTGTGAAGTGTCCTTGCAATGAATACAGTATAAAGATTAATGAGACCCAGTGCACACCCTTTCCATTCAGCAGCACACTCTGAAATAAGGTACAACACCACATCTAAACATATCACTCGTGCCCTGGGGCACAAATTCCTTGCATTGCAAGTAGTCCGCCTCTAAGCAATCAAAATGTAGGGCAACTCAAGAATAGAACTGACTAAACAGAGAAATGGTGCAGATTTTGCTTATTTGATTGGCTTTAAAAGAAAATATTTAGCTAATTTTAATGTAGATACAATTTATCTGGAGAGGAATTAGTAGGAGTAAAAGTAATTTTCACACTGAACAATTTGGTAATTGACTACTTACAGACTTTATAAGTTTCGAAGTAACTAAGGATGCATGGTTCAAAAAGATTCAACATCTGTAGTTATACTGGTTTGGGATTTTATTTTGTAATTTTAACCTCCCAATCAATTCAGTCATGGAACAATTCAGCCACCCATGATGTCTTTCAGGCATGATATTTAGAGGATGCTTCATGACCTCAAGACACATGGGGGTTCTCATCATTTTAAGCCTCATCACCGTGATTTTCTAATGTTCACAGACCATCTTTACTTTTACATCAAGACATCTTTACTTTTACATCAAGGTCATTTAATACTTGGCCTGTTTTATAATTTCTCAATGCACCTGAATATGAAGTTGAACCCTAATAAAGACTTTTACATGGAATCATGCATTAAAACACTTCTTAGAATTGACTTTCCCTGTTGCTAGTAATCGCAACCCTTTTTATTTACTGTTAGAATTTATTTCTACAGTTATCATTTGTGGTAAGCAGTTCATGCTCTGTTAATGAATGAGGTATTCCATACGCTTCCTAGTGTGGATTACCTCACATGGCTTTAGTGGGTAATCCTGTAGTCCTTTAGGTACCAAACTGGCTTTGACCCCTTTCTGGCCCCTTAAACACATACAAATTTGTCCCACTCATTAAGCTAAAAAGCAATATGACAGACCAGTTGGGTAAAGAGCATGCAGGGATGTTTAAAAAGTGGCTTAGCAGTCTTTAAATACCTGGATCCAGGATTTCGTGGATGCTCAAACAGAGCACAGATTTTGAATTGTTCTTCAAGCAAGCACATAGATGCTTGCTTAAAAGCAAACACCCTGCTTGACTAATAGACAAGCACTCCAAGCAGGCTGAACTGTCTAAAACCTACTCAAACATCTAGTTCTGGCTTGAAGGTGCCATTTCTGAGTTGTTTGTCAGGAGGTCATCGCCTTTTGTTCCTCAGTTCATTCCGAGTGATTATCTTACAGCTCTTAGTTGAAGTGTGTTTGCATCTCGTCTAACGCTGTGGACAGATTGCTAGTTTTAAATGGTGCGCATTCTTTAGGTCTTTGCACACAAAATTCTCGTCCAAAGTTTTCTGCACATTAAAAAATAAATACGACCTCTCGTCGTGTCAATCACGTTCACACACTGCCTCCGAAACTTTTGTCCGTCATAAAAACAAATTGGATCAGGCTCGATTTTCTGTGTTTTCGCATCCGTAGCAAGCATTTTGATAGGAAAGGATGACGAATCTGAAAAAATTTAAAAAACTCATACATAAATTTCTGACTCAGTGTGCAATGACCTTAAACGTAACTTCACAGGAACAATAACTTCTGTCTAATGTTTGTTATTAATGCAGTGTTGAACTGTTTCTCTGAGCAACTTTTCTCTCTCTCTTTGTCTACTGAAAGGTTAAAAAGGAGGCACATTTTGAGTTAAAGGGAAAGCGCATCCATTATGACTTTATTTACTCACCCTCATGCTGTCCAAAACTGAACATAAAAGAAGATATTTTTAAGAATGTTGGGAACCAAGCAGTTTTTATGCTTGTTGACTTCCATTGTATGGACAAAACACTGAGAAATTCTTCAAGATATCGTCTTTTATGTTCCACAGAAGAAAGAAAGTCATACAAGTTTGGAATGACTTAAGGTTGAGCAAATTATGACAGAATGTCCATTTTTGGGTGAAGACTATTCGCCAGGTAGGAGAGATGAAGGCTGAGTGCCATTCAGAATTGAACTGAGAATGCATTTTCCTGAATTTAAATTGAATTTCAATTGAGGTAGCAAACAGGATACAATATTACAGATTTGGATGTAAAGAGGAACCATTGAAGTGAATTGTTGAACTGAAATTAATATAGCTAATTTTTCAGTAGAAAAGCAGAGTTTATTAAGACAAACTTTGAATGTTGGCTGCACAGAGGCTTGGTTGAAAGTTTTGAAAAAAAACTTTGGGTATGGATGGGTGGATAAATAGATGTTTTGCTGGGTCAAATAAGGAAATGTTTATGAGACTTCCATTTGATTTGACTTTTGGTTTTCCTCAGATTAAAATTTTACTCTATCTGGGGGTTGAATGTTATATGAGATGTCGTGAGAAATGAACTCCTGAAGATAACACCTGAGTTCGGCTACCTGTCGCTCTGCCTTAAGTGCAGCTGCTGGCAGAAGTCAAATCACTGGCAGTCAGAATAATTCATGTTCAGACACGATTCATTCTGACATTTAGGATTCAGCACTACAATTTCATCCCCTGCTGATCCACCACAAGCTGGAGCTTTCGGGAATGGAGGACTACTGTTGTGCAGGATGAACCGACAGGCCTTGTTTTCCAAGGTCAACCCAAAGCTGAATTACTAGTAAAGTCTTTAATTTTAAGAGGAGAATCTTTGCGGAAAGTGTCACGTTAGAGATTCAGCATCTCCTTGTGGTTATCTGCACATCTGTGACTTCACCCCTGCTATTGTTTCCGTTGTGTTTTTGAACATGGCTCCCTCTGTGAATTCCATGGAGACAAGCGGAGGTGAAGCAACAGAGGTGCGGAAAGATGGTAGCCTGAGGAAAGACAGCCAGACGGGGCCTGTCTCTGGCTCCAACCTTCTCCCCCCTCAAGTGCCTAATTTTGGTTCTTGCTCATGTTCTCCTGTTCAGTGGCAAAACAAAGGCTTCACGGTGTGGCCTGCCGCACAAGACAACAGGACTGAGTTTGCACTTGTTTTGCTGGTAAAAAGAGATCCTCACACATCAAACCTACAGGTCTTGGCGAAAGTCCCAACTGATAACAAGGGAGCTAACATCAAGCCTCAGCCAAGGAAACTGTCTTCCAATTCCACGTTCTTTAGCAGCGTTTGATAATGAACTTAACTAGAGGCAAGCCCCTGGCAGGTTCATGCAGCAAAATGAATAGCTTTTAGAATCAGCATCAGTTCAATCCAGGCTGGCATTTATGAGAGTAATTTAGGCGTGATTTGTGATAAAATTAAGGTGCGGGATCCTTATCTTGATTGTGTCTCGGAATTTTATTACAAAGCTCCTTTTCAGAGTGTTGAATGGAAAAGTGTTGAATGGAGATGTTTTGCCAGTTTAAAAGGGAAACGCTGGTGTCAGTTGTGGAAATATTAATCCACCTCATGAATGGCCCCTTATCACCAGTGCCATTTTAAATGGTGGAGAATTAGAAAGCAAACACATGGCAGACTTTTGCAATGCTTTATAGTCAAACTTGAGCTCCTTTAATAGCAGGACTGTTCTTTAAATTAAGGACATCCCAAATCACTGCTAACATATGCACTGTAATCAAAAGATAAAACATCTCATAGCCAATCATTTATACAGTTTATTGTCATTCAGATAGACTTTTTAGCGTGTTGTCGTAAAAACATTGAGCGGATGCATAATTGTGAATATGTATTATGTGTTGTATTGTATAAATACTCTGTAATAAGGTATTTCTTTGCTAGTCTGATAAGGTTGTTTAATAGCATTTAAGAAGAACAGCTGATACTTGAAACTGAGAAATGTCAAATTCAGAGCTGTTGGATTGGTTGCACTAACCTGTTACATTGTCTTGAGCATCTGATGCATTTTAAGAGGTTCATTGTCAATGTTTATTTGTTTGTCTTTAAGCTGTGTG
The DNA here is from genome assembly GCA_039654775.1 of Spinibarbus caldwelli. Classification (NCBI taxonomy): domain Eukaryota; kingdom Metazoa; phylum Chordata; class Actinopteri; order Cypriniformes; family Cyprinidae; genus Spinibarbus; species Spinibarbus caldwelli. The sequence goes on along the minus strand of CM077222.1, from coordinate 29,561,639 downwards.
TGGGCTATATGTTCCTTTTTGTAAGAAACTATTCATAATGCAAATTTCTGAAATTGGATGCAAGAAACTGAGTTTGTTTGTGTTTCTCAACATACACTGCCATTCAAAAGTTCTCTTATGTTGACCCAGGCATTTATTTAAATAGCAATATAGTAAAACATTTAAATAATAAAAAAATATATATATATGTATTTTTTTTTTTTTTTGTGGAATCTGTGATACTTCTTTCTGGATTCTTTGATAAATAGAATGCTCAAAAGAGCAGCATTTATTTAAAAATAGAAATCTTTTGTAATATTATCAATGTTTTTCTTTCTCTTTTTGTCAATTTAATACATCTTTGCTGAATAAAAGGATAAAATCTTTGAACAGTAGTGTGTATCACACATTATTATTTTTTACATTTAAATTTTCCACATTTTATTTGTTACACCACCTCCCCCAACGAAAAGCCCCCCAGCATGTTTCTTTAAGAGTTGGATGAGAATTAAAAAGACATGGGGGTTCAGATCAACACAATGGAGTAGGCGGGTTAAGTGACGGCACTAAAGGTTAGTGACCTTTACGTAATGGACCTTCTCGTAAGCAACTCTAGTGTGGGGGTCAAACTTTGACGGGAAGTGTGTAAAGGGTGTCTGTCTATGTACTGTAGCAGAGAACAAGTTTGAACTCATTAGTGAAGTAATCAGTCTCATTCTCTTTGTTGTGGTTTTGTAAACTGACTTTGGCTCACTTACCAGTTAATTGAATGGAATGAAGATTCCTCCAGTTTTCTTTTGTCATTAAACTTTTCAAAGATTAGGAAATTATATGCTCAGCTACACAAGCTGTCTTTAAAAAAAAAGAAAGGACATCAAAGCTTGTCCTCAGCTGAACTAGTTGTGCCTAGCTTGGGTTGAAGTTAGAGGGTCTTATTAGCAGCCAGCTGCCCTGTAAGCCCTGAAACCCCTGCTTCTCAGTGGTGTTTAGATGCTACAAACAAACCTGTGGTTATATTAATAGACTGCAATTACATCTGCTCGGGGTCGTGCTGCCCCATGCCTTCCCGCTGGACATAGGCATTCTTTATCTTGTCTGCTGGAAATAGCAGACGGCCTCTACCTTCTTTCTTATGCGGAACCGAGTCAGCAAACTAAGTATGCTTACATTTGTGGCAGGCCTTCGAGGTAAACAAGCCCCTCCGATTGTTCACCGCCCTCCACACACAGAGTTACAGAGACGTCATTAATCTCATCAGTTCAAAGCTGCCATCACCCGCAAACTCAGTTCAACAGCCAAACCCACTGGGGCTGTGTTTTCCTCTCATTTTTCCCCCACATTTTTCACATTTCCAGTAGAATAGATTAAATTAGACAGGTTGGAATTGTTTACACCTGGTATTAATGTCTCAGGTGATCCGATCACAAGTGGCCAGCCAAGACAGATTGCACTAATGCCAGACATAAACTGGTTGTTAAACGTTAAATGAAAACAATGTTTTCATTGTCTGTTAAATGTGACATTATTTCTATTTGTCCAAATTATTGTAAAACACTATTACAATTCTCTGTGTAAAAAATGTAATCTGTGGCACAAGCATATATTTCTTTATTCTCATATTTGTGAGTAATATATTCCATTCATATACAGTCATGGCCAAAAATATCGGCACCCTTGGTAAAAATGAACAAAGAAGACTGTGAAAATTAATCTGCATTGTTAATCCTTTTGATATTTTATAAAAAAAAAAATCACAAAAATCTAACCTTTCATTGGATAATAAGAATTTAAAATGGGGGGAAATATCATTATGAAATAAATGTTTTTCTCAAATACATGTTGGACACAATTATTGGCACCCCTAGAAATTCTTATGAGTAAAATATCTCTGAAGTATATTCCCATTCATATTCACAATTTTGAGCACTTCAGGGTGATTATGAACATGAAATTATCCAGCCATGGCTTCCTGTTTCACAGAAATATAAATAGGAGGGAAAACAAAGCCCAAATTCCCTTAATCATCCATCACAATGAGAAAAACCAAAGAATATATTTCTGATGTGCAGCAAAAGATAATTGAGCTTCACAAATTAGTGAAGTGGCTTTAAGAAAAGAGCTAGAGCAGCGAAAATTCCCATTTCCACCATCAGGGCAATAATTAAGAATTTCCAATCAACATAAAATGTTACAAAACTGCCTGGAAGAGGACATGTGTCTATATCGTCCTAATGCACGGTGAGAAGGAGAGTTTGAGTGGCTAAAGACAACAGCTGGAGAATTGCAGAGCTGTTAAACTGGCAAATGGAGGTTTCAAAAAGTATTGAATAAAAGGGTGCCGTTAATTGTGTCCAATGTGTATTAGAGAAAAACATTTGTTTCATAATGATATTTCCTCCCATTTTAAATTCTTATTATCCAATGAAAGGTTAGATTTTTGTGAATTTTTTAAATAAAAGATCAAAAGGATTAACAATGCAGATTAATTTTCACAGCCTTCTTTGATCATATTTACCAAGGGTGCCTATATTTTTGGCCATGACTGTATTCCATTTCATGTTTTTTTTTTTTAAGTTGGCCAAAGGGATGTTATTACTTTATTTAAAAAATGATTGTGGGATAGTAAAGAAAAAAAAAAAAACAGTTTTCTACTATATATGATGTTTAGTATTATTTGAAGCATGTAAAGATGTATATTTAATAACAGCCAATATATTGCTTATTAAATATTAATAATTATATTGGTTATGGTATTGGCCAAACTTTTCATATCAGTGCATACCTACACTCTAAAAAATCTAACTTCAGTTTTGTCAGATTCTGTTTTAAAAGTTTGACTGAACTATCAAATGTAGAAAATGTAAAGATTACATGGAAAAAAATAATTTTAGGCCATTTAGTATGAGCAACTTAAAATATTAAACAACATGAACTTACTGTCAAGTTTGCTTGTGAGGCTGCTGAATATTCTCCATTTGATCACTGTTGATGCACATCAAAAATGTGTATTTTTGGACAAAGCGTGGATTTATGAAGACGTGATAATATAGATAGACATATTCATTGGGAATTAATAGATGTTTTAGTTCTATTTAGTGTTTTTGATTATATTTTGTTGTAAAGGTGGTGTTCAGTATTAGAGTGATGAGCGTTTTCTTCTGTTTTCATCCATTTCAATGATTAAATACAATTAGCTTTGGTGTAGAGAAGTAACCCTATAACCTTTTCAGTTTGCTTAAAAATGCAATACACATTTTAAACAAAGGCAATGTCTACACTAATCCAGATACATTTAAAAAATGCATTTTTCCCCTCTGTGTTTTGGCCTTGTCCACACTGAGACAGTGTTTTTGTTCTACAAAAATTGAGCTTTTTGAAGATGTGAAGTGGATACATTTGAAACGCTGTTTTTGCATTGTCATTCAAAAATGATGACGCATGTTTAGTCATATTATGCATATTGTACTGTTTGAGATACCTCTTTGTACTGGTATTGTGTCGGTTATGTGCTATTCACTTTCACACTGTTGTTAAAGATATGTTTCTTTGTACACTCTTCTTATCATAGTCCTGCAAAAATGACAGAAAATAACTTGCAATTCCTGTCCTGCGGCAAAACATGAGGGCATTTGCGTTTTAGAGCGAACATATTATGGTGATTGAGCGCGACTTAGATGCGTCAGTGAATAGTGAGATATTTTGATAAATAAAACGATGCTGACTGAAGAATAGCTTGAGAACTTTTATAATGTTTGGCATCATCTCAGTGAGCTTTTATGTGGTTTTATGAATACAGAGTAAGTCAATTTAGCATTTTCCAAAGTTTCAGGTTGGATGAGAAACTTTAAGAAAATGCTTGAAAGCACTAGTGTGGACAGAGAGCTTTTTGAAATGAAACACCATTTTTAAATGTATCCAGATTCCAGATTTGTGTAGACGTAGCCTAAGAAAGTTCTACATCACATTATAACACTTGGCTGAACTTGAAACTGCAAGCCTATTGAAAGTGGATCCACAAATAACAACATTATTTTTAAGTTGATACAACAGTTTTTTCCAAAAGTTGTGTACTCAAAAAAGTTCTCAAGCTGGTGACTCAAGTTCTCTCAACTGCTGATTTTTTTAAATTTTATTTTCTACAGTGTAGCATTAACATGTGTTTCGAAAATATCTCCTTTGAGACAAATTTGTGACTTTTGTCACTGGTGTAATCATAATCATAAAAGATTTTAGGGCTGTTGAGTTGTCTAGTAGTTCAGGCAACTGACTCAGTAGTACTGCAAGAATCATTCTCTATCCTTTGATATTCTCTTTCTCTCTGGCGCAGTGCTCTCCTGATGTCTCTGTGTTGAAAGGAATGTTCTTGTTCATTGTGTCTTCTGTCTTTACTCTCCGGTCAAGGATTGGCTAATGGGCAGTCTCTGTGCTACGGGATGATTTGCAGGTAGACAGCGCTGTGAGACTGCTAGTGCTCAATTTCTTCGCGTTCCCTGTGGTTATCCCACGGCTGTCTTTGTCTCACCACCTGTCTTTTCCTCTTCTCCTCTCCTGTCATCCGTTTAAACATCAAACGAACGCTACACTTAGCCTCATTCTGTTCAGGTGTCATGACAGTTATTGTTAGTGGTGCAAAACACCTGGATAGAGTCTGCTGTGCCTCTTAATGGGGAAAACTGTAATTTGCAGCGGAAAGATTATGAAAAAAGAGAGGTACGGAAGGGGAGGGCAATCCTTCAAGGTATTATCAGAGGCAAGTGCTGATCTGTCATTAGCTTCGACTGTTTTGTCATTTCACAGGTGTATGGGTGAAAATTACCATTTGCACGATCAACGCGGTAAAGAGATCTGAGAATGTTTATGGCAAAATGTAATTCATCTATAGAAGATTTGCTTTTCAGTTCCTTCGCTTGCTTAAGGGCTTCGGATCGTATTTAAGGGGTTATAGATGGAGACCAAAGAATCAAACCCTTACTAGACTCAGATTTTCACTTTGATATACTTGGTTTCTCTGCGCTGAAGAGGTGTTTGAAGTAAAATTTTACTGAAATTATCAATGCAGTGAAAGCATTCAAGCTTTCTCTCTCTGCGATGAGTGCTGAAGAACAAGGCTTCAGCGTGAGGGGCCTCTGACAGAGATGTGAATAAATACTCTGTACTCTTTTCTCGTGGGGAAGAGTTTGACAATACATTTACTTTGATAAGCTGGATCCAGGTGTGTTGCAGGTGTGTCATTCCTTTCAAATATTTTCATAGAGCAGCTCAGTGAGTCACGTCATGCATATATAAGTTAGGGTTCAGGAAAAGAGTTAGAGGAAATTAATACTTTTATTCAGCTAGGAAACATTAAATTGATCAACAGTGACAATAAAAGCAAGACAAGTTAATGTTTATTTATATAGCACATTTCATACACAATGTGTAATTCAAAGTGCTTTACATAAAAGGATTTAAAATAAAATCACAACAATAAAAACGAGGGAAAAAAATCTTAAAAATGATTTAAAATTTGTTTTAAAATGAGTTAAAACAGTTAAGAATAAAAATGATGATACATAAAATACAGTGCAATAAAGACTTTTATAATGTTATAGAAGATTTCAGTTTATAAGCAAATGTTCTTTTGAACTGTCAATTCATCAGGGAATCCTAAAAAATATTACAGTCAAAAGTATCACAATTTTCTACAAAAATATTTAGCAGCCCAACTGTTTGTAACATAGATGATAATAAGAAATGTATCTTGAGCACCAGCTCAGCATATTAGAATGATTTCTGAAGGATCATGTGACACTGAAGACTGGAGTAATGGCTTCAGCTTTGCCTTTATTATAAATTATAAAATGACATTTAAAATATGTTTATTCAAATTATATTTATAAAAATATTAAAATAGAAAATAAGTTGTAGTAATAATAATAATAATAATAATAATAATAAATAGCAATAGATAATAGTTATAATAATAAAATTGGAATGAATTCTTCACAATTGCTGTTTTTTTTTAATGTATTTATGATCAAATGAATGCAGGGTGAGCAAATAAGACTTCTTTCAAAAACATTTACTTTTTAATGATCTAAACTTGCTTCCTTTTGCAATGAACCTTTTAATGCCATTCATTCGCAACTTAGGTAATTATGATGTTTTATTTGGCTGTCGTGCAGTAGACTTAGCAGCTATGGGGCAGGAAACACTGATACGCTTAATTTCAGTTTGAATTTGTTAACTGTTAACTCAAAATGTCTTATTTAGTGTCCCTTTTTTGATGCCTATATAACAAATACTCATCCTTCATGGTCAAGCAGTAGTTCAGAACCTAAATTGGATTTAAGAACCTGACAGATGTTCCACTCCCTGTTCTCAAGTCATACTATAACAAAGCCAAATTAATGAGCACCGGAGACACTCAAGATAAGCCACCTCTTTCTGTCCCCCCGGAGGTAAGATTTAACTTTTGGTTCCCAGTGTTTCTTTACCACTGTTCCACGGAAAGGGAGTGATAATGAGTGAGCAGAGCTTTCATCCACCATTTGTGTGTGAGGATTACAGAGGCCCTGTTTATACCTGGTATTAAGATGTGGTTTTCCAATGACACGTGGACAATGCTAAATACAGGTTTGGCGCTTGTTCACTTTTGACCACTTCCAGAGGTAGATTGCTTTTGTAATGTACACATTCATGTGGTCCAATGCATACAAGCAGCCACTAAAGACTACCTCCTCTTCTTAAACATTGCTGGAAACGTTGCTGCTAGCCACGCAGGGTTTAAACTTTCTAAACCATCTAAAATCGTAAGTTTGGTTTGGTTACACACAGACCCTCCCCTCAAAGAAATCAAGAAAGTAGACAAAAGAAATGATTATTCAATGAAAAATGAACAATGAGACTACATTTTTTTATTTTTGGGATCTGGGAGAAGAAAGACACTGCCTTTAAGGTACAACTCTGCTTTACGTTAAGAGCTTATACAGAGAATAGAAGGTTGACCTTTGAGAGGGAAGTGTTGCTGTTGTTCCACTCAGTCAAGATTGGATCAGGAGGTGGACAGGTCGAGGCACCGGGTAAGCAGTCGAAGGGACTTCCTCTGGAATATAAGTGTTTTACTGCATTGACTGGCACTTGTTGAGAGAGAGAGTAATAGTTTAATAGACAGAAATAATATCCACTGCAATGCTGAATATGTAGACTCAACCTAAATTCACTTAGAGGAAAGAGTACTTACTGTACTGAATAATACTGAATCATGCAGCTTTCACCTGCTTTATGAGTTGATGTAATTTGACATAATTCTAGTGATTTAGATCACTTGAAAAGTAGTGCTGTACACTAATGAAATGAAATAGTACAGTGGTTAAGGATCTAGGGTAACTTAAATCATCTCCTAACATCACTTTTCTGTCTTTTAAGAATGCATAGGGTGTTCCAGAAAGACTAACACTGGAAAATGCTTACTTTAATTGGCTACAAAGACAACTTAGAAAGTTTGCGCATTCAGTACATTGATATTTCCTGAGATATTGTATATTGCATCTATTTTTATGTGTTATTTCTTTTTGAATAACTATTTTGACATCAGAAATACCACTATATGATGGGACTCATGGTCAATCAGTGGCTTAGTCAAGGTTTAACAATCAGACAGGCGTTCCACTCTCTGCCTTAGAGGCATGCCGTGACAAAGCCATATTAATGAGCACCAGAGGCGTTCGAGCTAAGCCATATACGTACAAAAGCCTCCTCTTTCTGACCCCCTTGAAGAAAGACAAGACTTGCTTGGTAACCAGTGTTGTTTTCCAACTGAACAATGAGAAAGGTAGAACTTCCACCATCTCTCTATTTCAGCCTGTGTGATGTTTATGTACAAGGATCACTGAAAAACACCTGCTGAGTATCCCAGGTGGAGAAAGTGTAAAGTGTAGCATATCACTATCAATTACTTTACCAGTCCTTTCTTTTTGTTAAGATGTTTTGTGATGAACATTGGATTGCACTTTAGATGTGTGCAATACAAGACTGTTGCCTCCAGGCAGAGGAGGTAAAAGAGGTTCTAAGACCGAAATACAACAGTTTCTTTTCACATCTTTTGCTTTTCGGGGGTCATGTCCAGGTCAGCACATTGTTTTGTTATTCTTATGAGGTGTGTTGTAACTTGAACAAGCACTTCACTGAAAATTTATATTGTTCGCCTAAAAAAGTGAAAATGTGAACTCCCACATAGATCAGAGAGCAAAACAGTGAATCACAGCATGAAATAAGTGCAAATATCCAGCTCTATCCCATATAGCTATATGTACATTATATTAAAAATATACTCATATATTTGTTAATTACATTTAGATTTATGTAGATTCATTATTTTTGCCTATTAGAATCACAATACATTTTCGTAAAAAAAGACACCTGTCAAAGTTTGTGTTCATTCTGTTTGGGGAACACATTTTAAACGGCCAAAACGGTAACCTTGTGATTTGCATTGCCTTTTTAAATAAGAGCCTGCAGTGTTTACGAGCCTGCTGGCATGGCATATCCAATACCATTACTGCTACAAGTGCCATGTTCTTATCTTTTTAAAGAGCCTCAACAACAAGAGCACATCCTCCAAATTAGCCAAATGTGGTGGACCAGGGCACTTTTTGTTGCCTCGATTTAAATTATTTAAATAGGGAAGTGGGTGCCAGAAATGAGGGGTCCCAGGGGGCAGAAAGGGGGAAGGCTTTTGTCACTGTAAACTTACTATGCGCCCCACAAAGGGATGGCAAGGCTAAGTTATGTGCGAAATCCCGCTACTGTTAGTCGACTGGTCACTGTGAATGCGTCCTTTGTTAGAAACCCCTCACTGTGTTCTAAAGGAATTGACCTTGTTCCAAAACCTGCGCCTCCATCCTCACGACGCACCCCGCTTGTCTTCCAAGTATTTGTGCTTTCTTCCCTTTTGCCAAGGTTCAAAGAGTTAGGGCATTCTCAGATGTGTTAGCCAGGCATGTATGCCAGAAACCCATTACTTGTGTCCTCAAAGTCTGCCTATAAAACCCAAGTCAACATCTTGATCTCCAGGACTTACTGTGAGGAAAAACTTAAAGGTTTTGGTCTACCATCAGCTCTGTCCCTATTTTTGACTTGGCTGTGATTTCATTTGTTGCACTGGGAAGGCGCCATGCATTCTCTGAATGGCTCCCTGATGAATAGTGTTTCCAAATGCTATTTCACTCAATTGCATGATGCTTGTCCTATATAAAGTCAAGCAGTTTTTCTTTCTATGAAGATTGATTTTTAGCAATTGCACACATTGCTTCTGCTCATTTTTTACACCAGTATACATAAATACTGTTAGTTTTCATGCAAAGGAGATGGATATTCACAATCAAGAGCTTTGTTTTCAGTTCTGCTTTCTTCCTGTTATGTTCATCACAGAAGACACATTTCCTTCCTTCAGTGTGAGATTTTATACATTTTATATACCCGTATACATTTTATGTGTAACAACACCAGCAGTGTAGACCATTTTTTTAATCACATATATTTTTGAAGGGACTCTGATCATAGTCCAGGTTGTCTAAGCGAGATTCAGACTTGGGTTCAGATAGAATTCAACTTAAAAAAAAAAAAAATCCTTTTTTTTTTTTTTTTTTACTTAGTGATCAGCATGCATTTTCATTGCAATGAAAAAGCAGTTGTGACTTTTTGTTTCTTGGGGAAATATGGAGTTTTTTAAAGTTGCTTTTAAAATCTGCTTGGCTCAAGGGGCACAAGTTTCCGTTTTTGGGCCCATTCCATTTCTCAAGTAGGATGCAGTTATAGTCCACTGTATTTGGTCACAGTCTTAAAACTCCCCAAATCATATACAGAACACTAGCAGGGTTTTTTTCTAACTACGGCACTGTGCTTTGATGTGTTGCCAGTGGATTGCTGTGCTCTTTTGTGTGCCTGGGCTGGGTAAGATGCCTGGAGTTCTCTGGAGGGCAGCCACTTATCCTGATATGTGTGTCCAGGGACTTGCCCAATATGCGACACATGCTAGGTAGCAGCAGTGCTAGTGCTGACACTTGCCGCCACGCTTCACTGCCTTTCTCTGGTATTTTTTCACTTGAACTCTACAAAAAGGTCACAGGATGTCTCTGGAAATTCACAATAACAGAACAACTTGAGATTGTCTCATAACAGGGCGCCTTCAAAATGTGGGACTTGTCAGTGTTGATACAGATTGTAATTTCCATCCTCATATTTTGATTTAAATTTGGAATACTGTGAAATGCTAGATGGAAACACCAAGATGTAAATTAAGTTTTCAAAATGCACATAAAAAACATGCCCTGCTTGCTTGAGGTGGATACATTTTTTATTTGTTAAGAACACACTTGAAAAAAGAGACACAGTTGCTTCCCCAATGGTTAAACCTCTGTTTACTTTTCTATTTTGGGCCAGTTTCCCTGGAAATGGTGATGAAAACACTATTTTATTTGCAAATTGTTTGATGATTTTGTGATTTTTACAACCTAATCTCATTATACAATCTTGCCTGTGGCAACATTTTTGCAAAATTGTATTATGTTGCTTCTTGCATGTTTCACGACACTTTAAAACTGAAGTATCTAGTGAGTGGCATTAAAAGTGCCGAAGCAGTTTTATCCAAAACAGATGAACATGAATCTGGTAGTGTTTGTTACATAGGTTGTTTTATGTATTGTGGCAGTTGGGAACTGAAATGGGTGAATGGTGCTAAAATGTTAATGCTCTATCACAGGGGTAGGTAACGTCGGTCCTGGAGTGCCGATGTCCTGCAGAGTTTAGCTCCAACCCTGAAAAAAAACCTCACCTGCCTGTAGCCCTAGTAATTCTGAAGACCTTGATTAGCTTGTTCAGGTGTGTTTGATTAGGGTTGGAGCTAAACTCTACAGGACAGCGGCGCTCCAGGACTGACGTTGCCTACTCCTGCTCTATCATGTTTGAAAATAATATACCACCTACACTAAACCCTACCCTAAACCTAATCGATAATGTTAACAAAAGCAGACACATTTGCAAAAGCAGCCAAGCTGTTTTAGCTTGCTTCTACAAGTCTTTTATCTCCTGTGTGATTTTATGGGACTCCTCATGGCAAGTGCAGGTACCAGGTGAGCTACCAAGCAAGTTTACTACATCAGAAAAGCCATACATATGGAGCTGAATATGTGATGCAAACTTCAAAATGTATTAGTTTACAAATCATTCACTAGTATTTTCAGATCAAAACATAGTACTGTTCAAGGAACCTCACAAAATAAGTCTTTATTAATCGATAATCTGCCCCTGTAAACATAATTTGTGAGAAAAGGAACCAAAATTGAAATGTTGCTGCCACTAGTGTTCATTTCACCTGGAATCAGTGAACTGTATGTACGATTTTAGAGTTTTGCAAAAATTTAGGTAGAGACATGTTTGTACTGTGGATTTTTAACAACTTGAATGGAAACATCTCTTGTGAGAGACTGCAGACACATTATGAATAGTCCTTGATTTCTGCTAATTGTTTCTGCTTCTAATCTACTGTACATACCATAGCATCAGTGGTCACTTCCATTAACCTTTCCCTCTTTTTTGAAAGATGAGGTCTGTAGCTGCTTTATCTTTGTGCTCAATCGCTGCTATAGTGCAACTGTTCAGAGCTATTTGTAGAACATCAGGTCAGGGAGATATGTACTAGCATGTGTTACGTTCAGTGTTGTCTCTCTCACAGGAAGCTGATAGACCTGCTTTGTGTGAATGTTTGCTTGTCAGACTGAGTAAGCACAGAAGCAAAGACATTGCCTGGAGCCTGTCCATTTTTCTTTTCTCTTCCTGTGGTTCTCTACCACTGGGCTTTTCTGTTTGTATTTGTTTGGACCTCCTAGTTGTAAAAAAAAGCATACTTCCAGCTCTGGGAGTCAGTCGAAAAGAAGTGCACGGAAGGTCAGATGTTCTCTAACTTGCAGCATGAATTACTGCAAACACAAAGTAATTAAGGTGCACTTTGATGAATCATGCTCGAGGAGGTCCGCTCAGAAGGGCTGTGTTTTGAAAGTACATCTGTATCTATTGGAAAAACTTCCTGGGAACAAGTGCCTTTGAAAATGGCTTCGACTCCTTGATAGAGCTGTTAGGAGCAAGAGCGCCCATCTTGTGTTTTAATCTCAAACAAAACTTCAGAGCCTCCCCTTGAGGCCCGACTAGATTGAAAAATTTGGCATATTAAACCAAAGCCTCATTATCTGCTTCTGTCCTTGACCGATGTTTGCTTACCCAGATTCAAACCTTGGCTTGACCTGGGTGAACTGCAGATTATTTCCATAAAGAGAGATAATAAGTGTTTGTATGTTCTCACACCTACAATTCCCAATAAATACGTTGATTGCAATTTAGGGTCTTAAATATGAAGATTTTCACCCTCAGCACTTCAATGAATGAATAAATGAGCTCCTAATTTATTCATGCATAATTAAAATGATTAGAATACCTAATTTATTGCTAATCCTTAGAAATCTATTTTTTTTCATATTAATGAGGTTTTCACATTGTTGTTTATGATTTTCTCAGTCTCTGTTTGATGCATATTGCATACAGAATATGAACGTATGCAAATATGAAATACGTAAATATGCAAGCTAACATGTAGTACAAGCTAACATTTGTCAAAGATTGAAAGGTTAGTGACATTAAATCTTTTAAGAGTAGCTTTTATTTTTTTGTAATTATTATTATTCTTATTATTACTTTTACATCGATAACTCTCACTGTAAAGAAACAAAACACTGCACAACTCTATCATATGGCCTTTCCTGACAAATTGGGACAAAAATATATTTTTTTAATTATTCAAATAAATAAATATATATAATAAAATAAGGTTATTATAATTAAATATAACATGCATACAGTATAAAAAAAATAGAACAAGCAAAAAAAAAAATTCTTTGTGTTCTGTTTTTGTCTGAAAGTCATACATTCTTCAGAATAACTTCTTTTGTATTCCACAGAATTAAGAATTAAGTCATACAGGTTTGAAAGAACATGACTGTGAGGGGGATCTTTTCCTTTAAGTTTATAGTGAGATAAAATTTCATGTCCCAGAGGATTAGTGAAAACAGAGGTTGGGGTCATTTGTATGGTCTTAAATATGAGATCTAATTCAAAGAAGACAACACAAGTTTGTGTTTGTGAGGGCTGTTGTTCCTTCAAGCTATGCACGTTTACTTATAGATAAGCTATAATGTCTTTTGTATGGATTTTCACCTTCGCCCACTGAGCTACACTGTATGAGGGCATGTGGTGACATTTGCAAGAGAAAATTAGTATAATATTGCTTGAATAGTTTGTTTGAAATTGATGCTAGGAGTATGATAGTGAGTGTTGCTCAGACTAGATGTTAGCGCACTGTAGCCTTTGGCTCAGCTCCACCAACACATTCCCATTATTTACATCTTTAGCATTGCTAATGCTTCTAGCTCCTATTCCCACAAGTTCCTGACTATCTCTGAGGTCTTTGCTCAGGGCAAAAAAGATAAGAACTTGTCTTTCATTGTTACACCAGGACGACTTCTTCTCCAGCTCTGTTTTTCCTCCTTGTTTTCTCCCACAGTCAGCTGTTTTCTCTCTAAAAAAGTGCTGTTAGCATTTTTTAGATAAGTTTTTTTTAGTCTGTTGGTTTATTGACTAAAAAACAACATACCTTAGAAGGATTTTATATTTGATAAGACCTAATGTACGCTGATATTTTAGTACTTGCTCTTTTTATAGCTCTTCCATGTATGCAATCTCTTATTTAGAAATGCTGTTTTGAAGCATGAATGCAGTATTACTGTTGCACAGGGCGCTCAATACAGCACAAGGCATCTGAGGCATATAAGTGTTGGCTGTTTTCTTTATGGAGTCACAAATAGCTGGCCGGCAGTATCATATTTGCATTTCAAATATAAGCCATGGCGACCTCACTACATTCATTAGTCTGCTGGCACCCAGCAATCAATGAGAGGAATGCTATACATGCACTGTTAGTCAAAGGGCATGAGTGTGTTAATGGAATGCAGTATATACAGTATGCACATGTAACAATAAAACATAGTCTAGCTATATGAGCTCTATTACTAATGTGTGTAGTTTAGGAATGGCGACGTAGGGAATGCTCCATATTCAGTCATTATTTTCACCCAATATACAGTTTCGACAAAGTTAAAATAGAAACATATTTCCTGCCTTGGCGCCAGGGTCAGCTGCTTTTCTGATGCATTCAGAGCCAGTACGCTAAAATAATCTCCAGATAGTAACAAGAGTATCTTAGGGTTCGCTAAATTCAGATGAGGCTGAATTAAATATAACAGAACACCTGCTTTATCAATCCAGAGGGTGTAGGTAAGGCATCATTCCTTCAAAAAGGCATGAGCTCAGCATGTGCTTTAATGTACTAAAAGAAGTCAATGTTACACCAGACCGAATGGAAAATGGTAATGCATTAATATATGACAGCTAGGTTTTTTTTTTTATTGTTTGTCTTGGATTAGGTGGTAGGTGGTATTGATTTTAGCCTGACCTTTTAAAGACTGGGAGGGGAAAGGACTGATTGAAATAGCTGTGTTCAGCTCAGACCATCGAGGCTCAAATCCACCTTTGAAAACATCATCTTAAATTGCTAAACCTACCCCTCAGACTTGTAAACTTTGAGACTAGCTGGCCAGTAAGCTATAAACCATCCCAGAGATACCGGAGTCAGTCCATTCTTTCATTTCCAGACTGACAAATTGATTGAAACTAAACACTTCGGTGTCCGTTAGGCTCTGTTCCTGCAGGATAATGCACTGTAATGGGAAGGAAATGACTGTGCCATTCAGTGCCAGTTAGGTCTTTTCTTGGGCCATGATTATGCTGTATGACCATTTCTCTCATAGTGAAAATTTCGAGTGTGGGAAAACTTGCTTTTCTTACCTTCTATTTTCTATTATGAGGTTTAATTAAACAATATAATATTATTGTTAATAATAATTGAAATAATAATACTACACTATGTCAAAAAAGATTTTACTGAGAAAGCAATATTGTTGTTGTTGTTGATTTGTATTTTTGATGCTTGAGCTTTATATTTAGGAATGTACTGATTCCTTTTGTTCACTCTCTGTTAAGTATGTTCTTTTCTGTTTTTTTATATAAAGGAGTGCAGAAAGCATTTTTAATATCGGTGCATTTAAAATAGATGTGCATGCAATAGTACAGAAAACAAAATGAGAAATGGGTCTTTAGGGGTTAATAGCAACCCTGTTACGTTCATGTAATGCTTCATTCCTTAATCCATCTGCCTATGATGTTGGGACAGGTTTACGAGGGCTCACTCAGGCCTATGGAAATCTTTAATTGTAGTTGCATACCTGAATTCTCCAGGACCTGAGGGCACAGATGTTGTGTCACATGCACATATACTCCTGTCACTACAAATGCATTTGCCCCATTAAGGCTGCCATGTTTGTACAGTCATGTTGGTCTGTGTTCAGCATTCACAAACACAGCGGTAAGTTAAATGAAAAGGTGCAACCATTTTAAACCTTCAGGGAGAAGTGTAGTGAGAGGAAAAAAAAATTGATTACAGTGGAATACTGTAGCAGAAAATCATCAGCTCTCTGTGACTACCTACTCAGTTATTTATGAAATTTGTTATACGCTCGCTTTTCAGGGCAAATAGCAGTAATTCCAAGTGTACATGGAGCTTCCGAGGCACAGGTTCTGCGGCCTTTTATATAAATGTTTTATACGTACAAAGCGGCCTTTGAAAAGTATGTATGTATTTTGTTTGCACATATTTTGAAGTATAAATAACAAGCTTTTCTTGGAAATGTCCATATCTTTACAAACATTTGACCATGCACTTGCACACTTTTACTGGTGTGGGAATTTTAGCTCAGTGTGGACAGAAATGCAATTATCACATGCTTTTTAAATGTGCAAGTCATGATTAAAAATCAATCTGAAGCAATTGCAATTAAAAATGTGCTCAGCATGATTCACTGGACTCATGTTGCAACAGAAGCACTGAAGAATGATCAAAATATTTAATTTCATCAGTGGATATACTTTAATTTCATCTGCATGCAGTTTATATGCAATGTGCAAACAGCTTTGACCAACATGATTCTGATGCATGCTGGGCTATGATTCCTACAATTTATCAGATGGTAGTGTTGGTAACTGACTTCAAACTCAAGCTGTGCGTATCATCTTTTATTCATTGAACTCTCAGATTCCAGCGCCTCACATCCAGAGCAAGAGAGAAGAAATTGCTTTCCACATATGGTGATAAAACAGGCCAGTGGCATAATGAAACTCAATGACAATGTTAGCACTCGGTACAGTACTGTGCAGTCCTACAAAGGTTTGTGTCATTGTAATGTCAGGTTCAGTACTGCATTGCAATTACTTTATTTTATTTTATTTTAGTGATTTTGTTTTTTGTCTGGCTTTATTTTGTTCATAAATGTGTTGCAGACTCCATTTTGCTACACAGATTCTGCTGTAGTATGCAGAATTTTGTGCACGAGGCTTAGCTTCCAGGAGCACTGCTGATTAACAATCTATTCTTGTCAGTGTTCTCTTGAACAAGTTGTATTTCAGCAGTGAAAAAGTGAATTGTTCCATTGACCTGGAGTACCCTTTTTAATCCCAAACATATGCTTATAATCCTCTTAGTACAGGCCCTTTTTGTAAAATGTCTAGCTCCCCTTCCAGTCCTTCCATGGAATCTGGAGGGAGCAGAGATAGGCTCATTGCAGTCGTCCTCCAAGTTTGACATCCATCTGTCTCCAGCTCTCTAGCCCTCAGTGGGGTTTGGCTCAGCCGCAGACCCCTTGAGTGTTGCTCAAAGAGTTTTTGTGATTGACTGCAGATTTTTGCTCACAGTCGGCCTGCTTATGGCCTGCTGGCCTCTAAAGCTGTCAAAGCTCTTGGCAATTTGTAATCCATACATCCTCATTTCCACCCCATGGCCCAGTCCTGGCCCAGCATGCCCTTAGGTACAAAGTTCCAGTGATAATTCATGCAGGAAGTTAGTTGAAATATTAACAGTATTATTTTTTAACTCAAGTCTAGTTTGGCAATTGTGAAAGTCTCAAATGATATTTATGTGTTGTGTATTAGTGTCATTTATATACAAACATCAAATACAAATAACACTTGAGAATTTAATGTTTGCTTGCAGCTTTAAAGCAGAGTGACAACAACCTGATCTATAAAATATTGATTGCTGAGTGCAAATATGAGGATTTTTTGATTCACAAAAATGCCAGTATGCCAGAAGAAAGGTTGGTGAGCTCTAAATCAATATCTACACAAAGTGTTCCTCAACAGAGCATTGTTTACACAGACCATAGTCTATGAGTGCATTTTAGTCAATATTCTGGGCCAGCAGACGTCCCAACAGAGTGTTTGTCAAGTGTTTTGTTTTCATTTTACAACTTTATTTTAATACATAAATAAACACCCCTTGGAAAAGGCGCGACAGTCAATAAAACTGTGTAAAAAGAGCTGCATACTGTCGTAGCTGCCGAAACTTTTTAAATATCATTTTAAGAGCTTTGTCATCAAAAATGAGACATTTTCTTTAATTGAATCTGCCATTTATATTTCTGTTGCAATTGTACATCCTCTGCAGAACCTTTAGGATGTTTTTGGCATCCATTTAGGATGTTTTTAAACCATTCAAAAGTTGTTGATTGCTGGGTGTTTCTGCAAATGCATGAAATAAAATCAATAATTCGGCCAAAAATGCAGTCAAAACACAGACACCAAGGAAGGGGATACACACTAAAACATCAAGAGTACAAAACAGACACACACACTCAAACACACACTCACTTACACACACTCATAGACACACACACACAACACACTATTATACACACACAAATGAACTGGTGTGGCTGTAACAATATGGCAAAATTGAGCTAGAAGACTCAAATAAGAGGTTGAAATCAGATTGATTAATCTCTGATAAAGCATTCCTGTTCATTTTTGTTACATTTTTGTTGAATTTTGATTTTATGTGTTCAGGTTTGACTGTAAAATGAATACAAAAACTAACATTTCAAACAACAACAAAAATAAATCTAAACCTTTACAAAAAGTTGTTTTTGGGAATGTCTAAATATATATCCAGATCCACAACTTAATAAAAATAAGTCGTTATGCCTAAAAACCACTAGAGAGTTTATAAGCCTTTTATATAGAGCTGTATAGGAATCTAGTGGCCAAACCATGGAATTGCAGATGTTTTTCTTTTTTTTACTCCAACCAGATGGCACTAACCTGACTTCAAAAATTGGATTTTAAAGGCATTGCCTCTATTTTAACATGAAATACTGCCATAATTGAAAAATAATATCAAAATCTTAGAATTTTTTTTTGTATTATTTTCAATGGAAAAATATCGATCATAATTATTGCATAAATATTAATTAGTACCATGAAATTCTCTCAAAATACAAAATAAAAAAAAATATTATGGAACAAAAATATATTACATTGATTTTACTGAAAATAAAAAAAATTTACATTTCAGGTGTTCGGTCAGTTTTGACCACGAACAACACAAGTGTGACCCCCAAATGAACAATACCAGAGGGTTAAAGGTGTACAAATAATGTGACAATCATGAATAAATAATCTCTTAACATTAATGAAGCATTGTTGACAGAATTAAGTCATATTGAGCTTTATTACCAGCATTGCTACACTCTAAATGGTATATATAGCACTAAAAGTTGTTCTTGGCTCGTAATCATAGAGGAACCACTTAAAGGTGCTATATAGCACCTTTGTCGAATGGTGCTATGTAGAACCATAAGAGGTGCCATATTGCATTGTATTTCTTCAACAAAAATGGTGCTAAACAGCACCAACAGTGGTTCTTTGGCTTGTAAAGAACCTTTAAAGGGGCTTAACAGGTTCTTTGTACGACAATGGTGCTATGTAGCACCTTAATCACCCCAAAGAACCACTGAAGAACCATAAAGGAGCTTAACAGGTTCTGTATATGGTAGCGGTGCTATATAGCCCCTCAGTCATGCCAAAGAACCGGTGAAGAACCGCTGAAGAACCACTGAAGCACCAAGATTTGGTGCTATACAGCACCAAAAGTGGTTCCCCTATGATTACGAGCCAAAGAACCACTTTTAGTGCTAAATAGCACCATTTTTTTTTTAGAGAGTATAGTTAACGTTTTAATGTTTTCAACATAAGTTAAAGCTCTTGCTTTTTCTTCTCTTTTTGTTACAAATAGCCTAACAAGTTGACAGAAAGGGTAAATTCTTGAAAAATCAATTTGGCCACATCCAGAGGAGTTTATCTCAAAAAGCGTTTGATCATGTTTCTTTTTCTCCTTAATTTCATCTTCACTTTCATTAGATTCTTTTCTTTTTTATCTTCTAGCATTCAGTGTCTCCACTTATACACTAATACACACCAACTATATCAATTTTTCCAGTATTCTGCTTTCCTCACGTCTAACTGAAAGCTGCTGTCTGCAGTAACATATTATTATTTAGATGAAATCAACTAAAATGTTCGTGATACATCTGGCTGATCTGTTCATTTGAATACACTGTCTTTTAAAAGAGTTGAGTAAAATTCTAAATGGCTTTTGAAACGTTTTCTTAGTTACAAGATACTAGCCACTTCTATTATTTTTTTTTCCTCTAGAAAGAATGACAATAATAATAAAATCTTTTTATTTAAGAAATAGTTGACCTAAAATAAAAAAAATAAAAAAATTACTCCCCCTCAGGCCATCCAAGATGTAGATGAGCTTGTTTCTTCCTCATAACAATTTTGTAGAAATTTAGCATCAACAAAAACATCAAAATAAGCCACAAGTAATCCACATGACTCCAGTCCATCAATTAATATTTTATGAAGTGAAAAGCTGCGTTTGTAAGAAACAAATCCATCATTGGGGCGTTTAACTTTAAACAGTTGCTTCTGGCCATAATCCATAATAATGTTTCCTCTAGTGAAAAAGTTGATCTCTTGTTGTCCTCTTACATCAATACCAACCAACATATTTGTTTAGAACTCTTTTGGACTGTTTAAGATTTTAAAAAAATACTTGATCTTTGCATATTTCTCTCCTGATTCAGACGAAACAACTTCATCACTGGAGAAAGAAATATTATGGATATAGGACTCATATTTTAGCTGGAAGCAATGTTTGCAGTTAAACTGCCTCGATGGATTTGTTTCTTACGAACACACAAGTTATCAGTGATAATTATTGTGTTTCCAAATCATTTTCAAAATGAAATGTCCAAATGCAGTTCTAGATGTGAGCACAACATAAAAGTGAAGTAAAGCTATCATTTATTGGTTTCTTTTTACATTCGAGCTAATCTATGTAGGCTACATGTCTTGACAGTCTTCATTTTATAGTCATAATTTCAGTGTTTACAAGGGGGACTAGATGATTTTGAACTTGAATTGAAAATTGTCTCCATACTTAACATTTCCATTTTTCCGTATTAGACACATCTCTGCTCATTCAGAAGGCAGTAATTATCACATTTGCTTTGGGAGAACAACATATGTTATATTTCGTGCAGGCTTTTAAAAATTACAATGAGGGAATAAAATCCACCGTGGGGCATTTAAATTAGTTTTAATTTGAAAAGGAAGCATAATTAGAACATGCTATATAGCTGTATATTATTTTTTTCTTTTTTAACATTTTTATGATGTTTCTTCGTGCTTTAATTTCTCTAAACAAGATGTGACCATTTGAGCATATCTGTGCAGTGACAAATAGATTTAGATGTCCTTTTTGGCAACCTTTTAGTCTCACCGCTTGCCTTGCAAGAGATTTGCATATAATCATGCTTGGCTGGCATAAGAAGGAAGTTGTGTAGAAGGCAATTGAAGTGCAGAAACTTGAATACATTTGAATGTATTGAAGCCCAAATTTATTCAAAGGAACAGCAAACATAGTGCTGTGTCTTCAACACACGTCTTTTCCTGAAACATGATACCAGATGTCTTATATTTTTTTAAAGGTTTTTTTTTTTTTTTAATTTTTTTTTTTTTATACATATGCCCACTTTGCCAAGGATTGTCAGAAATGATGTTGGATCATGGGGATCCATCATGTTTTTTAATGTTTATTTATTGTCACATAAGGAATGCCACTTTTCATTTTTAGCAATAGATTTTTATATTTGCTAAAAATATATATTTTTTGCAATGCAGCCATGTTGAGCATAAGAAGCTTCTTTCAAAAACATCTAAAAAATCTTACTGACCCAACCAACTTTTGAAAGGTAGTGTGCATCTATAATCTAACTCCATAAATCTATGAACACTTTTGCTTGAAAACAAAGGCAATCAATGCAAAATATTGCAGCACATTTTTACTCCTGCTTTCAAGTCACAAGTCTTTTTGTAAATTCAACAAAACCTCATCTATAGTATGTTATCCAGTTAGACTATCTTGGTGACAGATCAGCAAAATGTGCAACAACATTGTAGAATACATCACAGAAAATCAACATTTAGGTTTGCAAGGCATAAAACATGAATGTACAAGAATGGGTCTTGGAACATTTACAACATTTTACAATTTTCTCAGGCTGTTTTGTCATCCCTATATAGGTATATATCCTCTTTATAGCTGAATATCCTCTATATAGCTGATTTAGAATGAACTTACTCAAGACTCATCTTAAGATCTTTCATAATGAAGGTTAAGTTGCTCTGTTTGTATCTGTGGCCATCAGCCACTGCTTTAGTGGACTCAATTGGCTGGGGATACGATTTAGCACATTTTCTAATTGAATTAGTCTACGCAATGGCTCAGTTCTGGGTGATCTCTCACTGCCTAAATCGAGGCCAGCTCGATTTGGACTCAATTACCTTCTGCTTGCTTGGCTACTAGTCTTTAACTTATAGAACTGAAATAGGAACATTTACACGTGACCCAGAGGGTTTTCAGCTTTTAATGTGATGTTTCCACCCAGATAGTGTAGTTCTTCATCTAAACAGTCACTGTTATTTTTGCTTATCGAGTAGAAAGTCACATGATACTTTGAATGACACAGGAACAGAAGATAAATTGTTTTCCTCGCTATAGACAGTCTTGAATCATCCAGTGCACACAAGAGACCGTTTGTCTGTGGCTAATGGTGTGTATCTGAACTGCACCTGAGTGGCCCACCAAATATGTCACATTACTTCCTCAGCTGATTTATCAAATATGTTCTGTAAGACAAACTCTCGTGTGCCCTGGAGATTGTGCAGGTACACCTTACCCACAGTATGCTCCTGTTAACTTAAACATGTCAACTGGACCAAATCCAGACCTATCTTTAGCTTCACCAACTAGTGTCCTTATTTGTCGATTCTTCTCATACGTTGTTTGAAGCGGGTCCAGGGGCTCATTCATGATTACTTTGTGTTTCAGATAGCTCAATACATCAACCAAATAGCTTTTCGACAAAGATACCCTCTCTTTTCGCTTTTTGGGGAGGATGTGAACGTGCCTGCAAAACCACCTTTAGAAAAAACTTTATTGTTTTGTAATATGTATTCTTAAATTCAAGACAATAGTATTTGAACACTTGCTGAATGTAAAGCTTTGTGGAACATGTTCATCGTAACTGTATGGAACTACACCTGTGGCTGCAGTATGAACTTTATACATTCACTAACAATAACCTCGAAACTGGTCATTGCAAATATAGCTCAGAAAATTTAGTTAGTTCCCAAGGCATCATTTCTAATTTTCTTTTTTCATTCTTTAAGTTTTTCATTTAAACTTTAATTATATTTTACTTAGACTGATGTCAGACAGAGACTCATTTAATTGTCATTGATTTTTTTTTTTTATGATTGTTATGAAATATATGAAACTTCTGTGGCCTATTTTGTTCAGCTAATAAAAATGTCATTATCTCAAATGTGTTGCTTGCTCAAAAATTCTCCAAAAATCTGCTTGAGATATTCAACATGCTTTCTGTCATTACTACAACTGGCGATTTAAAAATTTAATACTTCCGGGATCTGCTTACTCACTATGCAATAGGAACGTAATCTCAAGCTAGCTCAGGCTTATTAAAATTTGTTTTGTTTTGATTGGTTTGATAAGATTATCATTTATGAAATGTCAGGAAATACCTGGAGTTTTGTGAGTAATGTCCCAGAGGGTTTTATCTAGATATGATTAAGCTAAGAAAGCACAGCACACTTTCCCTTTTAATTCTGCAGATGTTCTTGTATATAGCTGAACAAAACCAGGCATTGTCAACACAATTTCCATTACATTGACTTGATATTAAGGCTCTTGCTCCCAAAAATGCAAATTCTGTCTTTAATTTGAAACTTAATTATTTTACTCTTCATTTATTTTCCTTCCATGGAAAAGAGTGTCCAGAATATTCTTCAAAGACCAACCTTTCATGTTCCATAGAAGAGTATGTGCTTGGAACAATACATATTTTAATTTTTGTTTTCACATAATGTTTATTTTTAACAACGTTTTCTAGACTTCTTTCCTATTGGGTGCAATAAAATTAGATGCAGGTTTTAGCTGAATGTGCTGCATGCCACAGATCACATGAGATGTGTTTTTAGAACGCAAACAGACTGAGATTTTATTATCATTCTGGGCGTCTGGAAACCATGAACAGTTTGCTGAGATATTTACTCCGTTCAGATCTCTCCGAGCTGCCCATTCAAAGCCACATTAGGGCCATTCCCCATTAAGACATCTGTGCCGAGTGTCACTTCAGAGGCTAGGTGCTGTGCTGAAATGTGCAACCCTATCAACACTTGCTCAAAGTGTCACTTTGACAAGATGGCTCCTCAGGAAAACTGTCATTGTGTGTGATTTATAATACAGCTGTACAGAATTTATGATCTGTAAGAGCAAATTAAAGTTTTGTGTGCATATATCTGATTTGTCACAGGAAGTTTAAAGAGGTCATATGATGTTGCTAAAAAGAACATTATTTTGTGTATCTGGTGTAATGCAATGTGTTTATGCGGTATAAGGTTAAAAAAAAACATTATTTTCCACATAATGTACATTATTGTTGCTCCTCTATGCCCCGTCTTTCTGAAACGCGCCAGTTCTTACAAAGCTCATCGTTCTGAGATGCGAGGCGTGCTCTGATTGGCCAGCTATTCAGTGCTTTGTGATTGGCCGAATACCTCAAGCGTGAGACTAAAATGTTGTGCCCCTTACCGTATTGTGATGCCATGTCCCGGCTCGACGAGACTAAAACAATAAAACCCATTTGTGATCGGAGAAACGACAAACAACAAGCACTACTCTACACAGCTCAAAACTCGCGTTTGAATAGTCAGTGGCAAATTCTTTAAATATGAAAACATACTTACAGGCTGTGAGTCAGAAGCGCCAGACTGTCCTTGCAAAGTAGGAATTGCCCCACTGTATAGCTGGCAGGCTACTCCCAGGTTCAGGAAATAGTCCTCCGTTAAAATCCGCTGCACACACTCTAATATTTGGGTTGAACTGTTCTGGAACAGTGTTGTTAATACAGCTTAACAACTGATTTCTAGTTGTGTCCTCTTTTGGAAGCCCAAACAAAGTAGTTTTGCTTTCACAACGAAATGCACAGCATCTCCATGACATGGCGGCGGCAACAACAATACTACAGCGAGAATAAAAAGAGCCGTTTTGAGACTTTAGTCTTTGCAACTTCAGGGATCTTATCTATGCATGAACAGCTTGTAACACTCCAAAGAGAAAGGAAATCTTGAAATCGCATCATATGACCCCTTTAAATAAACTTCTGACATAGCTTACTGCTTGACCTCAGACGATTCCAACCCTGAAACAACATACAGAACTACCAAATCTTGCTATAAGTTTGATTTCAACATATAATAATTGCTGTTAATAGTGTTCATTGTCTGTTTGATTACGTCTTTAATTGATTTTTCCGTACGTTTCTGCCATATGTACATTAACTGACATAGTCACCAATGATAAGCTACTACTAAATATATTGTACAAACTTAATTTTCTGTACAGCGCTTTGCAACGATTTGTATCGTGAAAAGCACTATACAAATAAACTTGAATTGAATTGATGCATTTAAACAATTTATGTGGATATCTAGTTGAAGGCCATGCAAAGCAATATTACTTCATTCTATTCTTAACATCCATTTGAATTTAAATTGTGTTATTCTAATTTAATGATGTTACCCTAGTGATCTTGATTGTATGTGTCATTTAAATATCACTCTGTTTTAAGAATATTTTGTAACATTTCAGTTTAGAGAGCAATTCTCACTATTAACTAGTTGCTTATTAGCATACATATTACTATTATTTATTAGTACTTAAAGCGCATATTAATGACGTATTCTGCATGATCATATTTTAGATCCCTTTATCATCATACCTAAACTTAACAACTACTTCACTAACTATTAATAAGCAGAAAATGAGGAGTTTATTAAGGCAAAAGTCATAGTTAATAGTGAGAATTACATTTACATTTACATTTAGTCATTTAGCAGGCGCTTTTATTCAAAGCGACTTACAAATGAGGACAATGGAAGCAATCAAAATCAACAAAAGAGCAATGATAAGTGTTATAACAAGTTTCAGTTAGCTTAACACAGTACACATAGTTTTTTAATTATATAATAAGTAAAAAGAAAACATAGAATAGAAAAAGAATAGAGCAAACTAGTGTTAGAGGCCTTTTTTGCTTTTGTTATTTGTATAATAAATAAAAAGAAAACAAATAGATAGAATACAAAAAGATTAGAAAAGCTCGTTTTTTTTTTTTTTTTTTTTTTTTAAAGAAAAGAATTAGAATAGAGAGAGCTAGAGTTAGAGGGTCAAATAAAGATGGAAGAGACGTGTTTTTAGCCGATTCTTGAAGATTTATTATTATTTATTTAACCAGAGACTCTCTGAGATGAAAAATCTCTTTCGCAGGAGTGTCCTGGCCAAAATGGGCAGCAATACATCAGTTTCATCACAAAATATTACAACACAAACAGACTAAAGACAACTTAAAAACAGTTACATATCGTTGAGTCAATTTCCATTTGCCGAATAACTGTTGTAAAATGATCCAAAGATAGCAAATTTTGTAATTTCAGTTTCAAAAGATGGCTAAGGACTCAGCTGCTTGGATTGAGTTGGGCAGGTCATTCCACCAGGAGGGAACATTTCATTTAAAAGTCCGTGAAAGTGATTTTGTGCCTCTTTGGGATGGCACAATAAAGCGACGTTCACTTGCAGAGCATAAGCTTCTAGAGGGCACATAAGTCTGAAGTAATGAATTTAGGTAAAGGGGTGCAGAGCCAGTGGTGGTTTTGTAGGCAAACATTAATGCCGTGATTGGTCCCCAAACTAAGGTGTGAATGAATATTTTTGCCTGTTCGGGGCTGAATATAGTCATCCAAACAAAGTTACAGTTAATTCATCAATAACATTGAGCATATATGCAAAACAATCACAAATAATATTATTTGATTTTTTTTTTTTTTTAGAATACTGTTATTAATTCAGAATTCCAGGTTACAGTTGGAATTCTTTTCCTATAACTCATTAAAATGGATGGTCCATAAGAGTGTGTTTGTTGTGTGTAAGAAACAATGGCGTGTACTGCAACTAGATGACATCTGACCAAACCACTTTATACGCACGCAAACCTTTCCTAACTGTTACCAATGGTGTCTACATTTTATTTACAATTTATTTTTATTTTGTTGCATTTGCGATCATTGCAGTCACAGCCTGGCTTGGCTTGCATTGATACAGCTAGCGTCATCAAATGACTGTAAGACTACTTAAATCAAAACTTCAGTGGTAGCACAGTGTTTCATTCACCCTCACCTTTCTTAGGACCAGTCTGTTTAGGTCTGCTTGGATTAGCTCAGTGAAAAGGCTACATTGACATAAAGGAGGCTCCTCCTCTGTTTTACCTATCTGTTCATCCGATACCCTTTTAAAGCAGTAGGTCCCTCAGGCAAGACTGTTAATACATCTTAAAATACCAAAGCAACCTCTTTGACTCTTATCTGTTAATGCTCTAACATTTATTGTAGGGAATGGGGATGTCTCGGGTTAAATGCCAGATAGCTTTACCATTTCTAATGGCCTTGTTTGAATGGTTTCAGTTAGGAATTTCAAACACATACAACAGCAATTCTGAAGCTGTTTTAAAAAGTGATGATTGTGAATGTTTAATAAGGAAATTAATGAATTTGGATTCATTATTTGAGCCTGGACACTGATCCCTCTGACTTGTTTTTATGTTGTCATCTCCAGATGTTGCACTGTCAAGGTTTTGCTTTTTAGTGCCGGGTCATTCCCAACCCATGCTCCATAAACTGAGAGATGATGGCATTTGGTGTGCATGGAGTTAAGTCTTTGTACCTTTCTTCCTGTTATAGAACAATACATCATGGAAACCAGACACCTGTCAAGACTGCATCTGCTACAATGATATTGTCATCTGCAAACCCACTCGCTGCCAAAATCCCCAGTGTGACTTTCAGAGGGTAAGAATGAAGTATTTGCTCATGGGCCATTAAAACGGGGCAATAACAGGGCTTAGGTGCTTGATGAATGCATTGTTAGCTTATAGGAATGAAAGCAGCCAATTAAACATTAATGCTTTTGGTCCAATTAAAAGCAACCAATACTAAGAACCGTGTTATAAATGGTTAGAACAATGAGGGTTCTACCAAGAACCATTTAAAAGATGATTCTGTGATGTTCTCAAAGAATTTCTAAGTGAGTTCATTAAAGGTTATAAAACAGTTTATTCTGGTCTTCGACTTGAACCGCCAGAGCGTTCCAAGAGTCTGTACAGCGTATTTTACTTTCTGATAGTAACATTAGTACACCAGTACTTCTTTATAGTCAGTTATTTAATCATTCACAATGGATTTCTTCAAAAACACTTGTTCATTCAATAAAGCCACTGCTGGAATTATCTTATTGCCATGAAACCTTGCATAAAAGAATTGTGTGTAGCAGTGAAAGCACTAACAGTGTTGATATTGTTAACTAAAACTAAAACTATAAAAAAGTTGTTCATTGAAATAAAGCTGAAATAAAATTAATTATTAATATTAGATAAAGAATAAAATTCAAACTTGAAAAACCTGAACAGAAATGAAAAATGTTGCCTTGGAAAGAAATAAAAATAGGTTGCAGTTGAAGTACTAAAACCATCAATATTTATAAAAATGGCAAAGCACATAACAAAATAACTTGCTGTAAAGCCTAAACCAAATTTAAAATAAAAGCTGAACATTTAAAAAGCTCATTCAAAATATGAATAAATTAGTTTGTAGTACATAAATAATACTAAAATAACACTGGTTGCAAATGCCAATAGTTTTGATCCCGTATTATGTCACATTGCTCTTGAGTCCTGATAAAAGTTTCTCTGGGCTGCTAATGCATCTCTTTAAATGTTTCTCGGGATGTTTTTCTAGGGTGAACGCTTGAGAATCCCACCCAACAAGTGCTGTCCGGAATGTTTTGCACAGTTGCCCGGGATCTGTCAGCATGAAGGAATGGTTTATGGGGTAAGTGACACTGCTTATGACACAACTCCAATGAAAGATGCTAAAATCCTCATCCTGTTCCTTGGCAAATCTTCCCACTTCTGGTCAAACACCCAACTCTGTGATTGCTTCATTTTATGCACAAAAGCGTTTTTGTTACTGTTCCCCTCTTCCCTGATAGAGCTAGCTTCTTTTTTTTTTGTCCCAGTCATCCCTGCTAAAGAGCCACTTGGTGCTCTGTTTAAGATTCTAGCAGTGTAGATTTCAAGTCAAGTAGCATTTACTTAGGAGAGTAGGCTGTGTTGGCATTGGGGCTCAGAACAATAAATGATATTTGTGATATTCTGTTTGCACAATTTTAAAGATAACAGTTTTCTAATTTGTTTTTAAGACTTTTGTGTTTTGCAATCAACATCTCTCTTCATCCATGTCCTGATTTACCTCTCTCTCGCTCCCAATCACTCAGCATGACAGTCAGTGGAGTAATTCCAAATGTTCGGTGTGCACATGCTCTCATGGGAAGGTGACCTGTGGGCCACGTGCTTGTCCTCCTCTTAGTTGTGGGAAAGACCAGAGTCCTTTCATCCCAGATGGAGTCTGCTGCCCTGTATGTGCTCATAATGGAGGTATAGTAAGCTGCAACTTTTTATTCATGCACAACTTGTTGTTTGCGAAAGTGATTGCTTTTCTCTGCCACTGTTTCTTGTTTTCATCAGGCATTGTATTTACTTTATAGAAAAAATTGTGATAATGTGTTTAGAACTTTATGGTCCTGTAGAAAACAAGACATCACATATCTTATTTATTGGTTCCTAAATAACTACAGAAAAAAAAAAAAAAAATAGTGCAACATAATGATATATATTTAAAAGCTATTTACGGAACACAAAAGAATAATGTTCCCCTTCAGGAACTCGTGGAAGCACCGTAGTTGGCAGGGTTGACAGACCGATCCCCTGAGGGCACTGAGGAGAGACGGGCACCGTATGAGGAGGTGCACACCGCTCTTCCCCAGAGGAGCCCACTCTCAAAAATCCTGGGCAAAGGCATCAGGACGTTCTAGCCGAAGACTATCTAGCGAGAATGATGGTCCGCATATCCAACTTCTGCTTAGAAGCCATCGACCCGTGAGCACCGCTCTGACTCCAAATATTCTGGGGGAGTACAAGAAGCGACGCTCACCAAATGAGGAGCTGGAATACGGCTGGGGCTGCTCCCGCCCAGCAGCCCCTAATGCCCTTATATGTTTGTCTTTCGCCCTTGACATGGCTTATGCTTTTACTGGGACAGACAACAATAAATAAGACTGACACACAGAGCGCTTCGCTGAATGACAGAAGCTGCTGCTGTATTGTCCGCACATGCTTTTAAACTCTCTGGTTTCTACGTCACCCTGCCCGTGATGTCTCGCCCATCCATTGGTCTGATTACACACATGATTCAGAGCGTGGTCACGCTGAAGGCTTTCCCAAAGCATTCCACGCAGCGTCTCGTTCCCTCGGGGAACTAGGGTTACATACGTAACCTTGAGACGTTTGTTTTAATTATTTCATATTTCAGTTCATTTTAGTATTTTATTTTATTTTTCTAGGATAAATACACTGGATAGATTTGTTTATATGTATATTTATATGCTGATTTATTTATATCTGCTCATTTGTAATTATAGTATAGTGAATCTGTTTATTTATAATATATTAAAACGATATTAATGGCCACAGTGAAACAAATATAAGCTACCCCTGACAAAACATGCATTGATTGCATTGCATTGATTTGTGTGTTAAAGTCTATTTTCAAAATGCAAATTACTGAATTTATTGTGAACAATTCATCCATCCTTATGTTTCTTTCGTTCTTTTTTTTTTTAAATCAAAATATAATAACGACAGACTTCTCTCTGGTAATGTATTCTGGACTTCTCTAGTCATTTCATCCGCTTAAACCTCACACTTTTCTTAAAGTTGGCTGCAAGTTTACAGTCAGATCTGCCCCCATCCAATTAAAAACCCAAGGACAGAAACAACTTCCCACCCTACAATTTTTTTTTCAGTTGGGTGTACATCATGATGCAGAAGAAATGATCTGTTGGTACTTCCGTTACATGTCAAATTTTAAGATGTGTGTCATTTTTGGTGGCCTCAAATGGAATTGCCAGTTGTTTGAGCAGATATAACAGCATTGTCTCAACTGGTGGTGTAAATTTGGGGCATGAATTTGCTCAAACAATGGCAAATTGGGTAGATAGATACTGAACATTTTTGAAAACAGCTATTGTTTTTGCAGTTCTTTTTGGTGTGACTAGTGGCAAAGATATTACAACATTTCATCTTTTGTATGTTGTGGTGTTATTAGCAGTCATCTGTTTGCTTCTCTTTTTTGAATGTTTTGCTGATTGCTTTTAAAAGGTATGCTTTTCTTAGCTATATGGGTCCCAAGAGGGTTTATTCTGCTTCTGTCAGAGACCAATGACGTGTTTTTTCTTTTAGAGATACTAGTACAATTTTGCAGTTAAAACGCTCTTTCTCACTCCATAGCCTCTTGCTCTTGGGAAGACCGTCAGTACAGAGATGGGGTGGAATGGACATCCAACCCCTGTACAAAGTGTCGATGCAAAAACGGTCACACTGAATGCCTGGTTGCAGAGTGTCAGCCTGTTACATGCAAAGCGGTCAGTAACAACCCAGAACTGTGCCTTGTGTTTTGATCTGTTGGTAATAGAGAAGGCAAAACACAATTCAGCCTGTCTAGATGTGTAAAACTACCACATCGCTAAACCTAGACTGTTGTTATAATTGAAAGAGTTGTTCTAGCAATTAAAAACAGCATGTTGATGTACTCCTTTAACATACAGAACGAGAACCTGGTGGTCCTTCCAGGGCAGTGCTGTCCTCAATGTGAGCTGAATCCCTGCGTGGAGGCTGGGAATGAGTACAAGGTAAGCCGGAAAAGAGATTAGGGAAAGGTGAAATATACACAGAGATCTGAGGACAGAGACAGATTGGGAGTGACGGATGGGATAATGCATGTCTGTATTACAGAAGACCTTTTGAGGGAGGGGATAGTGAGTGTGGGTTAAAGTGTGTTCATCATTCATATTGTGGCAGATGGGTTGAGCGAGCCGTGTCTGAGTTTGGTGTGTGTGTGTGATATGCTTGTCACTCCTGCTTCTGTCATTCCTCCACACTTCTTGCTTTGCCTCATATAATTTCTTGTTCCTCCCTCCATTGTTCACATACACATATTACACATCATTCCCTCAACTGACTCTTCGTTTGTTTGCTCACTCTCTTTCAATTTGCAGTTTTGGTCTGCTTCATTAACATAAGGAAAACTGTACATTTGTATTGTCAAAGCATTTATAGCATAGCTGCATACAATAATAAACTCTGCAACATAAAATAAAAAGTGTGAATAAACATCAAATATCAAATAACACAATTAAATAAAAATGTAGCAAAATAAATAGCACAGACTAAATTAAGAAAATAGTAATTAGCACATTTTTATTAATACATAACTTGTACACATATTTGCTATTATATACAGGTGCATCTCAATAAATTAAAATGTCATGGAAAAGTTCATTTATTTCAGTAATTCAACTCAAATTGTGAAACTCGTGTATTAAATAAATTCAATGCACACAGAGTGAAGTAGTTTAAGTCTTTGGTTCTTTTAATTGTGATGATTTTGGCTCACATTTAACAAAAACCCACCAATTCAATCTCAACAAATTAAAATACTTCATAAGACCAATAAAAAAAACATTTTTAGTGAATTGTTGGCCTTCTGGAAAGTATGTTCATTTACTGTATATGTACTCAATACTTGGTAGGGGCTCCTTTTGCTTTAATTACTGCCTCAATTCGGCATGGCATGGAGGTGATCAGTTTGTGGCACTGCTGAGGTGGTATGGAAGCCCAGGTTTCTTTGACAGTGGCCTTCAGCTCATCTGCATTTTTTGGTCTCTTGTTTCTCATTTTCCTCTTGACAATACCCCATAGATTCTCTATGGGGTTCAGGTCTGGTGAGTTTGCTGGTCAGTCAAGCACACCAACACCATGGTCATTTAACCAACTTTTGGTGCTTTTGGCAGTGTGGGCAGGTGCCAAATCCTGCTGGAAAATGAAATCAGCATCTTTAAAAAGCTGGTCAGCAGAAGGAAGCATGAAGTGCTCCAAAAGTTATTGGTAAACGGGTGCAGTGACTTTGGTTTTCAAAAAACACAGTGGACCAACACCAGCAGATGACATTGCACCCCAAATCATCACAGACTGTGGAAACTTAACACTGAACTTCAAGCAACTTGGGCTATGAGCTTCTCCACCCTTCCTCCAGACTCTAGGACCTTGGTTTCCAAATGAAATACAAAACTTGCTCTCATCTGAAAAGAGGACTTTGGACCACTGGGCAACAGTCCAGTTCTTCTTCTCCTTAGCCCAGGTAAGACGCCTCTGACGTTGTCTGTGATTCAGGAGTGGCTTAACAAGAGGAATACGACAACTGTAGCCAAATTCCTTGACACGTCTGTGTGTGGTGGCTCTTGATGCCTTGACCCCAGCCTCAGTCCATTTCTTGTGAAGTTCACACAAATTCTTGAATCGATTTTGCTTGACAATCCTCATAAGGCTGCGGTTCTCTCGGTTGGTTGTGCATCTTTTTCTTCCACAATTTTTCCTTCCGCTCAACTTTCTGTTAACATGCTTGGATACAGCACTCTGTGAACAGCCAGCTTCTTTGGCAATGAATGTTTGTGGCTTACCCTCCTTGTGAAGGGTGTCAATGATTGTCTTCTGGACAACTGTCAGATCAGCAGTCTTCCCCATGATTGTGTAGCCTAGTGAACCAAACTGAGAGGCCATTTTGAAGGCTCAGGAAACCTTTGCAGGTGTTTTGAGTTGATTAGCTGATTGGCATGTCACTATATTCTTATTTGTTGAGATAGTGAATTGGTGGGTTTTTGTTAAATGTGAGCCAAAATCATCACAATTAAAAGAACCAAAGACTTAAACTACTTCAGTCTGTGTGCGTTGAATTTATTTAATACACGAGTTTCACAATTTGAGTTGAATTACTGAAATAAATGAACTTTTCCTCGACATTCTAATTTATTGAGATGCACCTGTATAATATATGCAGTTCCTCTGTAATACACAGTTGTCAAAACACCAGATTCAGTATTCAGATGATGGTTGAATCATGTTGGTTTTTTAATGGTTAATTCTTAAATTATTCCATTTGATCCCCTCAGTCTGGAATATGTGGTTACTCTGCAGTACTGACACCTCTCTTTAGACACACAAGCATCACAAGCATCCCCGAAATCTCTCATCAGCATGTCATTTAGGGCTGTTTCTCTGTTCACCGTACTCTCAGCAATCACGTCCCACTCAGTGGAATTCAGCTCTTTTGATCACAGTGGATTGTGTGAAAGCAAAGCAGGGTTTTAGAGAGGACAACATTCACTATTATTTTCATCTCCTTCTAGTACTTGTCTTGTTCACTACAGCATTGGCTGAAATTGTCATTTATTTTAAATTCATTATATGCTGTAATTTGTTCTGCTGCTAAAGCTTTGAACAGCATTGAGATGCCATCTGAATTTTGAAATTGAATTGAAACATTGGTGGTGTAGCTCTGTATTTTTGGATTTTTACATACATTTAAAAATAGTATTGATGACAGATGTTTCTTTACCTCAGAACTCTTTTATTGTGTGTGTGTGTGTGTGTGTGTGTGTTCTTAGCACGGCGAGCAGTGGCAGCGGGGCAGCTGTAGCACCTGTGTGTGCGATCGCGGCCATTCTCGCTGTCAGACAGAGAAGTGCCCTCCTCTCCACTGTAATAAGGTCAGCAGAAATCCATTACACCCCAACACCTCATGTCAAAGACAGTTTCTTAACCAGCAAACTTGCTCAGAAAGAGATCACGAAAGAGATGTTTTTGGCTAAACGACTGTTGTCATTTACAATTTAATACAATCTCACTTTGATTCTTGCAGTTTATGTTTCTTGGGCCTAAAAGTGACAGTTAGGATTTTTCGTCATCCAGGATTGTTTGCACCATATATTTTGTATTTTTTTCTGTTGCTCCGGGGTGTTTTTCATCTCAGTCTTTTGCTTTCATGCAAAATTCATGATCTTATGTAACTGTGCTTTAGAACAATACTCAGCAGGAACAGACATTTCGTTGTTATATCTTACCTTAATAAGTGTGACTCCTTAAAGAGCGTGAAATTACCTCATTAAATGAAAATGAGAGTTTTATGGCTTATAGTATTTATTTTATTAACTGGAGTCCATCTATATGCTAAAAGTTGGTGAAATTCACTTTTAGCATTCATAGATTTCTTTAGTTTTTTTTTTTTTTTTTTCCCTAGGCTGTTGTATATTTTCCTAAAAAAAAAATAAAAAAACAGGGACAAGCCCTTCAGTAGGTCCCATTCAAACTCCTAATACCTAAATTTCTAAAACTTCCAAATACATCAACACACAATTTTGTAAGGTTTATAAGGAGGTATTTTGGGTTATGTACAAATTAAGCTCTATTAAATGGAACTTGTTGTTTACAACAGATTTTTTCTTTTCGTTTTTACAAACTGAGCCACAAGTAAAAATGATTGGTTACACTTTATTTAAGCTGTCCTTGTTACAGTGTAATTATACACTTAATTACTGAGTAATATTAATTAACTACATGCACTTACTATATGGTTAGGCTTAGGATTAGGGTTTGGCTTAGGGTTACTTGAATGTAATTATGCATCATTTATTGTTATTATAATAGTTATTATAAAAATAATGTTAGACAAGGGCACCGTAAAATAAAGTGTTACCAAATGATTTGATGTGCATTATAACAAGTGTGACATTTTATAATATCTGCTAATGTGTGTTCTCCTCAGGGTCAGACGAAGGTCAAGCGAGCCGGGCAGTGCTGTGAAGATTGTGTCTCGTCAAAAGGCAGCTGCCTCTATGAGGGCATTGTCCGTTACCATGGTGATATGTGGAATGGCACGGGTTGTGAGTTCTGCATGTGTGAACGGGGTCAGGTGCTGTGCCAACGGGTCGAGTGCGCCAGATTGGAGTGCCCACGGGTATGTGTCCAAATATTATAGGGAACACATTTCTATGTAGAGCCATCAGCAGGGACACATACTTACTCTGCTCATTAAAAGACAAAATTAACAAGCTCAGCTGGAGGGGATGCCCTATATGTAAAATGTTGACTATTATTAGGGCAAAATATACCAGATGAGTTTGAGACCTGGGGCACATTATCTCTGTGGTCATTTGTCCTGGTTATGAATTATAACTTTATTCAATCAGTATATTCTCTGCTTCTCCATTAATCATAAGGAGCTTTGAAAGGTTGAGCAGTGTGGAGATTTATCACTTATTAATTATACTTTTGGCCCAAATCCAGAATTGCCACTGTAAAGGTTATTCTTTAGAGAGGAAACTCTGACTTGAAAGTTTTTAAGTCCTGTGAATTTCACTACTGTCAAGGTAAAGTTTGTAATGAAAGTTTAAAAGAGTAGTACACAAGTTTGAACAGATACCTCTCCGGTTTAAATGTGACATACATTCTGGTGCAAAAAAACTAGTATGCATGCTGTAAAAAGTGGTAACTTGCAATTATTTAGAGCTATTTCACTAGTTTTTCTACTAGTCCCATTTTTGGGATAGTTCTGTCACCATTCACTCACCCTCATGTCAGTCCAAAACCATAAAAACTTTGTTCACCTTTGAACTCAAATAAAGATATTTTTTATTATGAATAGAAGCCTAAATTAAATATGCTCATCACATAAAGTGACCATGTCTCTTCAGAAGACTCTTTTATGATCTCTTTTATGTCTTTTTGCATATTTTGATGTGTGAAAGATTTGGTTGAATGGACAACCAATGGACAAAAAAGATAAGAGAATAATAAAAATATCTTCATTTGTGTAGTGATGGTAAGTGTAAGTAAATTATCACCGAATTTTCATTTTTGTGTGAACTATCCCTTTATATTTAGTTTTGTTGACATTAACTAATGTATTCAGGTTGTATTCAGATGCTTCTATATCTTTTTGAAAACATTGATCAAACCCTCTTTCCCATCTGTAGTTCCGTATTTCACTGACATCTTCTGATTTGCCTGTAAGACCACCATGGCTTTGTTGATCTAATTGTGTAACACAGAAACAACTAAAGATTCTTTCATGACTGTAAATGACTATTAACAGTGGCCCCCTATAAAGAACCTCAGAGGTGGAATTGGAAATGTGATGTAATTAGAGATCTGTGGCTCCGTGTCAGACAGTTAATCATTCCCCTGGGGGTGTTTTCATGCTGAAATTAAATGAACTAAAATTTCACTCCTTGTGCCAGGGAGAAAAGCTGGTCCATTTGCCTGGGAAATGCTGCCCAGAGTGTAAGACAATAACCAGTTCCTGTACATATTCACAACCAGACCAGAAGGTACGAAGCTTCTTTAAATATGGGTTTTAGTAAAACATACAGTGGTTTTATCATGTTTTATATCCATGTTTACATGTGAAATAAATGCATATGCTACCATACAAATGTTTGGGGTCAGTAAGATATTTTGAAAGAATTGTCTTATTCTCACCAAGAGTGCATTTATTTGATCAAAAATACCGTAAAAACTAATATTGTGAAATATTTTTACAATTTGAAATAACTGTTTCCTATTTTAATATATTTTAAAATCAAATTTATTTATGTGATGTCAAAGCTGAATTTTTAACATCATTACTCCAGTCTTTATTGTAACATGATCGCTCAGGAATCATTCTAATATGCTGATTTGGTGCTCAAGAAACATTTCTTATTATTAATGTTGAAAACAGATGTGCTGCTTATTATTTTATGGTAACTATGATAAATTTTTGCAGGATTCTTTAATAAAGAGAAAGATCAAAAGAAAAGCATTTATTTGAAATAGTTTTTTTGTAACATTATAAATGCATTACTGTCCCATTTTATCAATTGAGTGTCATTGCT
Organism: Spinibarbus caldwelli; assembly: GCA_039654775.1. Taxonomy (NCBI): domain Eukaryota; kingdom Metazoa; phylum Chordata; class Actinopteri; order Cypriniformes; family Cyprinidae; genus Spinibarbus; species Spinibarbus caldwelli. The sequence continues at coordinate 29,524,105 of CM077222.1, read as the reverse complement.
AAATAAAAGTATTTATTTCTCTCTCTCTCTCTCAAAAAAAACAAAAAAAAACTGACCCCAAACTTATGATCACTAATATACAAGCAGCTTTTGATAGCAACGAAGAGAAAAAGACAAGCAAATCAATACCACCAACAATCAGACTGTCTTTTTCCATTTAGGGGCAGAAAGCCAACATCAAGAGTTTTAGACGTCTCAGTGTAAGTAAACATGAGAATGTGGTTTATGGTTTTGTAAAATTAATAAACAGTTTTACAACAGATTTTTTGTCTAAGCAAAAATGTTTGTTTCTCAGAATCTAGAGAGTGTCAGAGAGGGTCTGTGTCGTGAGTGCCAGTGCCAAGAGGGTCATGTGACCTGTTACCAGCATTCCTGTCCCACCTGTCCATTGGGTACCCTAACTATACCTCACCCTGAACAGTGCTGTCCCGATTGCAATCCAGGTGAGACCTGCGTCTATGTTGGTGTTCATTTCCCGAACAGCAATGATGTATGAAGCTACAGTAGTTAATTACCATTTTCTCTTGTGAATATGCTCCAATATAATCAGTGAAATTGGGGTTATACTTTGATTTATTTACTTCAAAAGAACATTATTCTATTCCCAGTTTAAAAGCATTTCTTTATGTGATTAAAAAAACATTTCTGAATTGTTCTGAAAATCTTTCTTTATCAGCCCTCCAAGGAACAATTTCTCAACCATACAGACAAAACCTAGTTAATCTGGGTGGTAGAGAGATGAGAGCTATAGTATTAGATTATATTCTGGTTAGATAACGTGGTTATTTAGCTCTGCGGCACCCATGAGACTCGGATCTGATCTATATACTAAATTTCCTTGGTGACTTCAAAAGATGCTACAGGAAGGAACATACATCTTCCTCTCTCTCTTTCTCTTAGGAAAGACCATAGAGAGAAAGAAAACAGAATGTGTTTGTGTTTACATTTTGCTTTTATATAGATATCTTTATTTGAAGAGGCAGGACAAATTGTTTGGATGTTTATATGTGTGTGGGTTGACCGTTTGGCATCTCTGTGTTTATGCTTATAAGATTATCCTAATGTATCCTCTAAACACAGCAGTCAAATAATATTTTTTCTCTTAAACTTTGGACAGGAAACTGGCTACCCTGTTTACAAAAAACAACAACAACAACATGCTTTTCTCTTCTATATTTATCAGGAGCACTATTAAGCACATATGGAAAGTAGAAGCTTGCATGGCGATAGTGCTTGTTAGCTGGTTAATGTCCAGATTTTATCGAAACGGCAAAAGCAGTGTATATGCATTCACAGCCACATAACCATTTGTTAACTTGACTGCCTGTTGTGAGGAACAGAAGTTGCCCAGCATCAGTGTTTTATCAGCTAGATTGTCTGAGACATAATGACTTGCAGTGTTTCTGTGAGAAATGCAGCGATTCGGAAGGATTTACTAGCTGGTGACCGAATTACAATACATTTGCACTCAAAACAAGTAGATTTTTCGAATCGATGGAAAGTCTCAAAGGTCATTCTGGTAAAAAAAAAATGCTTACTTCAACTGGAAAATTGAGAGTGGGATAGTTTTTCACCCGGAGTTATTGATTCACACACCAAGGTATTTAATTAAAAGTGATTTATGAGGGAATGTCAGAAAATAATAAAGACTTAGAGCTTTCATTTTCTGCCTCTGGATATGGGTCTGGCCTTGTGCTTGCTGTCTGGTCCAAAAATTGAGAATGACCATCAAATAATTACCAATGCACCTTTAATGTTCTACATTGCCTTATTTCCACGTCTCTTGCTCTGGCCTCATGGACGGAGCCAGAAACCTGCAACCCAAAGTCCTTAGCAAGGCATTTACCAGCTCATTAGAGACTGTGTAATTAATTCTTGTGCCAAGTAATGGTGCCAAAGAGAATTATAGTTAGAGGCTCAGGTTTCTTTTGGACCATGTGGAGAAGTTATGAATGGCTTATTAGTACACTAAAGACTGGGTGGGAGATTTGGTGGTTCATTTGCATTACTATAGATGAAATTACCATGACGTCATACAACTGGCAACTGCAATTTAAGCATTATATGATGTAATAATATTTGTTAATATTAAAAGAAAATATATGGTTTAGAGTGAAGAAAAGCAGGTACACTACCATTCAAATAATTTGGAGTCTTTAAGACATTTATAATGTTACAAAAGGTTTAAAATTCAAATACATGCTGTTCTTTTTGTCAAATACTCAGAAAAAATGGATCACTTTCCAAAAATATTAGGAAGCACTAGAAATGCTTTTAATGTTAATATTAGAAAAAAAAGTTTCTTGAACAGCAAATCAGCAATATTATAATGATTTCTCAAGGATCCAGTGACCCTGAACCCTGGATTAATGGCTGCTGAAAATTCAGCATTGAAATCACATGAATAAAGTACATTTTGAAATTATATTAAAAAATACATGTATATTAAAGGTATTTTTAAATTTGCACAATATCACTATTTTTACTGTATTTTTGATCAAATGAATGCAGCCTTAGCGAAGATAAAAGACCTCTTTCAAAAAATTTAGAAATCTTACAGACCCGAAACTTTTTGAACGTATATTGTATGGTTTATTGAAGAACTATATGTAGATTAATTTCCACACTATCCACAAGCCTGTTTTAAATGTAAATATTTTAAATTGTTGGAAGTGTGACAGGTTTTGAGTACTCATAATTGCTTAAAGACCCCTTTGACAATGTAAATATTAATAATGTTATATTGGCTATGATTAAGAACAGCTTTTCTTAATTAAAAAAAAATACCTAAAGCGTTCACAATAAATGGTACTTTACTGGTTGTTCTTTAATAGGTAAATTAAGCCATTTGTGGTGACATTTGGGTTTGTGTAATGCCTTTGGAAAATGCAAATGTACTGTCACAGCTGTAAACCAGCTGGTTCTTTCTTATTAGAGCAGAGGTGATACTGATGATCGAAGTCTGTGAACGGTTATGTTTTAAGTGGGTGTTTGTAAGCAGTAACTTTATCTGTTGTCTGTGGAGTTTGACTGAGTTTGACTGAGTTTTGTGTGTGTCTGTAGCAGTGCAGTGTCACAGGGACTGTTTGACATGCTCTGGCACACCAGATCACTGTGACAGCTGTCAGGACCCTTCTGCCCTGTTGATGAATGGACGCTGTCTGCAGTCATGTCCTGAAGGATTTTTCGCTCAGAGCAAAGTTTGTACAGGTATAATCATACTTTTTTTGTGTTTTACTTTTACAGCCCACGCTGGTTTTGTTGCACGAATTGCTGTTCACCTCTTCATCTCACTTCCTTTTTTACTTTATCCTCCTCCTCCTTCTATTTTCCCACCAACATTCACACACGTCTGGCCTAAACATATTTTTACCCTATGGTATTTTAAATCCTCAAAACGCCCTCTGCTTTGGGTGACTTCCATAAATAGCTAATCCTATAGCTTTGTTGGTTTGTGTGTGTGTGTTTTGTGTGTACTGTATGTGAATGTGCATGTACATGTACATGAGTCATGTTTGTCACAGTCATTTCAACAAGTCAAAACACAGACCGGATCCTACACTGGAATTTCCCACCACTTTGGAGGGCTATAGCATCATTTGACAAAATTCTCACTGTCACTCTTTAAGAGCTGCTGTACTAATTCTCTCACACAGAATCTCTATTAACATATCAGTGCTTTGTACCCAGCTTTTGCATAGTGTTTTGCTATTGCAGCCACAAAGTGTATCGCCCAACCCTCATCACCCTTCTCTTTCTCTTTCTCTTTCTGCCAGCCTGCCAGCCATCATGTGCCACCTGTGAGAATGACTTTGAATGCACAGCATGTGGTGGGTCCTTCCTCCTCAGTGGCAGGCAATGTGTGACCACCTGTGAGAGAGGTCTGTTCCAGGACCACACACGCTGTCTCAGTAAGCCAACTGCAGTTTACATTTCATTCACTTTTATTGTCTTGACTTCTGTGATACTGTTTACTTCTGCTGTACTTTTATGATGCTTTCTTACCAGCTTTAAAAGAAAGTGCAAATATTGCATCTCAGCAGGTAGCTCATGAGGGAAGTTGGCAGTAATACTGTAACAACACAGCATTGATGTGTCTGTGGAAATGTTGCCCAAATGTTGCCCAAAATCACTTCTACAATTAAATAAATATATCTATATAAATATAATCAATATATACACATATTTTTATTTAAATAGATATTAAATATAATGATGTATTTATGCGTCTATATTAAATATATGCAATACTATTGTTTTTCTATTGCTTTTTTAACTATTTATTTTTATTTATATATGTAAATATATATATTCTCTAACTTTTGACAGTTTGGAATTACTATGATTTGATACATATTTTATAAGGATGCATTCAATTGATCGAAATCAAAGTAAAGACGTTAGAATGTTATTCTTTTTCAAATAATTGTTGTTGAACAATGATTCAAGTGCACTTTATTCAATATTTTTCAACTTCAATCATCTAAGAATTCTAAAAAGTCATGAATGCTGGAGTAATGACTGCTGAAAATTCAGCTTTGCCATCAAAGGAATAAACTACATTTTAAACAGATTGAAATAGAAAATATCTTATATTGTAATAATATTTTATAATATTACTGTACTTTTGATTAATTAAATGGACAATCGTCTTAGTAAAACATACAATTTTCATTGATACCAAATGATTCATTAATGCAAAAAAAACAAAAAAAAAATTGTATTTATTTATAGACAAGGTGCAAATACCTGCCATTTATTTATCTGTAATAAGATTTACTCCTCATTCTAAGAGAATTTCATTGTTATATGTGACCCTGGACCACAAAACCAGTCATAAGGTTAAAATTTTTGAAACTGAGATTTATACATCATATGAAAGCTGAATAAATAAGCTTTCCATTGATGTGTGGTTTGTTAAGATAGGACAATATTTGTCCAAGATACAACTATTTGAAAATCTGGAATCTGAGGGAGCAAAAAAATCTAAATCGCCTTTAAAGTTATCCAAATGAAGTTCTTAACAATGCATATTACTAATCAAAAATTAAGTTTTGATATATTTACGGTAGGAAATTTACAAAATATCTTCATCAAACATGATCTTTACTTAATATCCTAATGATTTTTGGCATAAAAGAAAAATCAATCATTTTGACCCATGCAATGTATTGTTGGCTATTGCTACAAATATACCTGTGCGACTTATGACTGGTTTTGTGGTCCAGGGTCACATACAGGTGCATCTCAATAAAATAGAATGTCGTGGAAAAGTTCATTTATTTCAGTAATTCTAGTCAAATTGTGAAACTTGTGTATTAAATAAATTTAATGCACACAGACTGAAGTAGTTTGGTTCAATTGTGATGATTTTGGCTCAACAAATTAGAATACTTCATAAGACCAATAAAAAAAAAACATTTTTAGTGAATTGTTGGCCTTCTGGAAAGTATGTTCATTTACTGTATATGTACTCAATACTTGGTAGGGGCTCCTTTTGCTTTAATTACTGCCTCAATTCGGCGTGGCATAGAGGTGATCAGTTTGTGCCACTGTAGAGGTGGTATGGAAGCCCAGGTTTTTTTGACAGTGGCCTTCAGCTCATCTGCATTTTTTGGTCTCTTGTTTCTCATTTTCCTCTTTACAATACCCCATAGATTCTCTATGGGGTTCAGGTTTGGTGAGTTTGCTGGCCAGTCAAGCACACCAACACCATGGTCATTTAACCAACTTTTGGTGCTTTTGGCAGTGTGGGCAGGTGCCAAATTCTGCTGGAAAATGAAATCAGCATCTTTAAAAAGCTGGTCAGCAGAAGGAAGCATGAAATGCTCCAAAAGTTATTGGTAAACGGGTGCAGTGACTTTGGTTTTCAAAAAACACAATGGACCAACACCAGCAGATGACATTGCACCCCAAATCATCACAGACTGTGGAAACTTAACACTGAACTTCAAGCAACTTGGGCTATGAGCTTCTCCACCCTTCCTCCAGACTCTAGGACCTTGGTTTCCAAATGAAATACAAAACTTGCTCTCATCTGAAAAGAGGACTTTGGACCACTGGGCAACAGTCCAGTTCTTCTTCTCCTTAGCCCAGGTAAGACGCCTCTGACGTTGTCTGTGGTTAACAAGAGGAATACGACAACTGTAGCCAAATTCCTTGACACATCTGTGTGTGGTGGCTCTTGATGCCTTGACCCCAGCCTCAGTCCATTCCTTGTGAAGTTCACACAAATTCTTGAATCGATTTTGCTTGGCAATCTTCGTAAGGCTGCGGTTCTCTCGGTTGGTTGTGCATCTTTTTCTTCCACACTTTTTCCTTCCACTCAACTTTCTGTGAACAGCCAGCTTCTTTGGCAATGAATGTTTGTGGCTTACCCTCCTTGTGAAGGGTGTCAATGATTGTCTTCTGGACAACTGTCAGATCAGCAGTCTTCCCCATGATTGTGTAGCCTAGTGAACCAAACTGAGAGACCATTTTGAAGGCTCAGGAAACCTTTGCAGGTGTTTTGAGTTGATTAGCTGATTGGCATGTCACCATATTCTTATTTGTTGAGATAGTGAATTGGTGAGTTTTTGTTAAATGTGAGCCAAAATCATCACAATTAAAAGAACCAAAGACTTAAACTACTTCAGTCTGTGTGCATTGAATTTATTTAATACACGAGTTTCACAATTTGAGTTGAATTACTGAAATAAATGAACTTTTCCACGACATTCTAATTTATTGAGATGCACCTGTATATTAATTTATTGTTCATTGCTATATAATGAAGCTGTATTTACTTCCTCAATAAGCAAAAGGGCCCATTTTATATATTTAGATGTGGAATTCCTATTGTACAACATTTTGCATCGTGTTGGCTCTAAAAGGTCAATTTCTTCTTTGTTATTAAAGCCAGATGGAGCATTACTGCACCTCCAGTGCATTCACTCCTTGCATATGAATCAACCTGAAGACGTGGGTACCTGGTCTTGTCAGGCTACCTGACTATAGCAATCCAATCTGGAGGGAATCATGCATTAGTGACCTGCTAACTGGTCTGTGACTGGGACTACTAGACTGTACAGCTATTACCCCAGTCCCCACTCTCATTCAATTTCACACTTTAATAAGCCTCTCCCACAGATTGGACCACATTGTTCTACAAGCGTCAAGATGGAGAAGAAATATCCAGCTTAGGTTGAGCCCATTATAGTGGATTTAGCGAGAATGAGTCTTACTAAGCAATTGAATGTGGAAGATTTTTATTGTGGCCAAGCGATAACAATTCATTCTCTTGTTTCACTCTCTGTGTGCAAATGTTCAAGAAATTAATTAGCTAAGCTAAAAAAAATGAGGAAATCTTAGAGGAAGCCCTTCATCTTCTGTTCTCTTCTCTGTCTCTCTTTGTCTGTGACTTTCTCCCTTTCTCTTTTACAATTTAAATTATGTTATAATAGAGTTACATTTTTTTATCTCATGTAACATATGAGGTTTGCTATTTTGAAACAAACCGCTAACAGACCTTACCGAACACTTCTTACATGCCATAACTTGGATATCTTAAAGTACTGTATATCCTTTCACATCTGCAGCGTATCAAGAAGTCATGTAAAACCTTAAAGATTTGTGCTGACAGACATGGCCAAGTGTTCTGTCATTAATTTTTCTAGTATGCCAAGCTTTTCCAAATCCACTAAACATGGTTACCTACATCTCTTGTTCACACTTTGTTGTTGGCTGTCAAAATATTTGGTCCTGTTCCAGCTTCTCAGGGTTCTGGGCCAATTTGGTGCCAGTGTGTGCGAGTCTGTGGAGAGGTGCCATGTAGAACGTGAATGTTTCACACTGGGCGCTGTGCCCAGATTTGTAGTTTAATCCTGAGCACTAGATTCCCACAAAGAATAAGAGAAGGTGTCTTGTGACCTTATTGCTGCACAACATAATTAGAGACTGTTTTCACAGATTCCATGGTGTTTGTAACAATTTAAAATCATTGATTATTCATAAGGTTAAAAAACAGTATTTGTACATTAATCTGAGAAACATTATGACACAAGGCATAATTAATTAAAACAAGTAAAATAAAACATTAGATATGAAATAAGTGGTTCTTACTAAGGAAAGTATCAGTATTTCTTTTCTAAGTACTACATTTTAATGTGAAACTCATCCCTCACCATTTTTGTTGTGGATGTGAATGACACCAACTGTGTGACTTAATGAGAGGTGTGGTGTTACAACCCGAATTCTGGAAATGTTGGAACGTTTTTTAAATTTGAATAAAGTGAAAACTAAAAGAATTTCAAATCACATGAACCAGTATTTTATTCACAATAGAACATAAATAACAAATGTTTAAACTGATAAATTTTACAATTTTATGCACAAAATGAGTTCATTTCAAATTTGATACCTGCTACAGGTCTCAAAATAGTTGGGACGGGAGCAAGATTACCATGGTGTAGCATCTCCTCTTCTTTTCAGAACGGTTTGAAGACGTCTGGGCATCGAGGTTATGAGTTTCTGGAGTTTTGGTGTTGGGATTTGGTTCCGTTCTTGCCTGATATAGGTTTCCAGCTGCTGATGAGTTCGTGGTCGTCTTTGACGTATTTTTCATTTAATGATGCACCAATATTCTTTATAGGTGAAAGATCTGGACTGCAGGCAGGCCAATTCAGCACCGGACTCTTCTACTACGAAGCCATGCTGTTGTAATAACTGCAGTATGTGGATTTGTATTGTCCTGCTGAAATACACAAGGCCTTCCCTGAAATACACGTTGTCTGGAGGGGAGCATATGTTGCTCTAAAACCTTTATATACCTTTCAGCATTCATAGTGCCTTCCAAAACATGCAAGCTGCCCATACCGTATGCACTTATGCACCCCCATACCATCAGAGATGCTGGCTTTTGAACTGAACGCTGATAACACGTTGGAAGGTCTCCCTCCTCTTTAACCCAGAGGACACGGCGTCTGTGATTTCCAAAAAAAATGTCAGATTTGGACTCGTCTGACCATAGAACACTTTTCCACTTTGAAACAGTAAGCCTTGAGCCTTAAATGAGCCTTGGCCCACAGGACACGATGGCGCTTCTGGACCATGTTCACATATGGCTTCCTTTTTGCATGATAGAGCTTTAGTTGGCATCTGCAGATGGCACGGCAGATTGTGTTTACCGACAGTGGTTTCTGGAAGTATTCCTGGGCCCATTTAGTAATGTCAATGACAGAATCATGCCGATGAGTGATGCAGTGTCGTCTGAGGGCCCGAAGACCACGGGCATCCAACAAAGGTCTTTGGCCTTGTCCCTTATGCACAGAGATTTCTCCAGTTTCTCTGAATCTTTTGATGATGTTATGCACTGTAGATGATGAGATTTGCAAAGCCTTTGCAATTTGACATTGAGGAACGTTGTTTTTAAAGTATTCCACAATCTTTTTACACACTCTTTCACAGATTGGAGAGCCTCTGCCCATATTTACTTCTGAGAGACTCTGCCTCTCTAAGACATCCCTTTTACAGCTAATCATGTTACAGACCTGATGTCAATTAACTTAATTATTTGCTAGACGTTCTCCCAGCTGAATCTTTTCAAAATTTCTTGCTTTTTCAGCCTTTTGTTGCCCCCGTGCTAACTTTTTTGAGACCTGTAGCAGGCATCAAATTTGAAATGAGCTCATTTAGTGGATAAAATTGAAAATGTCTCCGTTTGAACATTTGTTATGTTCTCTATGTTCTATTGTGAATGAAATATTGGCTCATGTGATTTGAAAGTCTTTTAGTTTTCATTTTATTCAGATTTAAAAAATGTCCCAACATTTCCGGAATTCGGGTTGTAGTTTTCATAGTAAAAGCTGAATTTTTAGCATACTCCAATCTTCAGTGTCACATGATCCTTCTTAATTCATTCTAATGTGGTGATTTGCTGCTAAAAACAAAACAAAACATATTTTAAATGTTGAAAACAGTTATGCCGATTAATATTTTTTGGAAACCGTGGAAACTTTTTTCAGCATTTCGGCATTTCAGCTTTTAACAACATTTATTTAAAATGTGTAAATTGTTGGAGGTACATCTAGAGACCAGATTATCAGAGTGACTTGGTGGATTATGCAACAGCATAGCACCTTAAGAACCATTCAGAACCACTTAGATTTTACCACATAGTCTTTAGTACAACACCTTAGTACACTGGCACCAAATTTTGCATTGCATGCAATTCAATTCAATTCAATTCAATTCAATTCAATTCAATTCAATTCAATTCAAGTTTATTTATAAGCATCACTCACATTTTGTTCAGAAATGTTCAAAATCTGGTATAACAGACATCTATTATTTGTTATATTCAGCCTCATGAACAGAAAGGATCAGAAGGTGATTTTGAAGGAGTGCTCAACTGTTAATTTGTTCCACATCTCTCGCTTTCTTTCTCTCTCTCTGTCTGAAGAAGAGATGGTAGATTGATGAGATTTTAAGGCTTGTGTCATATATTTATGTGGAGCAGGTCAGTAAATTTGCTAAAGGGAGATTGAGTTAGTGCCATGACTGTATTGTATTTGGTGTTTATGCTTTAGATATCAGTAGGCCTTTGGATATATTATGACTATCTTACCAAGGGTTGATTATAAAAGAAGGTTAGATTATAAAATAATTCTTAGTGGAGATGCATTTGTTTTATTTGTTTTATTTGTGTTATTATGTGTTTTAATCCACATATTCAACATCTTATGTATGCGATTCTGTACGTGTCCTTCAAATCGTGAGACTTTCTTTATATATGCAAATGTGTTCTTCTGCCTTTTTTGTACCTTTTACAAGCTCCCTGAGAAAGGTCATCTTTTGTTCTTATCTGACTGGCTTGTTTTCTCTTGCAGTCAAAGTAAATTCACTTTAATTCATCACAGAAAAGCCACAACACAACACTAGAACATAAAGTAACCTTGTAATTCTGCCTTATGCTGTTTGTTTAGTTTGATTGTGAACATGTTATTGATTTCTTCCTCTTTAGGTTGCCATGACTCCTGTTCATCTTGCCAGGGGGCGGGGCCTCAGGATTGTTTGACATGCTCAGACCCCTCCCACTTACTGAAGGATGGATTCTGTGTTTTGGATTGTGGTCCAGGCTTTTATGCTAATCAAGGCAGCTGTTATGGTATGATTGGCAGAATTCACATCTGATTAGTTACTCTGTGTGGTTTGTTTTAATTAAAGCATTTTAATTAAACAGATTTGCTTAAAACAATGTTTGAGTAAATGTTTGTTTGAAATTAAACAATTTAAACAAACTTTTTTTTGTCACAACTTGAAGTTGAAATACACTACGTTTTGCCCAGTTTTGCCCAGATTTCATCCAGATTTGCAGTCTGGAGGAGTCATCTCTAGTTGCCAAACTTCAGACGCAGTCTGCAGATTTTTAGCAGCTAGAGTTGATAGATTTTACGTTTGCCTAGTGTATGATGGGCAGATATTTCATATTTTAGCTTCAAACTATAACTCCATCCTGTTTTTATTTGTCACACATCTCCTATAAACGCATATGTTTCTGCATGTGTTTGTTGTGTTCAAGACATTGTGAATGTCTTGTAGTGTATGACCCACAGTCGTTTAGTGTTTTCTGGGGTGGCAAGTTAGCAAGATTATGATCCCTAATTTTTTTTTTTTTTAATTTGTTCAAATTGTATAAGTTGTGCAGTGTATTCTAGCCTTACAGTGCACCCAATAATTTGAATTTGTTTTTTATTATTATTTTAATATAAATAGGAAATATTTTGATTTTGTATTAAATGGATATAGCATGCACTAGTCAGGTTGTCATGGTATTTTAATGGCCTTATTCATTGTCTTATCACTGTTGATGATAACATCTTGCCAAGTAAAAGCCCAAGTAAAAGCCTGCTTCAGAAATGTCACCTCGAATACATTTAAGCTGCACCTTGACAACCCTATACAGCAAATGCAGAATGACACTCTGAATGTGTATTTTACAGTGAAAGAACTTAAGCTCCACAGATCCAGCATGTCTGTTTAACATATGAGAGAACATGTGTGTTGATGGGGGAGTTTTTTGGGTTTCTGGCTATGGGTAAAAATAGCTAGTGGTTTGAGCACTTTAAATCTTGCATGCTGACTTTGAAAGTCCTGAGGCTTTTCTGCATTCATTTGTTCTTTTTTGAATGCGATCATTTTGAGTGTGATATTTTAGTCATGAGGTTGTACTAGTTCTTTAATTCAAATGTTAGTTGTCTTCTTTATATATCTATTTATGCAATATTTTATAACACATTTTTATATCCTGTTGTAGCTTGTGACCCTTCCTGTGCAACCTGTCATCCTGACAACCCCAGTTGCATGAGCTGCCCCCCTGAACATGCACTGCATCAGGGGAAATGTGTGCCACAATGCCCACCACAGTATTACAAGAATGACCACGGCTGTTGCCAAGGTGAAAAGTTTTCTTTTACACTTTTAATATTTTGTTCAACACGTCCATGTAGGTTTACTGGCAAACACAAACTCATAAATCTCTTTTCTAGCGAATTGAAAAACCACTCATTCTGAAACCCATTTTCTTTGCCAGAGATGATTCTTTGGAAAGTTTCCCTTTCATTTGGAGTCAGTCCCTTGAAATGTCTTACCTACGTTTTCTCAGCAAAACCACATGGATTAGAAAATTGTCATATCTGGATGTTAGTTTGATGCATGATTTTGAGTTTAAAATTATTTATTAATACAGTCAAGCCTAATCCTGTGGTGTACAATCCATTTGCATTTCATTTTTTTTGGCAAGCACTTTTCTACCTAACCAGCTCATAAGAAAGTCCATACATTGTTAGCTATTGCTGATTGCAGTTGAGAGGACATTCGGAAGTAGCAAAACAACCATAATACCAGAACTTGAGATTTGCCAAAGTACTTCAACAAGACAAGTTACTGCTAACCGACTTTGATGAAATTGCCTCTGAAAGGTTATAAGTTACAAGAGGTTCTGGTTGGTTATTTTTGCTTTCATCTCATGGGATTTCTGCTAAATCCACCTGCTGAACTATGCCTATGTTGTTCTTCCAGCCTGCCACAGTTCATGTGCGTCCTGCTCAGGGCCAGCTGTGTCTCACTGCACCTCCTGCTCAAAGTCTCTTATCCTGAACCAAGGCCAGTGTGTGGAGACCTGCGGAGAGGGACTGTTCTCCAGAGGGGGACACTGTCACAGTACGACTGCATTTCTAAAACTCTGATATTCCTCCCACTGCTACATAATTATGTGGTGAAAACTGGGTCATGATAAAACAGGATAGATCAAAGATGAGCTGTCCTAAAGAGTTCTTGTGTAATACTTAGCAAAAATTTGATTCGACCACTCACTAAATGATGCAATGCATCGTTAAAAATGGATTTTAAATTTGGTCAGAATTTTAAAGAGATCCAAAACTAAATGGAGGGACAAGTTGCTTGCAGTTGGAGATAGATCTGTAGATCGATAGATATATGTTGCATTGTAAGGTAGTGTGGAAAGTGAGGATTTTTGTTCAGTATGGGTTATCTGTTACCTGTAGCCATTTAAGTGTAGTTGTCCCCTGCCCTGGTATGTCAATCAGTACTGCATTGCGGGTGAGTGTGTGTGTGTGTGTGTGTGTGTCCTGAATACAGATAACCTACTCTGACTCTGTGTAGAGATTCAGACTATTTGTTCACAGAAGTGTGTGTGTTATAGACTGGATTTATATAGATATATATATCTACACTGTAGTGAGTCTGTAGCGAGTATGAAAAATATACACTATCCTTTGAAGAAATTGATACTTTTATTCATAAAGAATGCATTACATTGAGGAAAAAAAAATGTAGTCGTATAAGGTGGCAAAAAAATCTATTTCAAACAAAGGCTGTACTTCAAACATTATCAAAGAAAAAAAAAAGACACTGTATCATGGATTCCACAATTCATTACCATTTTCAACTGTGATAAGAAATCAACATAGAATGATTTTTGAAGGATCGTGTGACACTGAACTAGAGTAAAGTTTTTCGTCACAATAATATTGTTTTATAATAACATTTCACAATATTACTCTTTTTAATGTTTTTTTAATCAAACATATAAACCTTTTCTCAAAAGCAAATAGCAACAATAACAAAAAAATCTTACTGATGCCAAATTTTTGAATGGTAGTCTACTAAAATGTCTTAATGAAAAATTGAAAAAAATGTAAAAAGTTTTGTGTGAGGGTTAGGTTTATGGCTTGGGGGAACCGAAATATAATTAGCTCTGTTAAAAAACAAAAGTCAATGTAAAATTTCCCACCATGATAGAAAATCATAGGTGTGGATGCATGCATGAAATCTGAATGTCATAAACTGTGTAGATGTACCCAGTGCCAATGGCTCTCACGGTACTTTAATATCATACACCGATCGGTGTGCGCAGCGCAACTTCAAGCCGCACACACCTTCCGACTACATAACTAGGGTGATGCACCAGGGCTGTACAGTGCGGCATATGTGTTGAACGTATGAAGAAATCAGTCTGTGCGATCAAATTTACCTCAGCAGAACACGTGCATGGATTTTGCATGGGTTTGAGCCTGTTTACAAATCTGTTGTCTAACAAGGAGAACATTAAATAACATGTTTTTGCTCCAAATTAATTTCATAACATCAGTCGAGTGTTTGAAATAACTTCCTTTTGTGATCTGACGTGGTTTCACATCACAGAATGAGGAAAAATCATTATTTTATATAGTATTCTATAACATGATAAAGGCTGTTGATTCGCATTGCATTGCATAAGTTTATTCATATAAAAATATCTGATATGGCTTGAAGAACAGAGATAAACCATTTAGTCGCAATCGTACAGATTTGTCTCCATGTTTCATCAGTTAAAACGTCTCTATCTGAGTTTTATTCAGCTACGGGATAGCGTAGCCTATGTCTTTGTCCATATTAGGGATTTCCTGTATGAATGAAACATTAAATTACATGTGTGCACTCGCTAATGCTCAAAACACCTTATTTTGAGTAAAAATAGGAATAATAATACTTCTCTCTAAGTTTTTCTCCAGTGTAGAGGAGTTTTTTTCTCTCTCTCTCAGTGAATGCATAAGATTTTCTGACAAAAAAAATCAAGATTTTTTTTATTCATAATTTATTTTATAATAAATCTTTAGACCTTTCTAAACATTTCAAGTTGTAGGCCTCCTGCATGTTAACCGGTCATGCTGCAGTTTTTGCTAACATTATCAATAATTATTGTTTTGTTTAATGTTTTTTTTTTTTTAAGTAATAAAAATAATCAGAATTAGTCACACTGATAAAAACAACATTTTGGCCAAATTGTGTAGCCCTACAAACAGGCACAACAAACTCAGTGTTCTTTGTCATTTTTAGTAAATAAAGAAAAAGTTAGTCTGAAAACCTTTCTTTTTACAGTTTAGGTTTTGAAATTCACTTAATATTGTCTCTCAAAATAGTCTCTCGTAATGTCATGAAGTCTTGTTACACATTGATGCTATTTTTAATTTATTTGAAATGAAAGAATATAGAAAGATTAAAATGAAGTTGTGGTAGAAATGGAATCCAAACTATATCTTTCAAGAGCCAGAAAAAAGGATGTTTTGACTGCTACATACTATTGCCGTAGTATTAGTGCTTGTTATATAAATGCAGTGATGACCATGATCACAGACAGACTTGTCATATAAGGGAAAATTGAGCCACATTTACTGTGTTACGTTAAATAATTACAGACCTGGATACAATATCTAATGCAATAAAGTTTTAATATTTGTTTATTTCTTTATTTATTTTGTGATCATCAATCAGGCCTTAAAAACAAGCCGAATAGCCTGCATTTCTTGTCATTTATGAATATTAGTATGTTTATTTTGTTTATGCTCTGTTTATTTTATTTAGTTTTATGTATACTTCATTTATATTTTATTTATTTGTGTTTTATGTGTATCTATTTAGTCAAGATCACTTGCACTCCTATTTTTAATTTTTTTTTAATTGTTTAAATATTTTTACGTTTGTTGAATGTGTTACAATTAATACACATTTTCACTTAAATATTGAAATAGTCATTTATGTACTTTCTCTACGCTCGTCAAATTTGCTATGACAGTTTTTACACTAGTGGGGCCCATTTTCATTATCTTGCCTAGGGCCCCACAACCCTACAGGCCGGCACTGGATGTACCTCATGGTCCCCTTGCAAAAGCAGCTTTAAAGTCTAAACTATCTAACTATATTTATGAGGTATAAAATGAAATGGCTAAAGTTTAGGTTTAGTCTAAAACTATTTTATGGCGCATAAATTAAGGTCAGTTAAAGTCAAAGAGATGTTCCCTTTTTGATAAAGTGCTGTGCTTTTATGTGTGTATGAACTTTACTTTTTCTACTCTTTTCAGCATGTTTCCTTCTCTTTTCAGGGTGTCATTCATCGTGTAGGGTTTGTGTGGGTCCGGACTCCTCAGACTGCACACAGTGTGTCAAACAGGAAGAGGTCCTGCTGCCTCAAAATGGACATGTCTCTCACGGGTCCTGTATGTCTGCCTGCAGGCCACAGCATTACCTTGACGCAGATCGGACCTGCAGAGGTGAGCAAACAAGAAGACATTTAGACACTCTTATATTTTTCTCTGAAGATGAGGACACAAATTTACCATTTTAATTCTCAGTAGCTCCCTGATTATGAAGTGATGGCAAGATAAACGCTGTAAAAATGAATGTGCATGTCTTTGTGTTGAGTGACGCACAGCAGGTTGTTTGCACTAGTTATTCCCAATGTCTTAATCCTCGATGACTGAAGATCTGCAGTTCACTCCAGATACACCAGGGCTGTTGTGCAGGATGTGAAACACCCTCTGGAGAACGCTGTTCATTTAAAATTTAAATCCTGACCAAGTCCTGCCAAAAAGGATTTGGAATGACATTTTTTCAAAGTTAAAAGAATAAGCTGATCTTTCGAAAAAAGTGCGGGTGTGAGCCATCATACACAAACCCAGAAATTAATTACATTAAAACAGTATGACAACAGCTGCTTGTAGTAAATTCATCAAGGACTGCAGGCTTTCTGTAGTACAACCAACACCTCACCCCCACAGCACTGAGTAAAATTTACTGTTGCTTTCACAGTCACGTTGAATGGTTTCTGAATTTTACACAGTGAATCATTTCTTTATTTATGATGTTCCCAAATACTGAGAGCTTCACAGGGACGGAATTCTGGCTCCAGTATGTGTCAGATATTGTGTATAAAACTTTTATGTGTCGGAATACGATCATTTTCATTTTGCATTTGTTTCTAAAATTGCTCACAATGACATATTTTATTAAATAAAATTAATTGGTAACAGTTTACATACAATGAGGTTCAGTTGGTTAATGTTATCCTGATGCATATAATTAAAAAGTCTAGGTTCATATTACTTAATATATACTATTGTTGATTTTAAAATAATTTTTGTTCATACATTTTAAAATGTTAAAAATATATTAATATATCTACAAATTAAGAATAACTTAGATTTACAAATGCTTTACAATTATTGTTCATTGATAGTACATCATACAGAATGCATTAGCCAATTAAATCCTATTGTAACGTGTTACCAAATCCATAATAAAAAAATAAAATAATAATATTGTTTTAGTTGACTTAGAAGCACATCACTGAAGGTGGCGAGAAAGTGGCCAGTGGGCTGTTCATTCAATGGGTCCACTGTCATGAAGCTCACTGCTATGATAATGACAAGTGCCTCTTTCTTCAATGAAGACCTTTGTGTTGAGCCAGCATGCTCAGACAAAATGTTGAGCTTCCTCAGGGCTACTTGTCTGGAGTGTGTGTGAATGAGTGTGTGTGTGGATGTTCTGATGGATCAGATATCATGCAGAGGAAATTCCAATCTGTAAATCCCTCTAAAGTCAGTCTCTCTGCTGGCATCTATATGTTTTTGTGTTAGTCTCACTCAATAGGGTGACAAGAACTATAAATAATTAGATTGGAATGTTTCTATTGTGTGATCTGAAAGCAAGAGACAATTTCAATCATTTTCAATTATTATTATTATTTATTTTTTTGTGGGCAACCATTAAAACCTTTACTAATAACATTCATTCTTGCGTTCTAAAATGCTTAACAAGAGCCTATTTGGTTAAACATTAGAGTTGGAGACTTGTTGTTTTAAGGTTGTTGCAAAGATAACTAGGAAAATTTAAGTAAATATGTAATGGTAATATTTACAAGTGTGGTTAACTAATGACATTTAAGTGTGGTTCTGAATGTCCAAAAGAATCCAAATACCTTTTAGGCCTGTTTTAACAAACAGTACAGTAGCCTTTTAGTTCAGTTTAAAAATCGATTAAAAGTACATTAAAGAATTCATCCCATCACTGTGAACCTTCAAAACTCATGTACCATTCCCAATATCCTGGCTTCATTTCAAAACAAACCCCATGGCTTGAAATGTCATTTAAAAGAAAAATGATCAATATGTGAGGCCTTTAGGCATATTTATTGTGTGTCTCTGAATTGCATTAAAAGAAAGCTTAGCCCTGTCTCCCATTCACTCAATAGAATACAGATTTCCTGGGTTAGCATTTAGCACACCCACTATTCTTCTTTGGGGAATGTACTGAATTACAGGGATAGATAAGCCCTTTTGTTCTGATTGACAATGAAACCTGGCTGAACAGACAAATGATTTAAAGACAAGCAGATGATTTGGGTCACAGTGGAGGATGGCTGTTGACACCTGTGTCCTAAGGGCTTTACTCCAAATCGAGGAGATTGTCAAGAGCCTCTGCATCTTTGTATTTTCCAGTGATTATGTATGTTTGTGTGTGTGTGTGTTGTCTGCATTTGTCTGCCAAATGTCTCTCACATTTAATCTGGTAGAGTAGTGGAGACGAGTCCAGACTTCACACCCGTGACAGGCTTTCTTTTTGGAGCCCACTGCTTTCATTCAGCTGTGTGCACATGGATCAGCTCTCTGACTGACAGCCTTTTTAGAGCAAATGCACTTTGTCTACATATGACTTAAAGGCAGACTGGGCATCATTTCTACAAAGCTGTTATCCTGAGCCATGAGATGATGTCCGCTCTCTGATTTTCCTAGTACATGTGGAGTGCTCAACTTTGAAAGTTTTGTTTTTACATTTAAACTTTTATTAAAACCTTTTAAATTTTAAAATTTTTGGTTTTTGAAAGACATCTCTTCAACAAGGCTGCATTTACTTGATTACAAAACAGTAAAGCATTACGAAGTATTACAATTTAAAAGATCTGTTTTAATATAATTTTAAAATTTCATTTATTCCTGCAATGCCATTACACCAGTCTTTGATTTTATCAGGATCCTTTGATTCTGAAAGTTCAAAAGAAAATCATTCATTCAAAAAATAAATCCTTTATATTAATGTAAAAGTCTTTACTGACACCTGTGATGAATTTAATGCATCCTTGCTGTATAAAAGTATTTATCTCTTTTATATTATATTATATTATATTATATTATATTATATTATATTATATTATATTATATTATATTATATTATATTATATTATATTATTGAGGTTATCTGGTACACATTTTAAGTTTGTTTACAAGACTGTGACTAATATCACTTTCTTTCCCTTTTTCTCTCTCAGAATGTCATATCTCATGTTCAGGCTGCACTGGTGGAAGTTTCCAGAATTGTACTTCCTGTATACGGCCCAGGGTCCTTCATCAAGGGCAGTGTCTCGATAAATGTCCCCATGGTTTCCATGTTCAGGACCGTACTTGCCAAGGTGTTTTTGGGCGTTATTCTGTTCTATTCTGAAGGCTGTGTCCCTGTGGATTAGTACAATTCAGTAGATTCTTTTATGAATGTAATGTAGTTCTTTTGTCTCCCTTCAGCTTGTCATCCATCATGTAAGGAGTGTACGGGCCTGTCTCAGGCTGACTGTTCTGCTTGTCCAGCCCACGCCAGTCTCCATAACGGCTACTGCCGAACCAGCTGCCCTGAGGGCCAGTACCTGAATGCTGTGGGCTATTGCATTGGTGAGTGAAAATCAATCTTCTATCACCAAAACATTCATAAAATGCTTCCAGGCGACACCTTTGATCTAAAGTCATTGCACCAGCTTGGGTTTAAGGCGTCAAATGGGCATTTTGCCTTCCGGGGAGGATTTGGTGTTCAAAGGGCATGTCAGCTATTGTTGTAAAGTCAATGCCAAGAGTACGTAAATGGGAAAATATGTTAATTCTTTTGTCGAATGTGCTCTGAGCTAGCTTTATTTCTAAAACTAGCCAATTCTGTTATCCTGTTATGTGGGTCTTAATAAAATGTGGCTGAAGTACCAGTCTGTGTCTCATAAAGAGAGGAGGTTTGTGCAGTAAACATGAGGAAACAAATAGGAAGCAGAAAGTCTACACCTATCTACAGTAGAAGATAAATGTGACTGTCAGTCAAAGCAGGCATGAACAGTTTTAAAATAAAAAAGAACAAATTGCGGTATAGAGTGTTTAACAATAAATTTAAAATGATCTCACATTATCCTCAAAAATCATTCTAATATGCTGATTTAGTGATTAGTGTGCAAGAAACAGTTGCTTGATATTTTTGTGGAAACTCATACTTTTTTAAAGAATTCTTTGATTTGATCTGAAAAGAAATAAACATCATTTATTTGAAATAATCTTTTGTAACATTATAAAAATCTCTGCTGCCTTATTTGTTTAATTAAATGCATTCTTGCTTAAGAAAAGTAATAAATTCTTTAAAACAGAAAGCATTTGTACACAAGGTCCAGTTCTCGCTTTTAACAAACCATTAACTATGACTTTTACCTCAATAAACTTCTAATATGCTGATTATTAATAGTTAGTAAAGTAGTTGTTAAGTTTAGGTATTAGGTACGCTTAAAAATAAAGGTTCTTCATGATGCCATAGAAGAACCTTTTTTGTCTAAATGTTTCCATAAAGAACCTTTAATATCTGAAGAACCTTTCTGTTTCACAAAAGGCTCTTTGTGGTGAAAGAAGGTTCTTCAGATTATAAAAAGCTAAGAAAGAGATGGTTCTTTAAAGAATCTTTGACTGAATGGTTCTTTGTGGAACCAAAAATGGTTCTATGGCATCACTGTGAAGAACCTTTTAAGCACCTTTATTTTTAAGAGTGTAGGATTAGAGTTGTAGAATATAATCATCCAGAATATGTGCTTTATAAGTAGTAATTAACAGCCAATGTGTTAATAATTGGCATGCTAATAATCAACTAGTTAATACTGAGAATTGGTCCCTATACTAAAGTGTTATCCATTTATGCATATGTTACCACTCTTTTTAGAAAATATAGGCCATTTAAAATCATTCTGCATACTGTCTAATGTGAAACTTTTCTAAAAGTGGTGTAAACCTGTATTGTGATGTTTTGTTAAAAGGTGACCTGTATGATTTATGTAACAGTAAAAGGCTCTTAAATGGAAGCTTGAGGACTGATATTGAAATGGTTCAGGTTGGATGAGTTCATGTTCTGTAAATATGTCCTTGCTCTTGTAAAGTGCTAGTGGAATCGTTCAGAAAGACTGTGACATTGGAATCTCAAAATATATGCATTTTATCTGAAAAACATGAAATATCCACAGACAATAATTACCAGGATTTGTTATTGTCAACATGTTGAAATATACAGTATGTTTACTATATAAGAACGTTTAAAATAACCTTATTGTATTTTTCACAATTTGTCAGAGTTCCTATTTTTATTGTGCTGAAGGTTACAGCAGCACTTTTTACTGCTTGAGTAACTGCTTTTCCTCAGAAACATTTCACAGACCTCCTTTTTTGTTTAGACCTTGTCATATGAGTAAATAAAGCATGAACTATATGTATAAGTCAAAGAATCTGTACCGATGCCTCATGCCTATATATTATCACTCAACCTGAGAAATGAGCCAACGAGGATTTTCATTGGTTGATATGCATCTCTTTATTATCAGCGCCCTCAGCGTGTCCATGGCAGTGAAGCCAGTCTGCGCTCACAGTTGATAAGGAGTGAGAGAGGATATACAGATAACACTGTTTACTTTTACACCTTTAGAATATTTTGAAGATAAGAATCTGATAAGATCTTTTTTCCTCCGTTTCCTCTGTTCAGTTTGGGATGTTCTTATGGATATGCATAATAATATACGCTCACCGTCTGTTTTTCTATCAGAGTGTGAGGAGGGATGCCAGCGGTGTGTGGCAGACCTGCAGTCTGGCTTTGGCACTGTGTGTTTGTGGTGTAAGGTTCCCAGGATGCTGCTGCTGGGAGATCACTGTGTACCACAGTGCCCACCCAAATACTACCGGTGGCACGGAGCTTGCAAAAGTAAGTAAAAAAAACAAACAAAAAAACAAGTGAATTCAGGGCAAAAAATGAAACACAGTCCCACAACCAGGCTACACATGATCCACTGCATTATTATGCAGAACAATCCTAGATCAAGCAATGACACACATCAAATTTGTAACTAAGAAATATTACTTATTCTAGAGTCACTTATATATAGGAAATCATTTTATGTCCAAATTATAATGTGCAACAAATGTGATTTGCAATGATTTTGTGAGATAATGCAATGGCAATATGTGATGCTGCAAACTGCAAGATTAATGCATTAAATCAGATTTAATTATTTTCAAGTAACAATTAAGAATTCACGTTCACATGACATCTAAAACATCTTTATGAATAAATAATGGGAGCAATGGAGCTTCGCTGTCCTGTTTTTACACACTTCCCCTTGCTCACATTATTTCTCAGATTGCCTATTTATATGTAGTCATAAATTAATCTGAAAAGTAGGCCTTCTGAGCTAACAGTAAATTGTACCGTTGCAATCTGATTTGGATTAACTGATTATAGAGGGAAAGGTTTTTATGGACAAAACTGTTATTGTGATATTGCAACCCTGGCAATAAGCTTTTCAAAGTACGTTCAAGTGCAGCCCTAACCTGCATCGCATGATGATAATTCATCACATCTTTCAACATCATCTAACTGTCTTCCTCTGAGAAAAACGTGTGCTGCTTTATTTGCAGCATTGAGTTTCATTATGTAGATTGAGCATCATCAGTCACACACACAGCATCTAATCTCAGTGCCAGCATCCTCTTTATACACTGGTTTGTCATTCTACATGATCTCTCAATGTAATATAGCCAGAGCCTCTGTTTTCATAACCCTGATGCAATTACCTGTGATGCTTTGAGAGTGGCTCCTTTGCTGACAGTGTAGATAAGATGGTGCATTTGTTTTTATTAGGGAGTGTGATGTAGTGCTCAGCTTTAAGGCAGAATCTTTTAAGATGCTGATGTGATCTATAAACTATTATGACCTTCTTTAACTGCCTGGTGATGTCAAGGGAGTGTGTGCGTGCAAAAGTGTTTATACACAAATGTGCATATATAACACTCTATGTGCCTTAAAGGGAAAAGTCCATTAATGGAATTTACTTGAACTTAGCATTGTCATATGTCTTTGGCCTGTTTGAAGGTGATATGTCAAGTTGACAGCAGACTGAAAGTCATATGTGAATGGAAATTTCTGAGTACAAGTGTTGGATGTCAACAGTATTCCTTTTAAGTCTTCTGTCTTTATAATACTGTCATGACACGTAAATGTCCTTGGCAACAGCACTGATTAAAATATCAAAATGAATAGAAGTGTTGCTCTATTTTTCAAGCTTCTATGGTTTTAATGGTGTGCATCTTTTATACTATTATATTAAATACAACAGCAGTTCACAGTGTATAGCCTATATAGTACACTTTAAAGGGTTACATCCCAAAATGATAATTTCGCCATTAATCACTTACCCCCATGTCGTTCCAAACCCATAAAAGCTTTGTTCGTCTTTGGAACACAATTTAAGATATTTTGGATGAAAACCAGGAGGCTTGTGACTGTCCGAGAACACTTTTTCTGCACAAAGAAAACAAAAATAACGACTTTATTCAACAATTCATTTTTTGAATTGGATACTCTCCAAAATGGCGCTACGGAGATGCGGAGGAGACGAATTGTTGAATAAAGTCGTTATTTTTGTTTTCTTTAACAGAAAAAGTGCTCTCGTCGCTTCATTAATGGCAAATGGACTATTTTGACGATGTCTTTCATACTTTTCTGGGCCTTGACAGTGTAATTTACTTGGCAGTCAATGGGACAGTCACAAGCCTCCCGGTTTTCATCCAAAATATCTTAAATTGTGTTCCAAAGATGAATGAACTTTTTACGGGTTTGGAACGACATGGGGGTAAGTGATTAATGACAAAATTTTTATTTTGGGGTGGAGTAACCCTTTAACAATAATATAGTGTATCAATAATATAGTGTATCATATTTCCAAAGTTCAGAAACATTTGACATATCTTATTCTCATTATCATAATTCTTACCGTCCTAATTATCTGGTCATCATTCTTACTGTCCTGTGTCTATGTTCTCCAGAATGTCACACTTCTTGTGAGGAGTGCAGTGGGGATGGTCCTCACTCCTGTACTTCCTGCTTGGCCCCTGAGGTTCTGGCCCCATCAGGTCTCTGCAGCCCTCACTGTCCAACTGGATATTACGCTGATGAAAACAGGGTGTGCCAAAGTAAGTACACCTTTACTTAAAGGGGTCATGAACTGAGAAATCAAAATTCATATAAGAGGTCACTGTACTGTAAAAACATCCTGTAAGTTTCAGAATAGTCTTGTTAAACACCACCTCCACAGAAGAAGATCAACGCCTGCTTCTATATCGCTGCCTGTTTAGCTCCGCCCACCAATTTGCTAATGTAGTGTAAATAACGAGAGGCAAATGCAGGTCTATGCAGAAATCAAATAAGCATGGCTCCAAAGACAAGACACTGTGCAGTGCCAAGTTGTGGAAAAACACAGTCTTTGTATCGCCTTCCTTCTGATCCCAACGTTAGGAAAGAGTGGATACATTTTTTTAATGAAGTGCCAGACTTCGTCAGTAAGAACATGGTCTTTTGTTCATGTCATTTTACCGCGGATTTGTTTACAAACAAGGCACAATTTGAAAGATTGAAACTAAAAGACGATGCTTTGCTGACTATATTGGATCCAACAGTAATGTCGCAACACACAACTGTAACTGTTTTTATAACGTGGTCACTACAGCTTACTGCAGATCATTTGATATGTACTGAGTATTTATGCGTTTTTAACCTAAATCACAGCAATGTCCATCTGTGAAGGATGTAGGCTGTCAAACATTCACAACTGTTTGCCAATCATAGCCTTGGGAGTTTGCTTCCGAGTCTACAACCCACCACGCCTATTCAAACAGAGCGTTCTGATGAGGGGGATCAAAACAGGACAGAAAATAGCCAAATATTTCTAAATTATAATGTTTTTTGATGTAAGAAATTTTGATAACATTAAAAGTGGAACTCAGAGACCAGTACAAAGTTCATGACCCCTTTAAAGTGCTTCTGACTGTCTGATAAGTATTGATTAAATGGTTATTGTGTGTGTTTCAGTGTGTGACACTCAGTGTCTGAGCTGTGAGATGGCGGGTGTGTGTACATCATGTAGAGATCCAGCTAAAGTCCTTCTGTTTGGGGAGTGTCAGTATGAGAGCTGTGCTCATCAGTACTACCTGAACACCACCACACGCACATGCAGAGGTGAGTCTCAGCCCGGTTACACTTTTAAACATTGAATAATCTTCATTTAGACTACAAACTACCCCTCATTTCCTTCCTGTATTGTTAAACTACACTGTTTCTGTTTCACTGATTCTTTGATGTGTATGTTTATTGTATTTATTGCTTTTGTACTGCTCAGAAGCCAAGTTCTTTTTTGTTGCTTCTTAGACATTAAACATTCATCATATAAAGGCTGGAATTCACTACACAGATCTCTCAGAAGGTCATAGTGTACGATGGACCCAGACTTTTTCTGGAATTCATCCAGACGGAGGATCAAACATGTTTGATCTTTTGAGGCGATTTTAGAACACTTTATTGTTTTCATTTGTCACGTGTCTCCTAGCAACAAGGCGCATGTTTCTGCGTGAGTTTGTTGTGTTCAGAATAACTTGAAAGTCTGGTAGTGATGCCCAGTTTTTCTCGGTAATCACATACAAAGTTGGCAAGTGTATGATACATGGTGTCCAGTCCATTATATCTAACATACATAGTCACACAGAACAGCAGGGAAAAATAGGATGTATCTGTTTTCTAGTGATTAAGGTCAAATATATTTCATAGACGATTACTGTAGAGACGCTAGCAAGAGTAATGGCAGAGAAGATTGTTTTTTGTTAATAATTGTGAGTGTGTTCAGATGTGGTTTGGGATTTGGAAGTTGAACATGGACCCCATACCGTGAGACCTTTCTTTCATTTTGATGGGATTTGCAGAGGAGATCAAAAGGAGATACTGTAGAGATTAGTTTTTGTCCCTTGAGTATTTGGATGTTTGTGTGTGATCTCCAGTGAAGCAGAAAGAAAGAAATTAATATTGGGCATATGAATGCTTTATAGGTATGTAAAGCTGTTTACCCCTGCAGTACAGTGAATGAAGGTTACCTTGACAATATTTGGAGGGAACACTTTAATAATGCAACACATCATTGTTGTTTGTCTTTATGAATGGGTAATGTGAAAGAAGGACACAGTTTAAATGTCATATGGACAAATGAGCTGCTTTTATGGACATCACAGAGCTCTGAATTGGATGTAGTGTTAAATGAAGTCAGCCACTGTTCTTTTCAGTTAAATGTTTGAAATATTTTGGGAGGATGGTTTTGGTGAATGGGGGGAGAGATGATGAGGTTATACAGATAGAGCACAGAAAGAGCGTGATGGGGCTTTTTAATGAGCTGAGCTGATTTAGAGAGTGGAGGTCTGCTGGTGAGTTATCAAATGGTCGGCTAGCGCTCTCTTTAATAGATGATTTGAGAACTGAAACATTGTCTCTCTTTCTCATTGTAAGTCAAGTGGCGTTTTGAAATCCCTCATATTTCTTTTTTGTACAGACACTATTCAGGCTTGTTTTTTTCAGGTAATTTCAGCCTTAGGTGCACTGTCTATTTTTGGTTTTCATAAATGTCATAGTTTAACATATTTAACATTAGGCTAAATTTAAATAAAATGTCCCTTGTAAAATGTATTGTTGTGTTAATGGTTTTTAATTGGTCAATACAGTTTTCTAACCATGCTAAAATCAACAGTAAAGTAACAGCTATAAAATTATGATTAATTATAAATAGTTTTATAAAAAAGAAAGGTCCATTAAAAAGAATGGTCCATTCTGATTAAATAATTGAAAGTGATTTTTAAATGGCACTTTCTATGTTAATTAAATATTAAGTTACTGCCTTGCCAACTGTAAACATCTTTTAGTTAGACTAATGAACTGTGTTACTTGGTGGACAAACTGTTTATTCATTATACATAATAAATGTAACTATTTAATGTTCATTGATATCTTTTGTATAATGTTAATGTAAATTCATCCTGTAAATTCATCTCTGTTGACATATGCCGGATTCTCCAATCCACTTAAACCCGCCTGTCCTTATAATTGACTGCTAGCTCATATTTAGATCTGCCTTCATCCAATCAGTAACTTACAGATAGAACCAAGTTCTATCTCTTTTTTCTTTTTTAATAATCTTGTTCACTCAGATGTACATACGTCACAATGCGGAAGAAAAGATCTGTCACTACTTACGCTACAATAACAAATGTGTGGGGTACTTAAGCACTTCACTTTGTGTTGAGCACTCTTTACTTACAGTATAATCACTATAACACACAGCCTCTAATGGCGTATTGCTTTATTAATTGATATTTCTAAAAAGCTCTCCATTCCTGCATTAATGCCAACAATAAATTCCAACAATAATGTTGTTTTTAATTTATATAATGAATTGAAAGTAATTTGTCTTTATCATGCATTGCCTTGAAAGCGCTGGTATTTTCTTCAACACATGCAAATCTAGTTTCTTTCATGCTCTCTTATCACTATCTCGTGGCCTTTTTTCTTTTTTCATTTGCTCTTATTTTACTCTCTTCCTCAATCACACTCCAATTTATCATATTTTCGTTCTATATCCCTCCCACTCACTCTCTCTTTCGCTCTGTTTCTCTCAGAGTGCGACTGGAGCTGTAACGCGTGCCGCGGCCCCCTGCGTAGTGACTGTCTGCAGTGCATGGAGGGATACGTCCTGCAGGATGGCATTTGTGTGCCAGGATGCTCACTGGGATTCTACCAAGATGCTGAGAGATGTCTGAGTCAGTCATCAACAAAAATAACAACCTACATTATGAGTCCAACCAATCAATTTTCCAGCTCAATAAACTTTGACATTTCAATCTCTCAGTCAGTTGTCACAGTCGGGGAGGGAGGCAGGCCCTCTAATGTCTGCTGTATAGCGCCAACGTCAGTCGCTGCGCCATAGCCAAGGTTTAATGGCACTTTAATGGACTGATTTCAAATGAGACTGAAATGTTATAGTTATGGACTGAATTGAAGAAGCTCCTGACTCTTACTTAAAATTCACTTTCTTCAGTCTTAGATATCAAATAGGTCAATAAGTGAATTTTAATTATTATCCAGTTATTGTAGCATGTAGTATTTAACTCAGAGATACTAAAGCAGTTTAGCAGAATGCAAGAGGAAACTAAATTGATTTAAAATGCATTATATTTTAATCAGTTTTAAATGCACTATAAATTATTAATATTTTATAAATGCATCATAATATTAATAATAGTAATATTAGTAATAATGTAATATATTTTGCATTATAAATATAAAGGTCTGGGGTCAGCAAGATTTTTATTTATTTTTAATTTTTTTTAAATCTTACTAAATTGATTAAAAGTGACAGTAAAGACATTTGTAATGTTCCAAAAGATTTCTATTCCAAATAAATGAACTTTCTATTCAAGGAATTGGGAAAAAATGTACAGTATTAGTTTCCAAAAAATATTTAGCACGGCTGTTTATAACATGGTTAATAATAAGAAATGTTTCTTTAGCAGCAAATCATCCTATTAGAATGATTTCTGAAGGATCATGTGACACTGAAGACGCTAAATCTTCCCAACCCCAGACTTTTTAAACAGTAAATTATAAAAAATTTCAGTATGTAAAGTATGTAAAGATAGACGAAAACTTGGATCTCATTAAATATGAATCAAATTTCGTGTCTTCAGCCTTTCTCTCTATTATTCTTTCTATGAACAGGCTGTGATGAACACTGCGAGCAGTGCCAGGTCCATGGCCAATGCCAACGCTGCCAGCTGCCATATGCTGTATTAAACGGGCAGTGTGTGCTGGAATGCGGCAAGCGCTACTTTCTAGATGCCTCGACCCGTCAGTGCACCGGTGAGTGCTGTGAATCTGGTCTGGGAGAGGGATCGTGACTGCCCAGATTGCCCATTTTGGTTTGTTTACAAGCCAGCTAATTTTAGAGCCGTTCAATATGGTGTGACACAGTTCCCTCTCGTGTCCTACCTGAATCTGATGACAGATTGTCTGCTATTATTTCCCAGCATGCTCAGCTGGTTGCTTGGAGTGTGTGAGTGCAGGTGAGTGCCACGTCTGTGCTGAGAACTCCTTCCTGAAGGGTGGCCAGTGCATCCTGGACTGTGGTCACGGATACTACGCTGACGCAAAAACAAGAGCCTGCCTTGGTAACCTAACTTCACATATTTGAAAGAAAAGAATGCTTTTATGGCCAGAATTGTGGAAAATTCTGTCATTTCTTATACTGTTAAGACTATAGGAGTGTTTGAACATTGCATCCATTTTGTTTCTACAGCAAACAGCCGCGCTCCATCTCTTTACATCAATGGCTCTTTGCTGGTTCCTATTGGTGGAGTTAAGCCTCTGGATCTGTCACTCCTGTCAATCAAGGATGCAGATAGCCAATCAGAGAGCATGTTGCTCCAGCTCCTTCAGCCACCCAGTAACGGGCATCTCGTGGTCCTGGAGAATGACGTAGAGAGAGAACTGGGCAAGGACGACATGTTCACCTTTACTCAGCTCAAACGTAGAGCTGTGCGCTTCATTCACGACAAAGAGCAGCCCAAGTGAGTTATGTGTGTAACCTGGAGTGATGGAATAAATCCAGGGTTATTTCCCCAGGAAATTTATTTTACATTCAGAAGTCATTAAAAGCATAATGATTCAAAAGTAGACCAAGCGATATGTCCTTGATCACCGATAGCCAGAGGTGTAAAGAGTACCGGAAAACCATACTTGAGTAAAAGTACAGATACCTTATAGTGAAAATTACTCCACTACAAGGTACAAGTCACCAATTCCAAAACAACTTGAGTAAAAGTCTTAGAGTATCTGATTTTAACAGTACTTAAGTATTTTACATGTACTAAATATAGGCTCAAAGATGCACTAGTCAAAGAGACATGCCAGTGAAAAACTGTAATGTTGTGGAGAAGCTGGGGAAAACAGGCAGAGGCAAGGATCTATGTGCAGGCATTTCATGGAAAAACTAGAACAAACAATAAGCCAAAAGCCAAAAGGAACAAAGAACATAATGACGGGCAAACAGACAACCATTACATTCAACAACTTACAAAGAACTAAAGAAGCACTAGTGCTGTGTGTGTATATATATATATATATATATATATATATATAGGAGGCTAACAAGCTGAACAAGATAAGATACAAACTGACTACAAACACCACGGGAGACAGGAAGTGACATAAAAGTCCAAGACAAGGCACAGAGAACATGTAACACAAACAAGAAAGAGCTTATTTGTGAGGAGAGCATTCACGTTTATTTTCTAAAACCAAAATAAAACTGAACACCTCAGAATTGCAATAAATAAATAAATACAAATTTTAAAAATTAAATGAAAAAATAAATTAAAAAGTCAAAGTCTTCTTGCACTGGATGTGCTGGTTTCAGCCTCATTGCCAGCTGCAGTCATATAAAACACCTGTGATTCACAACTACTTGCTAAGGAGCTCACATTCACGTAAGGTAGCCTTGTTGACAAGTTTGGGTAAGGGCAAAACGCACAAGATATAGGACTTTCAGTGCCCTGTAGTTGGCGATATCACATCTTTTGTTGCAGAAATATATTGTTGCAGAAAAGCTAGGTGCCATGCAAAATGTAATGTGTAACTGCAACACTCATTTCAAATACAGTGGAGTAAAGAGTACAGATACTCATTCAAAAATGTAGTTGAGTAGAGAGTAAAAGTTGCTAATATCTTTGATACTCAGTACAACTACAGAGTATCCAAAAATATACTCAAGTACAGTAATTAGTTACATTTACTCCAATACTTTACACCTCTGCCGGTGACATTACAATGTATTACTCTCATTAACAGCATTACAGTGCATTCATGCTGTCTGAGAGTGAGTGAAGTATATAGTCTTCTGTATATATGAACTAGATGATATATGGAAGTGTACAATCATTCATTACATATTGTTTACTCACTATTTATAGTTCATGTTAAACATTTCATTCCTCATTTCCTTTAGGATATGGCCCATTTCTGCTTAGACAGACAGATTTTGGATATTCAGATGCTGTACAGGAGTAAAATGACCTTATATTAAGGCGAGAGGGTGTCGAGAGTGTGTGTTTTGGGGGATGGACTGAGTTTGAGCAGTGTGCGCTAGTCATTAGCTTTAATTACCTCGGTGAAGTTGGTGAGGCATTTGACAGGACACACACACACTCCACAGTGCTCATAAGCCACAGCATTTGTGATGATTGTGTGGCAGTCACTAACTCAGGCTGACTGCTGACCTTCAGTTTTCTCTCAACTTTCTCACAGTTTATCTTCTTAATAGCTGCTCTCGCTTCCTTCTGCTCTGTGGTTTAATTAACAAGTGATCTGTGTGCCCTCACACTCTCGGTCCTATTTTATTCCTCATCCCTCTTTTTCCCAAATGTATCACTTTTTCAATCTTAATCATTTCTCTTTAAAAGCCACTCAGTCTTTTTCTAATTTTGGTCTCTGCCTTTTGCTTCTCCGAGTCTTTTATTCATTGTGTCTTTTTCTGTTGTTTTCGTCCACTTTACACGCAGACACACGTTTGTTTTTGTTACAATGTGAAATGAAAACTATTACTTCCCATCGACTTGTATTGTTTAGAGACTGAGCTAATAATTTTCATTAAGACATTATTTGCTGTGGTTATTTCAACAGTGTGACATTAATTAATATGTTTACCAAGCTGTTTTCTTTCAGCTTAGCTCCACAATATATATGATTTCAGGTTTTGTAGCAAAATGTAGGCAAACCCTGACTCGTTATTAATATCCTTGAATCTATTTACAGCAGTGTAATGTTGGCTTGTTTTGCAGAAGTGGGCAGTTCATGTTAAGGGCAGCAGATCCTCAGCTGTTCTCTCAGCCTCAGAGTGTTCCTGTGCAGGCGCTTTCCCAGCAGGTAAACACACACACACACACACACACACACACACATCTTGTTTAAGAACGCTGAGTAATGGAGCTTCATTCTTCAGTCACAAGACAGATAAAACAAAAAGGAGACAGGAGTGTGTGAGGATTAATGGTCTCATTTACTAATACTTGCATGAATTATTTCATATTTGTACACACAGGAGTAACCTTGTTCTTATGTAATGAAGTTGGAATATTCTGAATGAACATGAACAAACTATATCCATATTAGGACTTTTCACACAACCTATTCTTTACAACCTTTTGACACTCACTGCAAATATTTAACACTCTCTAAGACACATTCTCACCTGAGAGCATGTGCTGCATGATCCTTGTGCAATGCCAAGTGTGCCATCTTCAAAATCAGTTCAAACATCATTAACAAATCCCTAGGGTGAATATTTTTAGTGGATTTTTATTAAACATTATTTAAAACAACATTTACTATGGCACATAATTTCATAATTTTTTTTGTGTACATCTTAATTGCCCACATATATTTATTTCACACATTTTAAAATAATAATAAACTCACTCAAAGCGATTATATAGTGCCCAAAAAAGGTAAAAAAAATTATATAATTTATATTTATATAATAAAATCTTATATTTTAGCTTATTTAAAGTGGCCAGTCTTTTCCTGGATTTCAATTCACACACTCTTAGCAGATTCGTAACTAACTTCATGAAATATCCAGTTGTGATGCTTTTGAAACAATACTGTTCCAGTATGCAAGTCTTCCCATGTATGCTGGCCATTTGAATTGGAAGCTTGTCCTTCACTGTCTGCTCCAATAATGAATGAATAAATGAATGAATGAATGATTGATTGATTGAATGAATGAATGAATTTAAACATACATCTTTACGTGAAAAAGTTTTTAAAGGGGTCATATGATGCGATTTCACATTTTCCTTTCTCTTTGGAGTGTTACAACCTGTTTGTGCATAGATGAGATCCCTAAAGTTGCAAAGACTAAAGTCTCAAAACCAAAGAGATATTCTTTATAAAAGTTAAGACTCGACCACGCCCCCCTAAAACAGCTCATTCAAACGCCCCCATTTGCAAAAGACCACCCAAATGTATACGCAATGAAAGAAGACAGGACTTTTATTCTCGCTGTAGTATTGTTGCTGCCACCAGGGTGCCATGTCCTGGAGACGCTGTGTTTCGTTGTGAAAGCGAAACTACTTTGTTTGGGCTTCCAAAAGAGGACACAACTAGAAATCAGTGGTTAAGTTATATTTAAGTTATACTACACTGTTCCAGAACAGTTCAACCCAAATATCTGAGTGTGTGCAGCACATTTTACGGAGGACTATTTCCTGAACCTGGGAGTAGCGTGCCAGCTGTGCTCAAAGACTGTTTCTATAAAGTGGGGCAATTCCAACTTTGCAAGGACAGTCTGGCTCTTCTGACTCACAGCCTGTAAGTATGTTTTCATATTTAAAGAATTTACCACTGACTATTCAAACGCAAGTTTTGAGCTGTGTAGAGTAGTGCTTGTTGTTTGTCGTTTCTCCGATCACAAATACAGACATGGTAATGTTTACGCGGCGCAATGCAACGCAACACATAAAAAGACAGTATAAGTCATTATAATCAGTAATTATGTCCCCACTGGATGCAACAAATGTCTCGTTTGTAATGGGTTTTATTGTTTTTGTGTCGTCACGCTGGGACACGGCATCACAATATGGTGAGGAGCGTAACATTTCTGTCTCACGCTTGAGGTATTCAGTCAATCACAACGCACTGGATAGCTGGCCAATCAGAGCATGCCTCGCTTCTCAGAACGATGAGCTTTGTAAAAATCAATGCGTTTCAGAAAGGCGGGGCATAGAGGAGCAACAATAATGTACAGTATGTGGAAATGTGTTATGTTTGAACCTTAAACCGCATAAACACATTGCATTACACCAAATACACGAAATAATGTTCTTTTTTAGCAACGTCATATGACCCCTTTAAGAAAAATATTAAGTCAAGGCTGTCCAAACGTTTACTGATGCCTATAGAGGTGCCTATAGAGGGCAAAGTCTATTTACTCAAGGGACATCTTCATCATCCATTCCTGTAGTCACCATATTGAGTGTCACAATTCCTTTATCAAAAATGTATGGTTTTCGAAAAGTTATTTCGCCTATGTAAAATTGTAACTTTCTGCCATATACTCATCTTTGTTTACACCCATAGTCCACATCCTTAACATAGATTGACTGGCCATTATCCTCAGTCTGAGGAGGGCATTATAGCTCATACTGAGCCAGCATCTCTTCCCATTCTCTCTCTCACTCTCTCTGTATTGCTCATTTCTCTGCAGCATTTAGTTACACTTCATAGATACAGTCTCTAGAGAGCTGCCTGTGTCTTGCTGTCTGACCTCCACCAGCCCAATGAACACACACACACACACACACACACACACACACACAGAGAGAGAGAGAGAGAGAGAGAAACCTGAGTTCCCCGACAGAAATCTAATGGATGTCATTGCAACAAATAACACCCAAAATACATTCCTGCCCCTCATGGGCTGATAACAGCAGCTCAAGACGTCAGAGCACTTCCTGCTGTTAAATGAGCAGTTATAGCTGAAATATAGAACCTGTATCTTAAAGCGAAGAGAGAGAGGGGACATCAAATCTATTCCTACAAGAGAAAGAGAGTAAAAAATAAATGCAATAATCCCTCCCTGAGGGAAAAGATTGTCTTTTGAAAATAAACCGTTTACTCTTGTCTTCCCTGTGCAGTGGTATACAAAAGTGGCCTGATTTTCTCCACAGCTCTGTGCAGCAGCAACCTAATGAATGTTCATTAGTGTGAATTGCTTTAAACAAAGCGTATTGTGCATGAAATGTTTTGGTGCTCATGTTGACAACACAAGTTCGAATCTGCCTACAGCATTTTCCATCTCCATTCTTTGACTATAAAATTAGTCCAAAAATAGAAGAATGAAGTCAAAATAGATAAATTAAGATTGGATTCTAACAGAATTTGTATCCATTTGTGTCCATGCGAGTTCCATTTGGACCTCAAATGCGTCAAAATCAGCCTTCCATTTCCCTCATTTTCACACACCTTGTCCTTCATTTGAGCTACAGTAGTCAAGCACTGATGGGATTCTCACCTCTGCATGCCTTAATTTACAAAATAAAAGTGGAAAATACTGTATGTAGATGCAAAGGAATACAGAATAAGGACATTGGGCTCAAATATTAAATCATTAAATATTAAATATTTTTCTTATAATATTTTCTCTTTCCTCAAACCGGTTTCATTGAAACTTGGTTTTTGGTGAATCTTAATGTTTGTTTGTTTTCTAACCCTTTCACAGCCACCCACTGTGATCACCAACCAAATTCTGTACATTAACTCTGGTGAGACAGCCGTCATCAGCAGATCTATTCTTCACATCAGTGACCTCGATAATCCACAAGATATTTTCATCACGGTTCTGGATCCGCCTCAACATGGCCACCTGACACACGTACATGGTGATGTGCAGGTAACCCATTTCAAACTGGAAGACCTGGATCATGAGCAGCTGCAGTATGTACATGACGGTTCAGAAGGAGACCGGGACAGACTTCTGCTGCAGGTCAATGACGGGCACAGCTACCAGAACATCCTGTTTCACATCAGCATTGAGCAAAAGGTACGGACATGACAGGTTTTACTCTGGAAAAAGATTTGCTAAGTGACAGTTCATATTTAATCATCATAAATGTGCTGTTTTTGAACTTACAACTATATACTAGTTACGTTATTATTTATAGGCCTATCAATGTGTCATGTACTTTCATGTTAGTGTAAAAAATATTAAGTGTCAAAAAAACAGGTCATCAGCTCTTCTGAATTTTGGACTTAGATCAAGGATTTTTGGCTAATTATGGATTCCTGCACTCCACCTGATGCTGAAACACCTTGATGATTGAGCCGTAGGCTACTGCTAAATTATTTATTGTTTTATGTGTTATTTATGCTCACTATCATGATGAAATCACTCAAAAAGAGTACAGCGAAAAATATGTAACATCACTTATTAGACCTAAATATATTTTTAAGATTAATACTAATACTAATAATCTAAGTATTAATTAAGTATAAATAGGTCTTTACATGCTTTCAGCCCGAGACGCAGAGATAGGCCTCTGCATCCAGCACCTGCATGGTTATTTATACATAAAATTATATAGCTTCAGTTATAATTTTAGAAGGGAATCCCTTGCAAATGGGGTTAATATTTTGGGTTTGAAACCCCCTCATTAAAGGGTTTTAAGCTAGAAACAGCTCAAATTCGATTACAGATACCACTTTTACAGTGTGCTGTTGGGGTCTGTTTCCTTCACAGGATCATATTTATACCTTAAGGAATTAATATGTACCCTGTAGATATGGTACAAATATGATAAGTACCCCTACAAAACAAATTTGCACATTTTTTTCTCACAGTGCAGGTGCATTGAGACACAATGGATAGATTCTGTGATATAGACTGCAGTGCGTAAAGTGTTTTTCATGACAGGGTGAACACCACTATCTCATACTTCTCTCCATTCATATACACATACAATCATCACCACCCCGTTTACGCTTGAAATCACCCATTTCTGACTATTTGACATGCCCTTAGCCTGCTGATGTCTAACCAGATTGCAGCACTTTGTTTGCTTTTCAAGCTCTGTCCCCCCTTCCATACACCCTTGTCCTTATCCACGTATCTCTCTGTAGTGTCATCTGATTACACCTCCCTTGTTCCCTGCTGCAGCCTGTTATCTACCATCCTAAGCAGCTTTGGACTAATGGAAGCCCTGTTTCGCAGTAAACACTCTGTTTTCAGATCAATAGCACATCGTTTTTTTTTTTTTTTTTGGTGGGACGTTTTATTGGCCAGAATCGCATAAAGGCAGCATCAAGGTCTATTGTGCTTACATAACTACCAGTGAGTGGAAAGGTCAAGTTACATCCGCAACACAAGGTGATGAGAGCAGAAAGAGGTGAAGGCTGAGAAGGCAACATGACGACTGTGGGTTAATGACCTGTTGGCTTTGGCTTTGGGAGCAAGGTCCCTGATCTCAAAAGATCTTTAATACAGCATATGGATTTCTGCAATGATGACAGAGGAATAAAAGAGGAAGCTGACTTTCAATTAGCCTTTTCGAGAGAAGTCATTTGGTGTTTGTAGTCCTCAATCCATGTAATTGGTCAGCACTGGTGAATGATCCTTGATTTAATGTGGCCTGGAGACCTCAAATACCCACATTCTCCACCACTTTGATCTCTAAATCGAAAGGGAAAGAAAGAAAGAGAAATATTGCCAGTTATCACTGTCACTGTACAAGATGTTTTATCAAGTAACCTAAAAAATGGTTTCATGTTCAAATTCATGTTCATCTTCAAATTCCTATTGAAGTTGGAAATGTTTGCAACCTGCAACCTGAGTACAGTAGGTTACACCAGCAAAAAACGTTTTCACTACATGAAATGTAGCAAAGCTCTGAATTAAGTTGTGGGGCTCTTTAGAAACAGACTATAGTTTTGACCTATGAGTGAACTCTTCCGTGAACACCTTGCTTTATAAATCCATCCCGCTTTCAAAGAGGTGATCAGGATCAGCAGGAAGGTGGAAGGGTGCCAAGGTGTTTCCTCTGTGAATCGGATCTTTCATCTCCCCACGTCCTTGAAGGTCTTTGATTATCTGTGAAGCAGATGATCTTATTCACTACAATGAGCTCCTCAGCTAGCGTTGGGATGTTCAGAGCCTTGTTAGGATCTAAAGATTCCTGGGATAGCGATAGCTGAGTATGTATGATTAACGTGTCTTTGTAATCTTCTTGTGGCATTGATGTTTCTCTATGTAAAATGCAAGAAAGGCATCTTCTTGTGGTTTTATAATGATTAAACCACTGCAAAAACTTCATCCTAATGGTAAACTTTGAAAAAAAAGTTTGAAGTTAGTACATTCTTTTAAGAAATTTATACTTAGAAATCGGTAGGCTAACACTTTAATTTAAGGACCAATTCTTGCTATTAAGTAGTTGCTTATTAGCATGCATATTACTAACATTTTGGCTGTATATTAGTACTTATAAAGCACATATTAATGCCTTATTCTGCATGACATTAGTCCTACTCCATACCTAAACTTGACAACTACCTTACTATTCATAAGCAGCAAATTAGCAGTTTATTGAGGGAAAAGTTTTAGTTAATAGTGATTATGTGTTACCTAGAAATCTTTTGTACCAATTTAATTTCAAACTGTGTATCACAGTTTCCACAAAACTATTAATAAGCTGCTTTTAATATTAATATTAAGAACTGTTTCTTTATAGCAGCAAATCATTATATTCGAATGATTTCTAAAGACTGTGACATTAAAGACTTTTACATTTTAAAATATATTAAAATAGAAATCAGTTGTTTAAATTAATAATAATTCACAATATTACCATTTTTACTATTTTTTCATCTAACAAATGCAGCCTTGGTGAGAGGAAGTGACATCTTTCAAAAACATTTCAAAAATCTTACCAACCCCAAACCTTTGAATTGTAGTGTATAACCTTAACTTTATTATAAGGTACAAGCTGTTATAGTTTGAAATAAACATGCCATTAATCCTAATGGTGCATTATGGTTTCCCTGTAGGTTGGCTTGACTTCTCACCTGCGTTCAGTGCCCAAGACCTGGGTGAGGGAGGGAGGAATGGTACAGCTGTCTAGGAAGTGCCTCAATGCTCAGTTCCAGGGAACCAGTGACTCTGAAATCCTGTACACCATTCATTCTGAGAGCGGACAGCCCAAATACGGTATCCTCATCATCTATCTCCAGCATTCTTTACTCAGTGTCTGTCTTTCTTTCTAAACTCAATTCAATGCCATAAACATAAAAAGGTAAAATGCTTCTTTCTAAAGGTATCTTGTATGTTTATGTGTCTAGGAGAGATTGTGCTGGTGTCTATGCCCGCTGATGGTCCTGTGGAGGCATCGCAGTCCTTCCCAGATAGTCAGAATACCACACCAACCAGCTCATTTACACAGCAAGATGTTAATGAAGGGACTGTCTGGTACAGACACTATGGATCCGGGACACAGAGAGACACTTTTCAGTTTCAGGTGAGGTACACACTGTGAGCATTAAAGGTGACATATCATGAAAATCTGACTTTTCCAGGTTTTAAGTCCTATAATCAGGTCCCTGGTGCATCTACCAACCAAGGAAACAGATTAACCCAGTAACTTTGTTTTGGTAAGCCTTTTTCTGCAAGCGTCTGAGAAAACGAGCGCTTCTGATCTCGCTCCCCTAGTGACGTTGCAAAGGGATCTCATTATAATATTACTGCCCCCTAATCTGTAAGTTTCCACCCACGGCGCCGTCATTTTGATTTCGCAAGCAACAATGGTGTACCAGTTCTAATGCCATGGCCAAAGTTTGAGCAAAACATGCTAACTGTTCTGTCTTTAGCTACGCAGACGACTATTTACAGTCCCAGCCTCAGAGACAACAGAGCAGTGGATTTATTGATTTATTTACTGTATATTGCTGCTGCCACACAGATCTAAAATAAACATGCGATTTATTTCCCAGCTGTTTACCTTCACAGTCATAACCGACTGTTTTTGTAACTTAAGCATGTTTTTAACGTAAACTTGTGTGTGAATGAGAACAGTACTCACATGCTGCGACAGCCGCTTTCTGTCCGTGTGCTTTGGATGTGTGCACTCAGAAAACCGCATATCACAAGTTTAAACTAATATGGTTTAAAACGCATGATTTCAGCACGATAAACATGATAATCAGAACCAAAACAGATGTTTTTAGCAGGTACGAGCTGTAATGACAAAACTCTCTTCTGGAAAAGGGGGCGGGGAGCAGCAGCTCATTTGCATTTAAAGACACATGCTCTAATATAGAGTGTTTCTGCTTCCACTCAAAATAGGCATTTTCAAAATGATATAAGAAATGCTCTGTGGGGTATTTTGAGCTGAAACTTCACAATTACATTCTGGGGACCCCTGAGACTTATATTACATATTGTAAAAAAAAAAAAAAGGCATAATATGTCACCTTTGAATTTAACCTAAGGCAAATACTGTCGTGTTGACAAAAGCCCTTCGGCTCAGTATGTAGAGCCATAGGTGTCACTTGACTTCCGGCTGGTTAGAAATAATTCTTTGTGTTACTCTGTTTCATTAGGGTGTTTTTTGTTGATTGGCCCACTTAAAACAAATCAACATTACCTTTCATCAAACACACATCCAGCAGTCACTGTTAAACTATTTTCTATGCTCAAAGCACCAGACAAAAGTTTGAGGTTAATAAAATTTGTAAAAATATTTATTGCAATAAATTGAAATAATATTTTACAGTATTACAGTTTTGCTGTATTTTTGATAAAATGAATGCACAAAATTTCTTTCAAAAACACGATAAAAAATCCTCCCAACCCCAGACTTTTGAACAGAACTTTCTTTCTCTCTCACACACACAACATCAGACTTTTAGATCAGCATATCTCCTGTTACAAGTGATGCACGAAGCAAACACAGACCTCTTAGAGAGATAAACACATTGTTCCTCTCTCGCGCTATTGGACTAGTTTCTCCATTTTACTTCAGCTCTGTTTCACACTCTTAGGCCAATTTGTCCATCTGTCCTACTTCTCCTTCACCAGCCTCACTGCATTACTTGGGTATAAATGAGCTAATTTGTCTTCAAATCCAGTTTCAAATCAGTGTAAGCAGCATTAAAGGACATTCAATCACATTTAATTCATCAGCTTAAACCCCTAATGACTCTTGACACAACAGTTTTTTTGTAGCCCTCGAGAAAATTGCTTTCTCTTCTTGTTTGTACTTTTCTCTTCTCGTCTTGCCTGAGGCTGCACCCTGCGCCGCTGACTTCATTAAATAAGATTTGAGTTTTAATAGTTCGACACAGTTTAGTTTATATCCTCAGGGGTGTTTTTGTGACCGTGAAGTGCTTCAGACTATTTGTTAGGTGTCTGCTCAAGACGTCACTGTTGAAATAAAGTTGTATTAGAATTGATGACAGATTTAATTAAATACCTCAAAAATAATATATATATATATATATATATATATATATATGTGTGTATATATATATATATATATATATATATATATGAGTGATTTTAGTTATGTAGTACATTAATGATTGCCAATTATTGTCTCAGAAATTAAATGTTTAAATTAGTTTTTGAGACATATTTTATTTTCTAGTGGGAGCGTGTGCATGTACACTGTGGTATTTGTTTAATTTATAAATGTCTATTCATGCATGGGTGTGTATGCTTTTGCTGGCAGGTTTCAAGTGAGATCTATCCAGAGACTTTGGGTGATACGCAGACCTTCACTATAGGAGTGATGCCTCAGACCCCCGGCCTGCCTCAGCTCTTGCCTGGAGCCGACCTGCAGATCACTGTAAGATTCAAACAGCAGGGCATGAAAAGACTGAATAATTCTGTCTTAGATTTTAGTTAACATTCAGTGTATTGCACCTGTTTTTCAGTTGAAACTTCTTCTTAGTCAAGTGTGTTTTGTTTTTCCTGTTAAAATACTTTCCCATTCCCCAGTTTAATGGTGAGAAATATAAGGTATACATTACTGTTTAAAATATTTTAAATAAATGCTATTCTTTCAAAGAATGCTGAATTTTTTTTAGCATGGTTTCCACAAAAAAAAAAAAAAAAAAACTGTAATAATGGTTGCTGAAATGTTGGAAGGAATAAATTACATAAATTACATTCTAAAAAGTAGAAAACACTTATTTTAAATTGTAATAATATTTTACAATATAGTTTTTTGTTTGTTTTGTTTTTTTTTTTTTTGTTTTTTTTTATAAATGCAGCCTTGGTGAGCATAAGAGACTTCTTTATAAACAAAAAAAAAAAAACACTTGACAGTCTGAGATCCATATGATCTCCAAACTTTTTTGTCTTCATCAGTGTAAATGTTTTTTGCTGTGTCTGTGTGTGTGTGTGTGTGTGTGTGTGTGTGTGTGTGCAGGCACTGGAAGATCGCGTGACTGTGATATCTCCGTCTGCTCTCTCTTTCACTGACTCTGAGATGCCCAGCGACAAGCTTGTCTACAACATCACCAAAGTGCTTACCTCAGGGCACGGTAACTAAACCTATATAATTGTCATGGGGTGAGGAGTAGGACACTAACAGGCATAATAGAAGCCTGATAGTTTTATTTTGTTCTCCTTTTTGTACTATTAAATAGAGAGTAGAGGATTTCAAAGGTGAAACTTACCGAGACTTTAATGGAAGGGTAGACATTTCACGTCTAAGATCATTATGAGAAACTTCATATGTGGTTGTTGCTCAATGTCACAGATGTTTCATTTTTTTTTTTTTTGTGGATTAGACGTTTAATTTGGATTAAATAACAGTCATAGAATAGTCATAAACCTTCTCTCACTATAGAAAAAAAAATGCTGGTTGTGACGTAGCTCATGAATATTTCTTCATGTATGCACAAGAAATCTTCATCAACATCGTGACTGCCACGGGCAGTCGTGGCCTAATGGTTAGAGAGTCAGACTTGTAACCCGAAGGTCGCAAGTTCGAGTCTCAGGTCCGGCAGGGATTGTAGGTGGGGGGAGTGAATGTCCAGCTCTCTCTCCACCCTCAAAACCATGACTGAGGTGAGACCCTTGAGCAAGGGTCACACCAAACACACCAAACCCCCAACTGCTCCCCGGGCGGTGTGTGTGTTTGTTCACTTCTCACTGCTGTGTGTGTGCACTTGGATGGGTTAAATGCAGAGCACAAATTCCAAGTACACACATCACATCCTTTCCTTCCTTAAAGCTGCAGTCCGTAAGTTTTGCCTCTTTGTTTGAAATTTATTGATGATCCTGTGGTGATGGTGTATTGCAAATTATTACTTTATTCCCAAATTATTAATGTTAACAACATCAGCATTGCGTGACAATGAGTATAGTGTGTATTAGCGTGTAGATTTCAATTTCTGTACAGTCTAATATAATTGTCATGCCATGCGAATTTCATATTAAGAAATTCTTTTAACCCAAAAATCAAACTATGCTTCCTTCGAACTGGTTATCTTTAAAATACAAATCTTGTGTAATCCCAGGCTATCTGTAATCAGAAGCACATTTAAAACTGGAATATAATTTAATTTCATTCACATATGTTTAATAAACACATAATCCTTTTTGGATTACAATCCACCATCAGAATGATACATTTAATTATTGCAGCTGCTGTGAGAAAAGGCTATAAACGATGTGCCACCTGCAGGATCCTCACATGGGATAGCCTTGTAGCGGGACAACTTCTTTATGTTTAAAGACGTGACGTAATGATGCAGTGCTATGCTCGAATTTCCCGCGAAAACCTACCCGTAACATTCAAATTAGAAAACATTATTATAAGCTAACCGTTGTGAATCGGGCTAAAGTAAGGTGATAGTTTTCAACACTGGCTGGTTATGTACCTGCTCAGATATTGATTTCGGATCATTTTTAACCCAAAAAAGTTAAGGACTGCAGCTTTAAATGTGTAAATTATGCATAAGGAAGCAGAATAAACTCAGTTTATCCCACAATCTCTATTTCATTTCATTTCTAAGCTTCTAATATGGAACTGATTGTTATACTAATATTAATATAATGATATCACTCTCCTCTTTCAGGTACGCTGGAGCACAGGGACAAACCTTACCATCATGTGCGTCTCTTCACCCAGGCTGATGTAGACA
This sequence comes from Spinibarbus caldwelli, assembly GCA_039654775.1. Taxonomy (NCBI): domain Eukaryota; kingdom Metazoa; phylum Chordata; class Actinopteri; order Cypriniformes; family Cyprinidae; genus Spinibarbus; species Spinibarbus caldwelli. The sequence continues at coordinate 29,479,900 of CM077222.1, read as the reverse complement.
GTGGCAAAATTATCTACAGACCCCCACAAGCCCCTTCCCACCTCCAGGAGCTTTATCAGTACTCATTTACAGGTTAGTCTTTGTGTTATTACATGAAACAAATGTTTCTTGAGCACAAAATCAGCGTTTTAGAATGATTTCTGAAGAATTATGTGATACTCAAGACTAGAGTAGCTTTAGCTTTGCCATCATAGCAATAAATTACGTTAAAATATTAAAATAAAAAAGTTACTTTAAATTGCATTCACAATGTAACTGTTACACAATCCACAATATTTCTGTTTTTACTGTATCTTTGATTAAATTATATAAATCCTTCTAACTCCAAACCTGAGTGCAAGTTTTGAGCGCAACCACATTCATTCATGTACAGATCTTTTGAGTCAACTAGAAAATGTAGTCCCTAAATATTTTTTAATTGGAGTTTTTTACAGTGCTCTGCAATGGTTGTAACAATAGTAGCACGCAGTAGTATAATGACACGTTCATTAATTTGAAATATGTACGGTTTGTGTGGGAAGTTAATTAGAGTATATGCCTGCACACTGTTGATTTAGAACTAATCTGATGCAAATTGGTGCTTCTGAGCTGTCAAACCCAACATCTGAGGTATTGTTAGTGATGCATAACTCTGTAAAACTCACCTCTCCAGCTTAACTGTTTAAATATGAAAGAACCTTTCACCCTGCACTCTTAATTATTGTGATTTGTTAGCAGTTGATTGTGAAAGTAACCACTAACGCTGTTTCATTCCTGCAGGTCTACCAGAATCAGTGAGCCTCCATTTCACAGGTATACAGTATAATCACTTTTGGCCTCTGTAACACCCCTGCGACTCTGCTTTATTCTCCCTTACCTTACACGCTTCCAGCAAACCCAGAATTCATTTCTTCCTCTGAAACACCATAGACAGATCCCTCTGTGCCTCTGATCCCACATTCCCTGGTGTGTTGCTGTTATTTATTAATGGGACCTCCTCTTCCAAAGAGGGAATATAATTCCCTCTCTCTTTCTGATGTTCTTCCATACGCTTTATTCCACCTGACAGCAGGATACGACTGTGCATCCATCTTCTTCTTGCAGTGCCCATGAATCAGAGCTGTGACTGCTCATATGCCCTTCTGTGTCTGGATGGAAACAGGGCACTGTAGGGCAGACAAACTCCTTTTAGTGCTTTTAGTAATGGATGGAGAGTAACAATAGACTGTAGAAGAACAGCAGCATCAGAAGTCGATGCTAAAGGAGCTTTTTATTCCTAACTTATACATATACTCAACTGAAGGAAAACAACAACAGTGTCATAAAACATGAGAACGAGAATCTCAGCTCAGCTGTTATCTGTTAACATGCACATAACATGTTAACATTCAAATATTCTGTTTTCATTTTATTCTTTGTTTTTCATTGTTCTGACAGGAACAAGGTCTTTGTTTTGTCTCATTTACATTTAAAATATGTAAATTGTAACTTTGATTTTGAAAACAACTTCGCATCTACCCTTACCAAAAATAGTTAGTACTAATGAATATGAATGATCCTTTTTTAATACCAAATCACCACTGTTCTGTTTTATTCCTTTTTTTCTTTTGGGAAATGTAAAAGCACTCTGCAGTTGTTTTGACACTCAAACTGTGTTTTGTTTTCAGATGCACAGTAGAATCACTAAAATAAGTAGACAAGGAGGCTATCGATGATTGCTGTACATAAATGGAAGAAAGACAAGACCATTCACAATTCACTATGCAAATATGACTGTTTTAGCATTCCTGACAGTTACTTTTTAATGTAGTGCAAGTCAATAGGGGATTTTCAAACTCATTTCTTGTATTTCTAGCTTAAACTAGAACATTTATAAAAATACAAAAACAGCTTAATGTGCAGTCACATTTAGCTTTTTTTTTATTATTTCTGCAAATTTTTGTAGGCGAAACTACAGTAGTCAAGAATTTCATGTGAGAGTGAAAGATTTTACCCATCCAGATTTTGCAATGGGTTTAAGTTGGTCATGCGTATTCAAAAGTGGAGGCAGATGAATGTGAGCTTGCAGGGGCAGGTTTAAACAGACTAAATGTTTGGAGAAGTCTTGCATACAGTATGTCACCAAAGAGAAGCTGTCCTGTTAAGCAATGTTAAAACTAAATATTAGATGTTAAGAACAAACCTCTCACCAGAATATTAGGAATATCAATGCAGTGCTACCTCACAGACAGTAAGTGTTAAGTTGGAGAACACAAGGAAACCATGCTTACAAAATTTCACAAAAATATATACACGTTACACAACTACTTGAGCTCTGAGGGTTACAGCAGCTAAAAGACTGATTTCGACATTTATCAAATGGATCTTTCCAGTGGTGGAGGTAACGAAGTACAACTACTCACGTTACTGTAACTGAGTAGTTTTTTCGGGTACTTGTACTAGTATATTTTTAAAGCTGTACTTTTACTTGTACTAATTAAGCAACAAATTAAGCAAAATAATCTACTTCGTTACTTTTAAATCATAGTTAATTACTGAGTATGCCCACAATTTGAATTGATATTCAAACCTTTGACGACACTTCAGTAGCCAATAAAGATATCCGATCATAAAGGGACCAATAAAAGCCCTGATATCTGAACCGAGGGAAAAGCCGCCGCTGCAGCAGTGAAGAGCTGATCGGACAGTGATGGAGCTCAGCGTGATTTATGGCCTCAAAGTTTGGAGAAACAAACTACATGGTAGTGTTATCATAAATTTCTATATTTTGATACCGATACTGAAATATCTCCATTACTCATTTTCCACAATATCTACCGTATATACACCGATACAAGATGCATCTCGCACTCTCCTCTCAGTATTTCTCTAGTCTTTGGTTTGACTCGCATCGTCACAGGGTCTGAATATCCGCGCGGGATTGCAGGGATTCCGCATAATTTTAATCATTCCTGCGCAAATGTGGCGAGCGCTTTATTGTAACATGAGAACACAGTCATGTAATCGCAGAAAACTGGATGCGAGCTCTCAAATAGGCCTAATTTATAGGTGCATCTCAATAAATTAGAATGTCGTGGAAAAGTTCATTTATTTCAGTAATTCAACTCAAATTGTGAAACTCGTGTATTAAATAAATTCAATGCACACAGACTGAAGTAGTTTAAGTCTTTGGTTCTTTTAATTTTGATGATTTTTGGCTCACATTTAACAAAAACCCACCAATTCAATCTCAACAAATTAGAATACTTCATAAGACCAATAAAAAAAACATTTTTAGTGAATTGTTGGCCTTCTGGAAAGTATGTTCATTTACTGTATATGTACTCAATACTTGGTAGGGGCTCCTTTAGCTTTAATTACTGCCTCAATTCAGCGTGGCATGGAGGTGATCAGTTTGTGGCACTGCTGAGGTGGTATGGAAGCCCAGGTTTCTTTGACAGTGGCCTTCAGCTCATCCGCATTTTTTAGTCTCTTGTTTCTTATTTTCCTCTTGACAATACCCCATAGATTCTCTATGGGGTTCAGGTCTGGTGAGTTTGCTGGCCAGTCAAGCACACCAACACCATGGTCATTTAACCAACTTTTAGTGCTTTTGGCAGTGTGGGCAGGTGCCAAATCCTGCTGGAAAATGAAATCAGCATCTTTAAAAAGCTGGTCAGCAGAAGGAAGCATGAAATGCTCCAAAATTTCTTGGTAAACGGGTGCAGTGACTTTGGTTTTCAAAAAACACAATGGACCAACACCAGCAGATGACATTGCACCCCAAATCATCACAGACTGTGGAAACTTAACACTGGACTTCAAGCAACTTGGGCTATGAGCTTCTCCACCCTTCCTCCAGACTCTAGGACCTTGGTTTCCAAATGAAATACAAAACTTGCTCTCATCTGAAAAGAGGACTTTGGACCACTGGGCAACAGTCCAGTTCTTCTTCTTCTTAGCCCAGGTAAGACGCCTCTGACGTTGTCTGTGGTTCAGGAGTGGCTTAACAAGAGGAATACGACAACTGTAGCCTCAGTCCATTCCTTGTGAAGTTCACCCAAATTCTTGAATCAATTTTGCTTGACAATCCTCATAAGGCTGCGATTCTCTCGGTTGGTTGTGCATCTTTTTCTTCCACACTTTTTCCTTCCACTCAACTTTCTGTTAACATGCTTGGAAACAGCACTCTGTGAACAGCCAACTTCTTTGGCAATGAATGTTTGTGGCTTACCCTCCTTGTGAAGGGTGTCAATGATTGTCTTCTGGACAACTGTCAGATCAGCAGTCTTCCCCATGATTGTGTAGCCTAGTGAACCAAACTGAGAGACCATTTTGAAGGCTCAGGAAACGTTTGCAGGTGTTTTGAGTTGATTAGCTGATTGGCATGTCGCCATATTCTAATTTGTTGAGATAGTGAATTGGTGGGTTTTTGTTAAATGTGAGCCAAAATCATCACAATTAAAAGAACCAAAGACTTAAACTATTTCAGTCTGTGTGCACTGAATTTATTTAATACACGAGTTTCACAATTTGAGTTGAATTACTGAAATAGATGAACTTTTCCACGACATTCTAATTTATTGAGATGCACCTGTATACAAATGAACTGCCTGTCCTCTCACTCCGATATTGCTTGTGCGCAATCACGATCTCGCCATGCTTTTAAAGTAGAAATTATTTCTCTTTGCTCCTGGATTAAACTTTGTCAAAAGTTATCAACCATTCAGAATAGATCCACGCCTGACCGATGAAAATCCTACTGGAAATTTTATTGACTGTAAGTGAAATGCACCAGAAAGTCTTTCAACGATCAAAGATGGATCTTTAATTTCTTTACAATGTAAGTTTATGCTAGAAATATTTTGGAATGGGATATTTGTCTGATTTGTACATATAAATATTCTAGTCTGCCTAACTGCATCACTACATTGTACAGACATTACAGGTCAAAACCATGTGATGTTTCATTTATCTAAATAAATAGGCTAAAATATATGGCTCTTAAATCACTGCTTATAAAAATTCAGTGTTGTCATATTTCGAATACCTCAACTGAATTGAGGTCATTTGTTTTATAATTTTATTACTGACTGTGTAGTTGTCATTTTTTGTAAATTCATTCAGTTTGAAATCAAATTTGAAATCATGCTTCCCTGTGCTGTAAGCATTTGCAACAAAGTTACCCTATTTTAAAGACACAAATACACAGAATGAGCAAATGTTTAAGATTGAGATTTTTGTAATGGTAATTGATCAATATTTATATGTATGTACATAAAGGCCTATATTAAAATCTGTTCATCATATAAAGCAAATGTGTCTTTTTAGAGGACTTGGATTAAACCAGTTTCAAAGCTTGAAATAATAAGCTTGAAATAATGATTGCCTTGAAAAAATGGATGGACAATTTTTTTTTTTTTTTTAATAATAAAATATCTATATGGCAGTATACAGTATGTGGTAGTTTTGCCAGTGGTATTGGAAATGATTAGTCGTCATGAAATCAAAATAACCCTACTTACTATTTTAGTGCGCATTACTTGTCTTGTGGTGAACAATTAAACCGTGCAAGTCAATACACTGGGGAAAAAAATTGTCTGCCGTCGTAATCTTTAATCAAAAACTGAAAATTTTGCTTCCGCTCTGGAATGACGTCTCGCTCTGATGACGTCAGTTTGACGGCTTGGGGAGAATCCTCTTGTTAAGTATGACGTAAGGACTGCTGTTTCCGGGTCCATGCCTCTACTTATTTCACTTGAGAATACTATCTCAACAGCCATTTATGAGCACTATTTAAATAATATTACATATTTAAGCTAAGCATTTAAAAAAAATTGCTGTGCACACTACAGTCTCCGTGCTCACAGTGTCTCTGACACTAATATTTTAGCTGAATCACTGTCTGGCCATCTGTGATTTCAGTATAGAGATAAAGGTTAGGGTTATAATTTTTCAGTATTACATGACATCGTGGGTGTATATTAGAGCCCTGCACGGGCCTCAAATTTAGGCCCTAGCCCGGCCCTGGCCCGAGATGCTCAGGCCCTAGCCCAGCCCGTGTCCGACAGCTTATCAGAATTACCGGCCCGAGTCCGACCCGAGACCATCTTTTTTCCCCCTTCTCCCAAATCAGCTTATACTACTGTTTCGGCTATTAAAATAGTTCAGTTTTGTATGTAATGGCAAAATAATTATATTTCGTTTCTTTTTTTTATTAAGTTAATTTAGAAAAACGTTTGGAGCATTTTTGTTCGTTAAATATAAGTTTTTGTTTTTTAAAGTGTTTTTTAAAGTAACGACCAAGCGGCCAGCGGCATACAGTGAGCTGATCATAGCCTATGTTTGATCAATTTAGCCTTAAATAAAATATATAGATATACTAAAACAGTTCAAGCATATAACAATGTTTAAACGTGAAACCTGCGCTATAATAATAATGTGCGCTAACCTATATCCAAGTTTGTGTGGAGAGTGGAAGCTAAAGCGCGCTTTGCAGGACATCGAGGCACCAGGGCAATCACTTTTTTTTTATTTATTTATTTTTTTTTCAGTGAAAACAACTAAAAATGGCCTACACCGTGATTTTTTTCTGATAAAGGTAGATACATCATTCGGAACTGTAAAGGGTCTACTTTTATTTGTGTGCACTCACAATATCAACAAAACGTTGTGCTTTTATAAAACAAAGAAAACAAACATGATGCGCTTTCTGCCGTCTCGTCTTGAACAGGAGTGCTTCAAAAAAATTAACCGAAGCTGAGCGAATACATGCCTCACAGACATGATAAATATATCTATAGAAAGCTTTAAATTATCACTTAACGAAATAGAAAAAAAATCGAAAAGAAAAACTCTTTTATTATAATCTTAATCATAATCAATAAAGATGCATTTCTCTCTAAAGGCGCGTCTAATGAGGAGACGGCGAGTCAGGATCAGCAACTTCATCCTTGCAACACGGACTCAGAAAACATTAGTTTATTAGTAAATAATTCAAATATCTCCTTACTATTTCCCTCGGATACATTCATGGTTATGTTTGCTGGGGCTTTGCTGCAAGCTTTAGTCTATTGCGTGCATTTGAACGCAGAACTCTTCTGCTGCGCTGAAGTCACTTGCACTCGCTGCTGCTGCGGGACACTAAACACCGTCGAGCAGCTCTTAGTCGTGGCAGCACGGTCTCATGTTGTTTCCACCAGCGCGGCAATTTTTTTCATCACTAATTGATGGATGTCTAAAATATAAAAATAAGGAGAAACCTAAAACAGGGCCGAGGCCCGGCCCGTGTCTGAACTACGACGTGAAAATTGGCCCGAAGCCCGGCCCTAGGGGCGTAAAAAAAAAAAAGAGTAGGGGCCCGTCGGGCCCGGGCCGAAATGCAGGACTCTAGTGTATATTAGCACAGTTTGTTGTTTTTTTGGGGCGTCTGGCAGAGCGTTAGGACCCAGAAGTGGTGATGTGTGATGTCAGACATAACAAGCAGATATTCTTAACCACTCCTATCCAATCATGAATCTGCTTTGAGCAAGAGGTGGAGTATTCAACATCCAATATTCCATAAGATAAAAGTGGGTTTTGTTCAAAGTAGCTATTATCCACATAGATCTTTGATATGAATATTTTTTTCATTAAACATCACCTGCTAAAAAGTAACTACTGCTCTGAGTAGTTTTTGAGAGGAGTACTTTGTACTTTTACTTAAGTACTGTTTTGGCACCAGCACTTTTACTTGTAATTGAGTATTATTTCAGCAATGTAACAGTACTTGTACTTGAGTACAAATTTTCAGTACTCTTTCCACCACTGGATCTTTCTTTGCTGACATTTATGAAGAAATAATATTATTGCGAATGTTGAATAGTTGTATATGCCAAGTTATCCCTGTATTTCACATCAAATGTTCAGTCTCTGGAGGATGAGATGATGTAAGATGTCTTTATAGTTCTTTCTATTTTCTTTCACTCTCTTTGTCTGATTCATTCTTCCTGTATCTAAGTTGCATTCATTCATTTGTGCTGTATTGAGCTGAAGTGCAGAAGACAGAACTGGCTTGAAGGTCAACAGTGTTCTTGTGCATGTGTGACTTATTCCTATTCCCTCTCTTATGTCAGTTTCTGATGGAGAGCACACAACTCCAGAGATGGACTTTGCTATTCTGCTGCTGGCCAATCATCAGCAGCCGCCGGTCTTTCAGATTCTGGATCCGGTGCTGGAGGTCAGTCTCGGCGGCAGGGCACCAGTGGGTAAGGACACGTGTATTGGCTTAAGTGCTACAAAGTAATTAGTGTGAATGAAAAGTACTATAAAGGCCCAGTCAGTGTCATTAAAATGTTTTGTACCTCATTAAAAAAGTTTTACACATAAAGAACTGTTTAGTTCTTTTGAAAAATGTTTTAAATCATGTTCAAAAGCGATTAAGATGGCATGACTAATGCTCACTTTTTAATGCATATTTTTGGCATTGAAAAAACAGATGTTTTAGTGCAAATAGCGCATTTCTCTACCTTTTCTACATCCACACCACTAGGTGTCAGCGCAACAAACATACGATTTGCACCTTTTAATCCTACGTTGATTTGTTTCTGTGTCATATAGGTGGACGACAGTTAGCAGTGATGGATGCTGATACGGCCCCTGAAGAACTAGAATTTGAGCTGGTGGAGGGGCCCCTACATGGGACCCTCCTGAGAGTGGACCATGGCTCCCAGGTCCAGATGGTCAATGGTAGGTACAGAATTTTTGGTTCTCCCTAGTGTGTTCTTCTTTATCTTACTTTCTGGCTTCAGTTGCTTTAGTTTGTTTATCCTTCACTTCAGGGGACACCTTCATCTCCAGTGACGTCACTAGGAACGTTCTGCAGTATGAGCATGCGGGTCTCACCACTGAAGAGGACTCCATGACGTTCTCTGTGACGGATGGGATCTCCATGACCTCCATCACGGTGCAGGTCTTGGTGTCGGAGGTCAAAGGTGACGCACCCAAACGTGACCCTAAGGCCCTGCTGTCAATGGAGGTGGCGGAAAAGAGCAGTACCATCATTAGACGTTCACAGTTAGCTTATATGGTAAGGATTGATATGTTCTGACTGTAACTGAAAATAAAAGTTAAAATTGGTTGATTACAATATAACTGTCAATGTCTTGTAGGATGATAAATCTCCCGATGAGACTATTTTTGTGCAGTTAGTTTCTGTACCAATGTATGGGATCCTCACCAAAACCAAGGCTGAAACAGACCATGAGGAACTTAGTGAATATTCCTCCTTTACAATGGAGGACATCAACAACCACAAAATCAGGTAAACACCCTGCATCCTGCATTTTAGTATCATTTAAGATACTATTATAGTTTTTATTAATATTTTGAATTAATTTCTTAAATATTTTATTCATTTTTGTTAAAGTTTTAATAATTTTTAGTTAATTTTTTTATTTCAAGTTTACTTTGTTTTTTATGGTTTTAGTTCTATAATAATCCTGCCTGCATCAGATGTATTTTATATTCTTAGCACCTCTCTTTCATTTATTTTACGATAATTGAATTTAAATAATATTGCTTTCATTTTTACCACAATTCTGCTCCATTTTCATATTATTTTGAATATGTGGTCTGGTCCTTCTCAATGTGTTTTTTAGATCATTACCAGTATTAATGTGTCCTTCCTAGTTCAGCTTATGTTAATATAAATGAGGCATGTAAAATGTTTGGCGAGATGAAATGCTTGGGGAGACAACATGCATTACAACACAAGCTTCTTTAATTGCTTTAAATTGTTGAGCCCTGCTGAGAAATGATGAAATATGAAACAGTTCTCTCAGGCGATTATATCTTTGCCCATGTTTGACTGTTATCCTCTTGTGGTTTGCTTTTTAAGCAGATGGTACATGTATCTAATGTTTTCTGAATTTTTTAAAAATGTGCTGCAGCTCTTTTTTATTTCACATTTGAAGAAGGTTGAAAATAGTGTGAAAAATCTTTTTTTTGTTTGTTTGTTTTTTTTTTTTTTAAAGGTATGTTACATCCTTTGAAACGGGTAACCAGCCTGTTACTGATATTTTCCACTTTGTCGTCTATGATGGTGAGAACAATCGTTTGGAGAACCAGATGTTCACTATCACCATCACGTCTACCCAGAGACAGCCACCTGTTGTCACCGTCCGCAGCGGCATTAAGGTGAGAACAGTTCCCATTTCACCAGTCAAATAGTTTTAGATCTGGTTCGTTCAGCCTTTCCAAACTCTTTATGGTGTTTCCTGTGGATAGGTTCAAGAAGGAGGGAGAGTCCAGCTCTCAGCCAATCACATTATTGCGTCTGACCCAGACACACCCAGAAAGGACCTCCTGGTGTGGCTGATCAGCCCACCGAAGTATGGTTTCATTGAGAACACAAAACAAGGTAAATCTCTTAGCTGTCTTTATGTGTAATGTATCTTAGATTGTTAGCTTCCTTTTCCCAGTCACTTAAGGGCAGATGTTTTTTTTTTGTTTTTTTTTTCAGCAGTTGCTGATGGCATAATTTTATTCATGAGGAGAGCGCTCATTTGCTGTAATAGAGATTTGTAGATCTGTGAAATTCAGATTGAAGCAGTCATCTTTATTCAGGCTTCCTGTTTGAGTGGGGAAGATGAAAGGAGATGCAGATCATGGTGGAACATAAACACCCAACGACAGTTGTACAAAATGTAGTTTTTCATCCAAAACACAGATGCAAACTTTGATGTCTGCTTTGATGTATCTACTTTAAGAAAACACTTGTTTTATTTTCATGATTTTTCATGACGTTTGTTTTTGGTCCTCACAGCCATTTATTCATAAATATTAGCGATTTCTTGTCTTACAACTGACACTCTCTCTTGTGTTTTGTCTAGAAAGTCGCTTGTTTGTTGTTTTTGAAATCAGTTGTTTGGATATTAGGCTCAGAAATGTTATTCCCAGTAAAATGCAGTCTCCAGAACAAAGTGTTGTTTGTTCAACACATTGAGGTATGTTCTTTGTGTCCAGCAGTGACTGGAGAACCTCGCGTGATCAGCCCCGACGTCCCTTTCACTATAGAAGACCTCACCTCAGACCATATCTTCTACGTTCAAAACATCCGCCAAGCCAACATCCGCCAGGATGTCTTCAGCTTTTACATCAGTGATGGATCAAGTCAAACTGAGGCTTTTGATATCACCATAGACATCCAGGTATAACTGAAACACTAAAGCCAAAAAGTATACTTTAATTTTGTTGCGAAACTTTATTGCGTACAGCCGAACTTGTAGTCCATTTGATAGTGTTAACACAGGCTGTCAACACATTTGCACTAAAAAGGTTTCTTCATTGTCCAATGTCTTTTCCTTTCCAGAAGTTAAAAATGTTGTTAGAGTTTTTGGGTTTCTTTTAACCCCCTCATATAAACGCTCGTCAAAGTGGACGTCTATTGTTGTTGATGTCTTCAGTGTTCTTTGTCCAAGCTAGTTTTGCCACCTTGTGGCAAATTAGCGAAAAAAAATTCAAGGCGGATATTCGAGCTGAATGTACAAAGTACGCACAATTCGAAAAAATTGGGCTGGGCACATGCAGTGTGCACATACTTGTATTGACAGTATTTACATCACGTGCACTGCACGCATACCCTAGTGTTCAGACACATTTAAAAAAGAATTCTTTGGGCTTAAAACTGGATGGTGTTTCTTTTAATGAATGGTTTCCAGAATACATTTTCAGAATCCCTTTTGCTGTTACTTTAGATGATGTACAGGTACTTTGATTTTTTTTTTTCATTTAGCAGTATCTCAAAAGTAGTTGGAGCCGCTGGCTTACCTGGATACAGATTCAAAGCTAGTCTGCATCATGTCCAGAGTCCCCTCTCTTTCCTATCTCTCTTTCCTGACTTGTCAGTTTATATATGAGATGTTGTTTGATGTTGTTTATAGCACACCAAGGAGGACAGAGTCCCAATTATCTCAGTGAACAGTATCCAAGTGGAGGAGAACTCCGGTGTGGTCATTACTAACTCCTCCCTGAATGTGCTGGACCAGGACACACCTGAAAATGAGCTTCTCCTTACCCTCATCAAGAAGCCTTCATACGGTCAGTGGCTGTCTTTCTCTCTCCATTTCTCTTCATATGCCCACTCCATTCCCCAGTCTGTCGCTCATTCATGGCCAGCCTTCAGAAAACATCCATTATTTGCCACATTACCGCTCCGGCTGGCTCCTGTGTGGCTGATTGATGTTCTTGTCATTGTGCCTCTGCCTTTGACTAGAGAGTCGGTGGAAAGGCCATGACCCACAGAGCTTCATTGGTTAAACTTTTATGGATGCGTGTCAAGGTGTTCACAGCAGTTTTATTAGGAATAGAGCAGAACTGAAATACAGTCAGTGTTATGACAGCTATGCAGTTATACAAAAAATGACATCAAGCGACCTTTAGAGGTCAAGTGCACATTTATTTCAAATGGGAAGCAGAGCGATGTATGTTCATTTTATATGCGTTTATGCTGTGTTTAATGGAAACATGAGAAGGAATCAATGTTCCTGTATGTGTTTCAAAAGGAAAGCTACGCAGAAGGCAGTTCTACTCTCAGCCTTTTGAGAATGGCAGGATTCTTCAGCAAGGATCCACCTTCACTTACCAGGATGTTCTAGATGAGCTGCTGGTCTACACACCAGACAGACGTGGCTCTGGGACTGACGAGATCCAGTTTTCAGTAACAGATGGCATATACACAGAGACCGGACGTCTAGAGTTCAGCATGAATGTTAGGAAGAGAGAAGGCCCTAGAGTCACAATCAACAGAGGACTACAGATTGCAGCAGGTAAATATGCAACTATGTTACATTGTCCTTGCACACATTCCAAGCATCCCTGATTGGTTAGGTTGCTTATTTTTAGTAGTCGTCATTATATCAGACACAGTTCCGTACAAAATAAATATTTAGTTTCTTAACTGCTTCTAAAATGAGTTGCCAGTGTTCCCATTTAAAACAAAAAATCCATTGCATCCCTTTACTGCCCCAACCCCTCACCATGAACAGCATTATATATAAAAATGTCTGTACTTAATAGTAAATAATAAAGAAAATAGCATCTAAATAATTTATATTTATTTATTGCTTACTTGTGTCCAAACAATAAAAAATATAAGGAAAAACACAAGCAATTTAACATAAAATTAACATAAAATGTTTAAAGTTTAATTAATTTATTTTATTATTTCAACTTTTTATTAAATGACAAAAACACAATGAAAATTGCAATTGTTCTTCCAGTTTTCACTGCTTTGTTAAATAATAAAAAGGTACACTGTTCATTGTAAGAAATATTTTTTGTCAGTAGGTCCACATTGTTCTGTGATTTTCTTTATGATTTTGTTACAAAACATTAGAATTATTGATAATGACTCTTAAAATATCCAAAAATAAATTAATAAATAATAAAGCTCGATAATGCATTCCTGAAGCCATTTTAGAGGAATAGCTCACCCAAAAATTTAAATTCATCATTCACTCAGCTTCATATCATTTCAAACCTGTATTTTTTTCATCTGTGAACACAAAAGGAGAGGGATGAGAAACACATAAAAGTCACATAAAAGAAGCACATAAAAGTCTTCTCAAGCCATTTAACAGCTTTGTGTGAGAACCAGACCACAATTATGGCATTATGCACTTATAATCTCTCTCTGCCAGACTTCTTTGTGAACTAGAGAAGCACTTTACACTCTGAGAACCACTGCAGTAATCCAGTCCAAACAGATCTTTCTTACAATGCACCAATTGAAACACTTCATGTGAATAATTGAGGTTCATATCTAGTTAGATTGAATTGATGTTAATAAATAACTTTTATGCCTGTATCATTTCTGTTACCTTTGTTCATTCCTCCTGCCAGGTTCCTCATCTAAGATCACAGAGCAGCATCTGAAAGGGACGGACATAGATTCAGATAACCTTAAGCTGCGGTTCACCCTCACTAAAGACCTGAGCGTTGGCTCCCTGCTGCTGAATACGGGCAGGAACAAGGCTCAGATATCTGTCAAAGGACCTGTCACCAGCTTCACCCAGGATGACATCAACAAAGGTTTTTTTCTCCATTGCTCTCTCTCTCTCTCATACATAATCATCCATAGGGAATTTCTAAGCAGAGATGCATTGTCTCATGTGGTTTTGCGCCTCGTCTGTCAGGACATGTGGAATACATTCATGAAAAGGGAGAAAGTGGAGGCACCTTCTCTTTTCAATTCAACTTGGAAGATCCCGAAGGAAACAGAGTCATTGACCAGTCTTTCTTCATTAGCATTCTAGGTGAGCCCAGAAGTTATTTTGGGACATTGAAAGATTCATGTTCAGGAATGTTAGAAGAAAGTTATTTTAGTACATCCTCATCTTTTTTCTCTCTCTCTCAGAGGACAGACTTCCTCCCACAGTGGTGGTTAATAAGGGTTTGGTTATGGATGAGAACACCTTGAAGAAGATCACAACACTGCAGCTCTCATCTACAGATCAGGACAGTGAACCAGATGAACTCATTTACCGAATCACCAAACAGCCTCAGCTTGGCCATCTAGAACATTCCAGAAAACCAGGTACAGACAAACATCCTCCGTATTTGTTGGGAGTGACTAATCAAAAGTAGAATTAAATTATTGCGTAACAAAACAGTAACTCAGCTTCCAACTAGCAGCAGCGTATAGTAATAAACAATTTTCATCACTCTTAATATAGTTAATTAAACTTGTTCTATAAATTAGGGTCAATTAAATAAATCATTGTAATAAATTCTCTTTTTTGTGTAATATATTATTATTATTATTATTATTGTAATATTATATTAGTTCAATACTATCAGCCTAATTGAGATTAATCACCCAAAAAATTCTGTGTTTTTGCAAACCAGTATGACCAATTTACTCAAAAGAGTGATTCGTTGGCAAATTTGGTATCACTGGTTCTGATTCTAAACAGCGGACATGATTGCTGATGCACACAACAAAATTGCTGAAAAATGATCAAGGAAAATAGTTATCGGGTCAGTACAAAATAATCTCCACCGTCATGTTTTACTGGGGCACAGTGGTATTTCAGTAGTATAGTAATCACATTTTTCATTATTTAATGAAAAATATGAGTAACTGCAATGTCCTTTCATCAGTAAAAAGGGCTGAGCATCTGCCTTGGTTCTACATATAAAAAGATGTTGCCCCTTTAAGTAACTTCAGTGCGTTAGGTACTTTTTATTTGTAGCTTGTAGTGTCAAAAGAGTAGTTTACCTAAATTATGGATAGCTTGTAGCTTGGCAAAGCAAAACATTACGTCTTATTTAGCCTATAAAGTGTACTTTTAGTTGATCCATGGAGTTTTGTTAATGGTGGCAGAGGAGTTTACATTATTATTTTACAGCAAGTGCAGTATATGAAGTGGGGGTCTGCTGAACACTGGGTAAGTGTCACTCCATATTAGTCTGTATTCACACACTTACTGTCACGTGCAGTGCTAGAATATATACACAAATATCTCTGTTCATCCACAAATACACATACTACAGCATCACTGTTATTGGTGTCTCTATGGAAGATTTAACATGAAGAGCCTGAGTGATCATAATATATATTTATAGTCTGCAGTCCTGGTTCTGTTTGAGTTGTTGAGTAGAGCAGTACATTTATAAAAGCTGGCCACAACTGCCAGGCAATGTTCAGGCGTTGCATGAAAGATAAATAGTATGTTTTATATCTAAACACAATCATGTTCAAATGAAGACTGAGAACTCATTAGATGGAATCTAGCCTATAGATCTCTACCAGGGCATCATGTAAGGAGGTTTCATGGGTGAAGATCAGTTTTTATTTTCCTTTCTGTCCCTCTTGGTGATGGCCGGATTGCATTCAATGGGAGTTCTGCAGTAGTGCATGTTTTATTCATCCATTTCACTTAACCTGTGGGATATTTTTAATGGTGGCAAGTGAGTTTACATTATTTTTTAATACCAAAGGCAGTATAGAAAGTGCTGTGCTGCTGGTCACCGGAGAGTTTTTCTCTGTTTGATGTCATTGCAGGAACACGGATCAGCACATTTACCCAGGCTGACCTGGCCTCCCGCAACATTCAGTATGTTCATACCAGTGAAGAGGAGATACACTCTGATGACTTTACCTTCACTGTATCTGATGGAGGCAATGAGGTACATACACACACACACACACACAGACACACACGCACACACACACACACACACACACACACACACACACACACACACACACACACAGTTTCAATGCAGTTGGTGTTATGTGTGTATGTATATGTATATGTGGAGGACCTCCAGCTCAAGTATTGCTCAGTGTTAAAAATATATATATTTTTTTATTATTGCACTGAAATAATGAAATGAAATGAAATTAAAAATAAAATATCATATTGAATAACAAACTATTCAAAGAAAAAAATAAATCTTAAAAAACGTAAAACTTTAAAACTGAAAATTTAAAATGTTATCTTGTTACTAAGGATTACTAAAAGTTACTAAAAATATAACATTAAAGCCAATTCCAAATATAATAAATAATTTAATAGTATAATATATAAATACTATTAAAATAATAGTGGCTGCTGTAAAAGAGGCACAAAATAAATACTAAAACATTTTGAAATGTGATTTTTCAGTTGAACAAATTGTTCTGCTAATAATATAATTTGTTATAAAAAGTGATTAGACACACTCATCCTTCACGGTAACTAACATTGATATAAACACGTACATGCCCACCCTTTGCTTTCTATTTCTCATTCCACATATACTGAGCACACACACTTCCTCCCACAGTAATCTCAACCCTCCCTCTCGCCTTTTCATACTCTCTTCCTTTCACCTCTTTTCTTTCCATTATAAACACATACACGTCCACACACACACTAATTAGGGCCGAAAGAGCTTGAATAAACACAGGCTGCCTAGTGAGTGTCTGAAAGAGATGAACACACAGTCATCCTACAATGGGCTTTTCTCTCAGCGGGAAACACTCTTCTGCCATTTTGAATGGAAAATGATGTGCAAATACATTTTGGGTTTGCATTGTGCTGCTCAATTAAAGGTGCATTTTTATTAATGCTGCATTAGTTCATATGGCAGTTGTCTTAGACTTATACTGACACCTAGTGGTATGGATGCAGAAGATATCAATGCCACTGTAGAAATGCTTTAGACACACTTAGCCATGATTAATTTATCCCATAAGCAAATGTGTCCAGTAATAGTGCGGATACACAAATAAAGTGATTATTATTTATTGGCCCCACTCCAATGTCAAATAAAACAGCTTTTATTAGGCTATTGATATGGCTGGAGTGATCTCGTGTGATTTAATCATGCTTTAGGATTAAAACTTTTTTTAATTGCTAAGTACACCTTTAATGTACAGATTTTCTATGTTCTCTTCACACTTTAACTGAAGATGTTTTTCTTTTCTAATTCACTTTAGCTGTCATTGATTAAAAAACTTCGTCTATTCTGTTTCTTTACATTTAACGCTGATAGGATAATTGCATTAACCTATTTAGAGAGAAATTAGATTGTGTGCAGCAGAACAATTGAGCTCATATCTGGATTCAATTACTGAGCACTGTGTGCATTTAATTATTTCATTACTGTTATTCTGTTGTCCTTCAGATTTTACAGACATTTTACATCACCATCCGGCCGGTGGACGACTCGCTGCCCGTCCTGCAGGTGCCAGGGATGAGGGTGCAGGAGGGGGTGAGGAAGACCATCACTGAGTTTGAGCTGAAGGCTACTGATGCTGACACAGAGGTATCGCTTATATGTTTACCCCATCTGTGCTTTCAGTTATGCCGTGGTTGTGCTTCATGTATTATTTATAAAACTTTTGAAAAACGAACAAACGTAAGGCTTTACATCAAAGCTTGTTGCGTAGGTTTTAAATGTCTAACGTTAGTTTTAAAACGGACTGTACATTTAACGTTATTGTAATGGGGTTCTATGCGAATTTGCTATAGTGGAATTGCATGGTTCAGCCTGGAGCTTTTTTTTCTCCTCTTTCTTTTTGGAAGTCATACCAAGTTCTCTTACGCTATCAAAAGCATTACACATGTTAACAGCCCATAATGCAACTATTACATGTCAGCAAGAAATGACCTTTGTATTTAACAGACTATTAGAGGTCAGAATGATGGAATTTGTTAAATATTATTGTAAAAACGACCATCACAAATATGGAATGAGTGTGAACGCGAGGGATGACCAAAGAATTTAAAAAGAAGCGTTGAGAAAAACAAATTCCTGACACAAAAAAATAGGTGGACATAAAAAGGAACTACTGTTCAAAAGTTTGGGGTCAGTAAGATTTTTTTTCTTACAGTATGCTCTCCAAAGCTGCAATTATGGGTCAAAAGTACAGTAAAAATTTATATTATGAAATATCATTACAATAAAAAAAAAAAAAAGTTTATTTTAATATATTTTAAAGTGTGATTTATCCATGTAATGTCAAGGCTTTGTTACATGATCCTTCAGAAATCATTCTGTGCTGATTTGGTGCTCAAGAAACGGTTTATTATTGTTTATTATTGAATGTGGAAACATTTGTGCTGCTTAATATTTTTGTGGAAACTGCCATACATTTTTTTTTAGGATTCTTGGATGAATAATAAGTTAATAAAAGGACATAATTTATTTTAAAATAGAAATCTTATGTAACATTAATGTTTTTACTGTCACTTGATCAGTTTAATGCATCCTTGCTATGACCCCAAACACTAGTGTAAGTAGACTAGATGTGAGTGAGGAGATGGAAATGGAAAACCCAGAGTGATTACAGAACACTTCGAGCGAAAGAGAAATTACGGTCGCCTGGCTCGACTTACATATTCTGGTGCACACAGCTGACATCCGTTGCATTAAACATCAGTGTGTACTTCTTACTGACAATTTCACTTAATTTCACACCTGCTTGACAATCTCTCTTCCTTAAATTCTCTGTTAGGAGGACTCTGTTACGTTCACTATTGTTCAGGCTCCTCGACACGGGACCATTGAGCGCACAAGTAATGGTCAGCATTACCGCCAGACCAACACCTTCACTATGGACGACATCTATCAGAACCGCATCAGTTACAACCATGACGGTAGTAACTCTCTCAAAGACCGATTCACCTTCACTGTCGGTGATGGTACCAACATGTTCTTCATCATCGAAGAGGGTGGAAAAGAGGTAGGTAAACTTCCTGTGTTATTTGAGTTTCTCCATGTTTCCAATTGTCATCAGTGTTGTAGTAATAGCTGAATGTAGAGGGCCATATTTCTGTCCTCCAAATATAGTAAAATACTCATAGAGATGATTTAGAGAGACAATGGCCCTCTTTTGGCAAGGGTTATATACTCCTACTTTTTTCAAAAAGCACCCTGGGAATTTTTAATGACCACAGAGAGTCATGACCTCAAATTAACATGTTATCTGAAGGACAGTGCCTTTTTAAAGCATAGTGGCCCCGTCATTATACTGTGGCATTTTTTTGGGATCATGTGGGATCATGATTTTTTTAAGATCATGTGACACTGAAGACTAGAGCAATGGCTTTTATTAATTCCATTTTTAAAGTATGTTAAAATGGAACAGTTATTTTAAATTGTAATATTTCACAATATTACAGTTTTTACTGTTAATTTTAATCAAGTAAATATAGCCTAATAAACTTATTGTAAAAACATTTTAAATTGTACCCCTTCTTCTGATAGTGTATGCACACAAAGGTTTTGCATTTGAATATTGTTCTTTTCTTTCTATCTATAAAGACATGAATATATATTACCATATGAATCACCTAAAGGTATCCTGTCCATTTGTTTAACATAGTCATTTACGCAACATGTCAACTCTTACTCTCTCTCCTTCCATCATAATAACTCCATCCATCAGTAGTCGCTTTTTCCTCTTCTGGCTGCGTCAGCTGGCTGTCAGCTGTTCTGGGAGGTAAATGGTCTCTCAGTGGACACTAAAAAAGGGACACCTCATCCTGTCATAAGATGACAAAATAGCAGCCCTATGACAGTGTTTAATCAGGAAGGTTAAGAACACCATTACTCAGCACTTTAGAAAGCTTTACTTCACATTAGAATTTAAATAGGTTTGATCTGGGATTGAATGGATATTAAAGTGAGCATTGTTGGTAAACGAGAAGCAATTACTACTATGGAAATACATAAAACAGGATTTGTATCAGCCAGGTAGGTTTACATTTTGTGTACATGTCAAATAATATCCTTTGTTTCAGGTTGTCACCGCTGCTCCACAAAAGTTCAAAATTGATATTTTACCAGTTGACGACGGGACCCCTCGTATTGTCACCAACCTCGGCCTGCAGTGGCTGGAGTACATGGAAAATAAGGTCACTGTTTTGTATTTATAATCACATAAGAACTCAATTAATTCACCCAAAGGTATATTTCTGCCTCCTACTGGCATTGTATTGCATTGGTGCAAGAGTGATTGAATTTATTCACTTCCATACCAAAGTACTGAATGGCATTTTGATGTGAAATGGGATTCTAGGCCACCAATCTAATCACCAAGAAAGAGCTTCTCACTATTGATCCGGACACAGATGATGGACAGCTGACTTATGAAATCACTACAGAAGCTAAACACGGCTTCCTGGAGAGTAAACTCAATCCTGGCAAACCTATTACCTCTTTCACGCAAGGTATTACTGACACCTTCCGAAGCCAAGAGCACACTACAAGGCTGAAACTATTCTGTGACAAAACCTCCCAAAGCATAGTCAACAGATAAACACAAGCTTGTTTTAATGCACAACAAATTAGATATGCTCTGACTAAGGTCCACTTAGAGCCAAAAAACCATCAAACTGCTGCCTACGTTGCCCACTGTCTTTTTGTTTGGTTTTCCTGTCCTGTGCAAAAACAACCACAAGCCTTCCTCCATATTGTTCATGACCTGATTTTAAGAATCAACTCTGGCATCGAATTAGTATGAGAATAAATTTTGGGATAATAACCACAGCAGGGGAGGAGAATGATCTTGACACACACAGTCTGTGATTCGTTTTGTACAAAAACTAAAAACTGTGGCTCTAAATGTGTGCAGGACATCAAGCTTCAGTCTTGTATTGTGCACATGGTGTTACCTACTAAATACGCCTGCATCAAATTCTTTTAGTACATACATATGGAGTATGTAATCTTAATTTTCTCTGTTTTGCAGCTGACATAAATCTGGGCCTTATCCGATATGTTCTGAGTGAGGACAATGTTCAGGAGACCATGGACAACTTCAGGTTCCTTGTGAAGGACAGCAAACCCAACATCGTCACTGACAACGTGTTCCACATCCAGTGGTCTCTTATCAGCTTTGAGCACAAGAGGTGCGACTGCCTCAAATTAAGTTCTAGATGAAGTCTTCATCCAATCAACCTGTTTATATTACAAATTAATGAAAATCATTTTCATTAATGTGTGTCTTCTGTCTGCAGCTACAATGTGAGTGAAAAAGATGGAACCGTGGCGGTCACAGTGAAGAGGACTGGTAATCTGAACCAGTATGCTATTGTGCTGTGTCGTACAGAGCAAGGCACGGCCACCTCCACCTCCAGCGTGGGCTCTCGGGCCGGACAACAGGACTATGTTGAGTATGCTGGACAAGTACGTTTTAATGCATTCTATATTATTTCAAAGTGTTATTCTCTATAATATTCAAATTCCCTTTGATTTGATAGATTGTGAACAACATTCAAATGCTGCTTAATGTGGTTCCACAGGTTCAGTTTGATGAGAGAGAAGACACCAAGGTGTGCACCATTGTGATCAACGATGACCAGGTCTTTGAGAACACTGAGAGCTTTAATGTGGAACTGAGTATGCCAGTGTATGCCCTGCTGGGGTCAGTGACCCACGCTAAAGTCAATATCAATGACACGGAGGATGAACCCACCCTGCAGTTTGATAAGAAGACTTACCACGTCAATGAAAGCACAGGCTTTATCTTTGCTCCTGTTGAGAGAAAGGGTCAGTGGAACCAATTTCTACAAAATAAAGAAAATAAATAAATAAAAATTTTATAGATCTGCATATGCATATATTGTAAATCCTATTTTCAATGATACCAGCAATTTGTCGGGTCAACGGGCATAATATGAAAATAGTTATCATTTTATTGACCAGAATTTTAAAATTGCTTTTTTTTTATATTTAAGCAGGAACATTCCTTTACAGAGATAGTTCACCCAAAAATGAAAATTCTGTCATTAATTACGCATAATGTCTCATGTCGTTCCAAACCCGTAAGACCTTCGTTCATTTTTGTAACACAAATTAAGATATTTTTGATGAAATCCAAGAGCTTTCTGACCCTCCATAGACAGCAATGTAACAACCATGTTCAAGGCCAGAAAGGTAGTATGGACATCATTAAAATAGTCCATGTGACATCAGTGGTTCAACCGTAAGAAAACAAAAATAATGACTTTATTTAACAATTTCTTCTCTTCCGTGTCAGTCTTCGCCACGCGTTCAGGAGAGTCCCACACATATGCGTTGTGGTACTTTTGTGAACGCGTGTCGAAGACTGACACGAAAGAGAAGAAATTGTTGAATAACGATTGGACCACTGATAGCACGTGGACTATTTTAACAATGTCCTTTCCTTTCTGTGCTTTGAACATGTCAGTTGCATTGCTGTCTATGCAGGTTCAGAAAGCTCTCAGATTTCACCAAAAATATCTTGACTTATGTTCTGAAGATAAGGTCTTACGGGTTTGGAACGACATGAGGGTGAGTAATTAATGACATAATTTTCATTTTTGGGTGAACTATCCCTTTAAAGTATAAATGTACAAATGGCTCAACTAAATTGCTCTTTACATGGTTAATCCATAAAAACTTGCTTTATTCTGAGATCCTAGGAAGATCAGTCAATGAAAGTTAATATGTACACACTACTGTAAAAAAAAAATAGTGTATTGATGGTAGGACTACAAATTAGCTTTATTTTTATATTAATCATCTTCATCTTCATGGGTTATCTCTTGTGTTTTAATTAGGAGACACCAGCAGCACAGTCTCAGCCCTCTGCTACACTGTGTCTAAGTCAGCCCAGGGCAGCAGTCTGCATGCTCTCGAGTCCGGCTCTGACTACAAGACCCGTGGCATGAGCAGTGACAACAGAGTCATCTTTGGCCCAGGTGTGAGCATGTCTACCTGTGACGTAAAGCTGATTGATGACAGCGAGTATGAACTCTCTGAGGAGTTTGAGCTGGTGCTGTCGGATGCCTCAGACAATGCACGGATGGGTGATGTCACTGTGGCTAAAGTCATCATAGACGGGCCAAATGATGCCTCCACTGTCTTCCTGGGCAACGCGTCCTTCACCTTCAGTGAAGATGCAGGTTGGTGCAGTTTGGCTTTTGTATTTGTCATTGGTGTCAGTTTTGTTTTAAACCGTGGTGGTTGATATATTAGTTTGGAGATTTAAATATAAACAAGGGTACTTTTGAAATTCCAAAAATCATTTGAACAATTTCATTAACAAATTGAATGGTGGAGATTTTAAACATTATTTTTTATTTTTATAAGGATGGAGTGCAATAAGAACAATTCAGAAACAAAAATACAGCACAGTTGTGCTGCTTAATATTTATGTGGGAATATTAATATTTCCACAATAATATATTTATGTGAGAAACAGTGATACACTTTTTTTCATGATTGTTTGATGCATAAAAAGTTCAAAACAGCATTGATTTTGTATAGAAATCTTTTATAACATTAGAAATGTCTTTACTGTCAAATTTGATCAAGTTAATGCATCCTTGCTCAATAAAAATATTAATTTCTTTCAAAAAAGTAATATTACTAACGCCAAATTTTTGTACATATGTGGTTTTTTTTTTTTTTTTTTAATATTTGTCCAATACTTACACAAAATTGATAGTCTGAGGTATTTTCCCGCAGGCACCATTGAAATCCCTGTTTTGCGGCAGGGCAGTGACCTTTCCTCAGTAACCTCTGTGTGGTGTGCCACACGTCCTGCTGAACAAGATTCAGCTACGCCCGGCGTTGACTACATCCCAAGTTCCAAAAAGGTGGAGTTTAGACCAGGCAAGACCGAAGAGGTAATAAAACTAGACTGTTCTCATATGTGTTCTGACATCTGTAAGATGATTGGTGTTTACAGATCTCATGTTTACTGTCTTCTAGACATGTAGTTTGACCATTATGGATGACATTCAGAACCCTACAATTGAAGGGAAAGAGTCCTTCATCGTGTTTCTTAGTTCTCCCAATGGAGCGGTCCTGACTGAACCATATGAAGCCTCTGTCTACATCACTGACACCACCCAAGACAGTGCGTTTACTTGACCATTACAGTATTAATCACTGTGAATTAACATCCATGTAACATCATATAAACATATTTATGGAGTCAGTGCTTTCTTTTTACAGTACCTAGCATGGAGTTTGACAAGCTGACATATACGGTGAAGGAAAAAGATGGTGTTCTGCACATCCCCATTTTTAGGACAGGAGATCTGTCCTATAAGTCTTCCGTCTGTTGTTTCACACGCACAATGTCTGCTATGGTGATGGATGACTTTGAGGAGAGAAGAAATGCTGATGATTCCAGGATCACTTTCCAAAAAGGGGAAAAGGTATGGTTTCTTTTTGTCCATGATTCATTTTTAATCACCTCACCAAACTTCTGTGAATTTAGTATGTCAGCAGAGTGGAACAGAGTCATTTTATGATATGGTATTGTTTTCATATGGCCTCTGTATGGAAGTTTTCGCACAATACTAGACAAAGAATTTTAAAGGTTCTTGCTTCTGATTGGCAGGTGAAGAATTGTACCATATTGATCCAAGATGACTCTGTGTTTGAGCCAGAAGAGGAGTTCCAGGTCCACCTTGGAAGCCCACAGGGTGACCACTGGATTGGAGCCATGATTGGAGTCAACGACATTGTGACTGTGACCATCACAAATGATGAAGATGGTGAGTAGTTAGCTTGTTGCTTAACACACAATCTTAAACACAAAAGGATTAAACAAATTCACATTTTCAATTCAATGTAATTTGCTCTGCATAAAATTATCTGACAAATGCATAAATGTAAAAATGTGCACATCATGCTTTTTAGCTCCTACGATTGAATTTGAACAAGCTTCATACCAAGTTCGTGAGCCCCCTGGTCCAGATGGAATTGAGGTTTTGAATATCAAGGTAATCCGTAAAGGAGATCTTGACCGTACCTCCAAGATCAGATGCAGCACAAGGGATGGATCAGCTCAATCAGGTGTAGACTATAACCCCAAGAGTCGGGTCCTTAAGTTCAGCCCTGGTAAGTATATTTATTTTTAATATTTTTTAATTTGTAATGCTATACCTTAATTCTAATCTGATAATTATTGTTTTAATGACTTTCTCAGGTGTGGACCACTTCCTGTTTAAGGTAGAGATCCTGTCCAATGAGGACAGAGAGTGGCACGAATCTTTCTCGTTGGTTCTTGGTCCAGACGACCCTGTTGAAGCTGTGCTTGGAGAGATCACCATGGCCACAGTCACCATCTTAGATCAGGAAGCTGCAGGAAGTCTCATCCTTCCAGCACCACCCATTGTAAGAGAAAGACAGTAGATGTTTGTAGGGCTGACATTTAGTAAATCAAAATCTACTTGTCAGTTAAAAAAAAATTGCATCATATTAATAAAATCACATACACTACCGTTCATAATTCTCTTAAGAATTATTGTTATATGTTATTAAAAGTAAAAAAAAAAAAAACTATATATAATATTTTAATTTATTATAAAGTAATATATTCTTGTGATGGCAAAGCTGAATTTTCAGTGTCAAAAAATTTTACTGACCCCAAACTTTTGAATTGTAATGTCTTATTTTTTCCCATATCATTTTCCTGAGAAAAGTCCAGAAATAATAATTTAATTATTTTAATAATTTGATAATTTAAGACTTTAGCCTACGTTATTGTGACAAACAAATGAAATCATTGCATAGATTTTACAAAAGTCCCTGTAGAAATCAGTATATTATTCCACTATCATTGAACATTTTTTTGTTATACTAAATTTAAAAAGTTATTTTTCTGTTTAATATTAGATTTAGTGAGAGTTGTAAGATCTCACAACTCTCTTTTGATTGAATCATCCTCTTAAAGTTTGGCTTCATGTGGACTTCATTCTCTCCTCACAGGTGGTGTCTCTGTCAGACTATGACTACGTCCAGGAGGTCACTAAAGAAGGCAGTAAGAAATCTCCATCTCCTGGATATCCTCTGGTCTGTGTGACTCCCTGCGACCCCCATTACCCCAAATACTCAGTCATGAGAGAGCGCTGTGAGGAGGCAGGCATCAACCAGACCTCCGTCCACTTCAGCTGGGAGGTTGCAACTCCCACAGACACCAGCGGAGCACGATCACCCTTTGAGACAGTGACGGATAACACACCTTACACCACAGTCAATCACATGGTCAGTCTGATATTAAGTCTGGAATGAATATAATTGAATATTTCCGAACAGTGTTTTTAATCTAGCTGTTAACTAAAACTTCTAATAGTGCAATCAGCCATGTGGTTTGCCATATTTAAAATGTTTCTATGTAATATAATCTAGAAGCATTTTCACTTTTTATCTTGGGTTCCTGTGGTTAAATAAATATTTTTCTCTTCACAGGTCCTGGACAGTATCTATTTCAGCAGACGTTTCCATGTGCGTTGCGTAGCTCAGGCCAGAGATAAAGCCGGGCACCTGGGAACTCCACTGAGGAGCAACATAGTCACTATTGGCACTGAGGGATCAATATGCCATACCCCCGTCACCACAGGAACCGCTCGAGGCTTTCAGGCCCAGTCCTTTATTGCCACTCTAAAATACCTGGATGTCAAACACAAAGAGCATCCAAACAGGTCAGGAGAGACTTTTTTGTAAGCAAATGATTGAATACAGACATAGAAGTCTTAACTCAGACAGATCCCAGTGGAGTTCTGTGAAACAGGTTTTGAAAACATTTTTCAACTGAAACTGCAGCTTTAAGTTTTGTAGAGCACTAGATGATTTTTGCCTCTGGGCAAAGCAGGATCAAAATGAATTTATACGTTTGAAGGAACAGCAAAAAATAAAACTGTTAGACAACTGCAGATACAAAATAACACATATTGCAGCCTAGGTTCATTACTTCAAAGAAGAAAACAGCATTTTATCAAGTGAGTAATACTTTTTTTCTCTGAACAGGATCCAGATCTCAGTGCAGATCCCTCATCAGGATGGAATGCTTCCACTGGTGTCCACCATGCCTCTGCATAACCTACACTTCCTGCTCTCCGAGTCTATTTACCGTCAGCAGCATGTCTGCTCCAACCTGGTTACACTTAAAGACCTGCATGGCATCTCTGGTGAGAGAAGCCCCATACTAGATCAGATCAGATCAAAGCAGGGACAGCAGATACAAACCTGTTTTATCCACCTTGTTTTGTCGACAGCTTGAATGTGCAAGTCTTTTGGTGTCAGCTGCTTCCAGTTATTTTAGCTGTACAAAAACAGTCCATTATGCCACTTTAAATAAAAAAAAACTGGGTTTTGTTGTCATATAATTTTGATGTAGTATCGCAACCATAAAAACACTGGTTTGTAATTCAGTTAGTTTTACTATTTACTGCACTTGGTTATTCTTCTTGTTATTTATCTATAGTGGCTATACTGGTTAATGAATTGGAAGTCTTGTGCATTCACAGGAAAGTTTACTTCTGCATTGAAACATAAGGTGGATATTCTACATGACTTAGTTGGCAAAATTGCCTACTCTCTTTATGTAGAATTGGAATAATCTTTACAGAAAAAATGCTTTAATAATTTTTTAAATTCAATTAAATATTAATAATATTGTAGATATTTAGAAAAATTAGAAATCATATGTTTCAACACTGAAAATGTTGTAAATTCTCCCCCAGAAACTGGCTTCTTGGATGATGTGTTGTATGACAGCATATCCCTGGGTCCCGGATATGACCGTCCATACCAATTCAACCCTGGTGTTCGAGAACCTAGAACCATCCAGCTGTACAAGCATCTCAATCTGAAAAGCTGCATATGGACATTTGATGCATATTATGACATGACGGAGCTTATTGATGTATGTGGAGGATCAGTAACTGCTGACTTTCAGGTTTGTATGAACGCATGATTTGCATCCCAGCACAAATGATGTATAAATATTCTTGTCTAGACAAAATCTGATGTGGCAAATTTAGTCCATACAGAAATTGGGGTGCATTTTTGCAGGTCAGAGACTCGGCTCAGTCATTCCTGACGGTGCAGGTGCCACTCTACGTGTCCTACATCTATGTGACAGCTCCTCGTGGATGGGCCTCCCTGGAGCACCACACAGAGATGGAGTTTTCTTTCTTCTACGACACAGTCCTGTGGAGAACAGGTACATTTAGCCCCAAAAAGACGGGACATACTCAAGCACAATCTGTTGTTTAACCTGCTGTCATCACCTAACTGTGTTGCAGCTGATGTTAACTGATTGCTTATGAACATTTCTTTACTCTAGGTATCCAGACAGACAGCGTGCTGTCAGCTAGATTACAGATCATTCGGATCTTCATTAGGGATGATGGACGACTGGTGATTGAGTTCAAAACCCATGCCAAATTTAGAGGTGTGTAACTTCTATTTTTAGCAATTTGTTCTCATTTCCTTTTTGTTTATGAACATAACCTGATGGTTTTACCTGGAGGCATTTAAAATTGTATTTGGACACTGTTTACCATTAAAAAATGAATGAATGTCACTGCATTAGAACAGGATTTCCCAAACCAGGGTTCATGAAGGAACTGCAGGGGGGATCGTGAGTTGATGAAAAGTTAATAATTAATTAAATCAAATGTTAAATTGAACTAAATAAATAAATAAATGCATCTGCACAATTAATTGAAATAAAATAAAAATCGCATAATAGCTTAGTGTGAATCAAAAAGGTAAATAGCAGCAAACCAAAGGCTAAGGTTTAATTAAAAAGTATATAATCTGTTGCATTATATGTTTCAGAGTGAAGAGTGGCATTGTGTTCGTTTACACGAGAAACTCGTGAGCCAGTGTTTTCAGATTCTAAGTTTACTTTATTTACAGAATCGCATAATTTCCAGTGCTCAACATTTAACCAGTATTCCAAAAAAAACAAAGTTAAATAATTTAAATGTTAAAAGTTTGAGAGTTTGGACTTTTGAAATTGAAGAATTTAAGACATGATTTATAAAATAAAAATGATGATTATTATTGTTATACAATTGTACTTCACAACAGTAATATATTTCTGTCTTTATTTTTTTATAATTAGAGTTTAAACTATTAATAACAATAACAATCATAAAACTGTGAACATGCAAATATGTCATTAAATTATTGAAATACTAACTTAAAGTCTCAGCGTTTCTGCATTAGAATATCCAACCATGAGGCATTTTGAAGTGTGGCATAAGTGTCCAAATACGTTTTTGACATCTTGAATTAAGAGTGACTGATGAAACTTTCCTCTCACTCTAGGCCAGTTTGTCCCTGAACATCACACCCTCCCTGGACAGAAATCTCATCTGATGGCTCCAGATCACCTGGGAGGCATCGAATTTGACCTGCAGCTGATGTGGAGCGCACAGTCCTTTGATTCACCCTACCAGCTCTGGAGAGCCACAAGCTCCTACAGCAGGTAAGCAGCGTGAAGTCTAATGTTGTCACATTAAGGAAGCTTATCCATCTTAATGCCACTGACCGTGTGCTTTCTGTTGTGCTCTAGGAAAGACTACTCTGGGGAGTACACAGTCTTCCTCATCCCCTGCACAGTACAGCCAACCCAGGCATGGGTCGACTCTGGGGACAAGCCTCTTTCCTGCACGGCCCATGCTCCAGAGAAGTATGTTACCATGGTGCTTTTCCATTGATAACTCCTGGAGGACACTTAAATGACTTTTTGCATTGGAAACGTTTTTGCTGAGCAGAGCCAGCAGGCTTGAATGATACTGCAGTTGTCATCCACTTTTAGTAGACTCGTTTTACAGGTTTCATCAGGTGCAGACTGTTTTTGTGAGTCAACAAGAATATTCAACATGCAAGGGCTTGTAACACTCTATTTCAATCCATAGATTCTTGCTGCCCATCGCCTTCCAGCAGACGAACCGCCCTGTTCCTGTAGTCTACTCTCTGAATACTGAGTTCCAGCTTTGCAATAATGAGAAAGTCTTTCTAATGGATCCTGCTCTCTCAGACATGTCTGTTGCTGAGATGGACTATAAAGGAGCCTTTTCAATGGGTAAAATTAACAAAGTAATAAAAAAATAATTATCGCCTCTATTATGCTTTCACACATTCATTGTTTGATAATATGCAGGTCAAACGCTGTATGGCAGAGTGCTGTGGAATCCTGACCAGAACTTGAATTCAGCCTATAAGCTGCAGCTGGAGAAAGTATATTTGTGTACAGGACGGGATGGCTATGTGCCCTTCTTCGACCCCACAGGCACTCTGTACAACGAAGGCCCTCAGTATGGCTGCATTCAACCGAACAAGCACCTCAAACACAGGTTCCTGCTTCTGGTAGGTGTCTATTGTAACAAGTCCAGACCAGTTTAACCAGTCTAACAAGATTCATTAAGTGTGGTTAAGTTTTAACTGATATTCTTTTGTGGATGGAAATTTTCAAGGAGTTTTTTTGAAGATCAAACTGTGTATCTTGGAACTAATATTGAGACTGACAGCTATAATGATTTAACAGCAGATAATTTTAAAGATGCAATGAAAATGAATCATGAAAACGCAAAAACAGTTAATTAAGTGTGAGATAATGTACATTTTTACAAAAGAATTGCAAATATAAACTATCATTCAAAGGTTTGGGGTTTATGTGTTTTTTTTTTTTTTAAATGTTTTTAAAGATGTCTCTCATGCTCAAGAAGGCTGCATATGTTTGATCAAAAAATACAGACAAAACAGTAATATTATGAAATATTACTACAACTTCAAATAAAAATGTTCCATTTCAGTATATTTTAAAATAACATTTCAGTGAATAATTCATCAGCCATTACTTAAGTCTTCATTGTCACATGATCCTTTAGAAATCATTCTAATACGCTGACTTTGACACTCAGGAAACATTTCTGATTAAATCAACATTGAAAACAGTTGTGCTGCTTAATATTTTTGTGGAAACTATGATACATTTGTTCAGGATTATTTCATGAATAGAAAGTTCAAAAGAGCAGCATTTATTTGAAATAGAAATGTTTTGTTACAATGTAAAAGTCTTTTCTGTCACTTTTGGTTAATTTCATGCATACTCGTTGACTTAAAAGTAATAATTTCTTTAAAAAAAAATTATTGACCCCAATCTTTTGAACGGTGAAGTATATTAGCTTAAAGCTTCCTCTAAAAAGACAGTTGGCCTAGACAAACACGCCATCAGTATTACAATAATATTAACACTGGAGTTCTCTGAGGTCATTTTTAGCTCAAATTCAGTACAAATAATCGATCACAGGATTAAGTGTTCCGGAGAGCTGTGTAATAATTGTAAATGTTGTATCACAAAGGACCGGAAGCAGCCTGACGTCTGCGATCGCTACTTCCATGATGTTCCATTTGAAGCCAAGTTTGCATCTGACATTCCTGATCTCCAGTCCTTGTCTGCGATGCCAGGTGTAGACGGTTTCACAATGAAGGTGGATGCCCTTTATAAGGTCAGTGGATGCAAGATTCTCCAAAAAGTCAAGTTGTTAAACAGACCTTCTCTTTGACATATATTAGAAATCCTGGCAAATGTCAAAGCCAAAGCCATTCAGTTGTACTCTTCGGGGAAGTGCCTTGATCTGTTTGTTTAGTAAAAGACGCCAGGCTGACAGTGTGCCATGACTATAGGGAACTGGGCTAAAGGACAAGATTATAAAGGAATTATAATATACATAAAGGGGTTATTTTTGGGGGTTATAATCTTATTTGCATTTGCTCTTCTTTAGGTTGAGGCAGGGCACCAGTGGTACCTCCAGGTCATCTATGTTATTGGACCCGAGTCCATATCTGCTCCCAGAATCCAGCGCTCAGTCACCTATGAGCTCAAGCGAAGTCGCCGAGATCTGGTGGACCGTTCAGGTCGTCTAATGCTGGATGAATCCCTGATCTACGACAATGAAGGTGACCAGGTAAAGAATGGCACGAACATGAAGACCTTGAAGCTCGAGGTGGAACCATCGGGCACCTTCAATCCCCAGATGGGAGGATCCATTGGGGGTGGCATGGCAGCCATCTTCCTACTTTTCCTGGTCCTTCTAGCCCTCTGCCTCATGGTCAGAAAGTGCCGCAGGGTTGTAAAAAAGAGGCCTGTGAAGGCAGTGGAGGATTATCCTCTGAACACAAAGTTGGAGGTGTGTATAGAACGTCTGGAGAAAAACCTCAACAGCAAGCACCGCTCTGTAAGAAACGTCAACATCCTCAACAAGAACCCAGAGACCTACAAGGTCAATGGGGTCAAGGTCAAACAGGTCAATCTGGAGGTCAAACTGCACAACAACCTGAATGACGGCACTGAAGTCTGACCTTCGAGAGTATTTAATGAGAAAAATAATCATTTTCTATGAATATTTGTAATGACGTTAATGTATTTTTGTATGACCATGAGGATAAAAGGGAAAGTATGTTTGCCAGCTATGCAGTGTAAATCATTTCACAACTGAGCTACCTCAAACATTAATGAACAACACATAATGGTGTCATCAGATCTTGCGTTTCCAATCTCAGTTTTAAATCATCGCTCTATGTAAGAATCATACAACTGTCAGTGGTAGCTCAGCCACTTTGTTTAAATGAATGGAGAGTTTGTATCGCTGCACTTGCTATTTTGTCCTGTCATTAAAAACACATGAAAGTATTAAAAGAAGGATAAGTGCCAACACTTTGGACCGGGTGAGTGATGTAAATACGTTTATTAAGTGCAATTACCGGATGACATGGTCGTCCCTGTATTTTGATTTGGCTTTTGTTGTGTACTTTACTTTTGGCCTGATCACCAGTGTGCCATGCTGATATTTGTCAAGTGCGATTTATTTAATTCCAAATCTGAATAGACTGCCCAAAGTGATGCATTTGTTAGTTCATGTGAACCTTTGGTACATGTCAACAAGAAACCAAGTGTTTTGATGAATTGTATGAAAATAGATCATAGATTTGATAACCACTATTGATTTGTTGTCAGTCTGCTGACTCCATTGAAATGCCGTAGCCTTTATAATTTTACAACACTGGACAACAAAATGTATTTTTGTTTTATATGACTGCTGTCTGTACTGATATAACCAAACACTACCAAAAATCTTCACTTTTTTTTTTTAAGATTATCCACCTCATGTTATCCTGCATTATTTAGTCTAGTATTAATGTCACATCATGTATTAAGTAAGGCACATCTATACTTTGTATTGTTTGTATAGTTTATTCACTCAAATGTTCTGTATTGTTGTGTTAAGTCATCACTTGTCACATGGTGCTGATTTGATCAAAAATATCCAGAATCTTTAAAGCACTGGGTGTAGTGTTGGAAATGCTACAATTATTACTTCATGATCATCTCTCTCTCTCTCTCTCTCTCTCTCTCTCTCTCTCTCTCTCTCATATTTCTCTGTATTTGGAGTTTTATTCCATTTTGTCCATTACTATGTTTCTAAGTGAGTGCCTATCAAACAGAAATTTTTTGGAGATATCAGTTTTTGGTGCTATCATTTATGGTAAAATAACATGATACCTGTACTTGTGCCTTTTTAGCAATAAAATGAATAAACCTATTCCTAATGCGTGGAACACTTTGCTCAAATTTAATGTATGTTTATTTAATCTATCACCAATTTTAGGAGACTTTGAGTTTAGGTATATAGAGTTTGTGTGCAAAAAAAAAAAAAGTTTATCCTGTTAGACAACTTCAACTCACATGATTGTTATGTTTTACAGTAATAGTACCCTAGTTGTAATGGTAATAAAATTGTATTGGAAGAACGAAATAAGAGTACATTTTAATTTTGAATTATGTAGAAAGTCAGCAGCTCGTTAGTCAAGAAGGGAGAGGCTCAGTAAGAATACATTCCTTTTGAGATCGTGACTTCATGTCTCTCACGCCCTGAAAAAGCAAAAGCAGGTGAGAAGTTAAACCGGACAGAGGGCCACGTGGTCTATTATTTTGTAACGCGAAGGTAAGAGCGAAGACTTAAATGTATACAAAAACCGTTGGTAGTACTAATTATAAATGGTCGTTTAATTAACATAACTTATGCATTGGGTATACAATTGATGGCCAGCATATTTTAAAGGCAGAGAAGTGCTTTAAACTGATTGCTGCAGTCAGTCAGGAATCAGTGATAATAGGACAGACCTGGTCAAAACTTGTTTATTGTTGGGTATTTTAAAATTATTTCTAGAGGGAACTCATTAACCTTTTTTTTTTTTTTTTTTAATGAAGTGAAGGCAAGAAAAGTAAATATGAATGAAATAGATTCTCCTGCATGAGTTTTGCATGACTGTGCAAATCTGAACTGTGAATGTGTTTATTTATAGAATCCTCCCAATCAAAAATGTCAGACTTGTGGGTAAGTAAAATTTTGCAAACGTATGCACTCCCAAAATGATATTGCAGAACACTGCTGAAATCATATTTGCTGAGATTTAATGTCTTGTATTGCAGGATGACTTGGAGAATTTTGCTCGTGCCCCCTCTTCTTTTACAGCAGCGGTAAATAATTAGTTTTAGTCCATTTTGGTTGTATGTGTAATTTAATATTTAATACATTTGCGTTTGGCCTTGAATATTTTATATTTTCAAGGTAATTTATTTACAACCCAAGAAGACTTGGATAAATGTTGTCCTAATGGAACTTACCATTAAACAGCCTAAAAAAAACAAAAAGACAAAAAAAAAAAAAAAAAAAAAAAAAAGGAAACATTAAGTTTAATCAGTAACATTTAAATTTGCTAGAGTAGCCTAAATAAAAAAAAAATGACCTGTAAGAAGAATTTTGACTTAAACCCATAT
The DNA here is from genome assembly GCA_039654775.1 of Spinibarbus caldwelli. Classification (NCBI taxonomy): domain Eukaryota; kingdom Metazoa; phylum Chordata; class Actinopteri; order Cypriniformes; family Cyprinidae; genus Spinibarbus; species Spinibarbus caldwelli. The sequence goes on along the minus strand of CM077222.1, from coordinate 29,444,847 downwards.
AGTTATTGAGAGACAGCCCTTGAGACAAATTCCAAGTGACTATATATTTTTTAGTTATTTATTTATTTATTTTCCTGCTCATTCTTCTTCAGCCAGGGAGAGAGGTACCATTAAAGCCAAAGCTAACTTCAGCGTCAGTGAAGATGTTGCAGCTCTCCGTAAAGCAACTGAAGGCATAGGTACATAATTTACTATATTGTATTGTGCATGCAATATATTCACATATTCTTCATGTTGCAGTCACTTTATATATTGTATGTTCCATCAAACTACAATAATTTCACTTACCAGGAACAACTGAGAAGACACTGATAAACATACTGACTCACAGGAGCAGCAGTCAGAAACAGGCTATTTCAAAGGCTTATGAAGAAACCACAAAGAGGGTAAATCTGTGTCCTCTTACTGATACTCATTTGTATGTGTGTTTTTTGTGTTCACGTGAAAACCTGGCTAATTTGTTTGCCTAGATTCTTGTTAATGACCTAAAAGGCGACACCCAGGGCAGCCTAGAGGACCTGCTTGTTGCGCTCGCAAGACCGCCTGCAGTTAATGATGCTAAATGGCTAAAGCAAGCAATCAAAGTAAGTTATGTTTCCTAGTTTTCCCTTGTGGAAAAATGTTACTCCCTTTACAGTGTTCTGAGTCAAACTTCAGTGATTTATGTGAGCGTTTTGAATGTTTTGTACCAATGTGAGGCAGATTTTTCTTTCTTTATGTTTTGTGACATTCATGGGTTGTTTTTCAGGGGGCTGGAACGGACACCAACATCCTGATAGAAATACTTGTCTCACGGACAAATAAACAGATCAAGGAGCTGTCTGCCGCATGTGCTGAGGGTGAGATGAGGAATCTGTTGTAACAAAATATGAAAGTTACAAAAATGTATAATTGCCTTCCCTTTGCCCAATAGAAACAAAGAAAACACTGATGCAGAAGCTAAAGATAGAAGTTTCAGGGGTTTCAGAAGTTTCAGGGGTGATTAAATGCTAATGTATAGCAGTTTATTGTAGTAAAGGCAGCTCTGGAAATTAATGATGTTTCTCTTTGCAAGGGTGCAAGGGATGAAAGCACCAATGTGAATGCAGACAAGGCTAGAGAGGATGCAAAGGTATAGAAAACTCATTTCATAACTTGAGGTCCTCTTTTATATAATAACAGATCAGGATCCTTTTTCATTAGGTTTTACTAAAAAATCATTCTGTGGCATAAATGTATATGTTGTGTTTTTCATCAAAAAAGCATCAAAACATCTCAAGACAGGCATACTATTTCACAAAGTCCTCATTTAATCTTGCTAGTCACAATGAAAATGTACATAAACACCTCCTTACCTTAGTCTTTTACCATGTTTTCCTTTTTATTCCAATAATTAAGTCTTACACTTGATTCACTTGATTCATCCATTGTGGGCAGCAAGTGAAAACCAGTTCACATGAATTAAAGATGTTGTTATTTATATGATTAGATGTGTTCTCTGCTTCCTCCATAGGCCCTCTATCATGCAGGGAGCTGGTACAGATGAAACCACTCTGACCAGAGTAATGGTCATCACTTTCTGATCTTCAGGTTTATTAGTTGAATCATGCTCTTGAGATATCATAAAATCACAAATGATTTTACTCTTTGTTCTTGTATCTGATGTTGTGGTACAGTCTGTACTGATTGTCTCTGTGATTATGACTATGGGTGACTTTGCTGTTTATTTATTTCAGTCAGATGTATCTGGCAGCTACAGTGACTGCTTGAAGATGATCTGTGGAGGAGAAGACTAGCCTGTTAACAAAAGAACCTCCTTGGGATATTTTATAAAATTGTTTCATTAATAGCATTTTTTCCAGCTGTCTTAGGAAATATATCACTTATATTTACAGTTTACTGCAGATAAAGGTATAGGGTGAGATTCATACTGATTTATGATATTTAAAACATACTTTTTGTTTTTGTCTAAACCAAAACTGTTAAGACTTTTTGGTAGTGAATGGTGCCTCGCAGCAGCAGACATGACTTGAAAACATGAAACGTTAAAATTGTGCTAATGAATCATGGATTAAAATTAGAAACTAAAATATGCATATTTTATGGAATTCCATATTTTGGTTCTACATAAAGCATTCATTGTTTGTGTTTTTGTCCTTCATACATTATGTGCATCAGCAGAGTGTTTTAATCACTACAGATTTGCTGTCAATCTGGTGACTTCATTGAAATGCCAAAGGATCTGTTATTTTAACACCAATCAACAAAATGTTTCATGATGGTTTCAGCTTTTTTTCATTAGGCTACTAAGTCTTGAACCGTTTTTGCAAAAAGTTTCAAAAGTTTTTAAAATGCCAGGTGCTATCATTATAATAATCAACAGGATGTTTGTATTTGTACCTTTTAACAAAGAAATAAATTAATAAACATATTCCACAATGTGCTCATATTTAACGCATGATTATTTAATCTATTATCAGCTTAATTTTACCCATTTTTGTATAAAATATCTTATTCATAGCCAGAAAACCTAAAACCACGTGAAAGTACTATAGGCTACAATAATATTAAAAGCTGATATGGCCTTCATAGGGGTTAAATGATCACTACAGAATATTAAGAAAATAAAGTGCAATTTTCCTGTTGAATCAAATGGTAAAATACAGCAGTGGGTTGGATGTTCATGAAGGGAGAGGCTCAGTAAGAATGCGTGTCTTTTGTGGAAATGACACATCGTGTCGCACACGCCCTGCGAAGCAGGTGAGGAGAAGTTAAACCGGACAGGGCGACACGTTCAGTGTGGATTTATATCGCAAAGGTGAGTGCAAACTGAATAAAAAAACATGATATATATATATATATATATATATAAAATCGTAGGTAGCACTTACAGAGGCAAGTCTTAGTTTGATTAACATAACTTCGCATCTGCTTTTGATATAGAATCGGAGCAGATTGAGAAGGCGGTAATGTGATTGCTGTAGTCATTCAGGAGTCACTAAAAAGTTTTTGTCAAAGCTTATTTTTCTGTTATCGCCGAGACTTTAAAATCTGTTTACCTTTGTGTATATAAAGAAAGTGAAAATGAAAAACAATGTAAGCTACCTTATGAATTCTGAACTGAAATACATGAATCTTTTATCACACTAGAATTCATCAAAAATGGCTGACCTGTGGGTAAGTAAAATCTTAAAGCTACAATCAGTCATATCTGTTATTTAAGTAAAGAGTGAATTTGAAGAGCGTTTATTATTTATTTAATTAATTTCTTGTGTTGCAGGAAGACTTGCAAAGTGTTGCAAATGCTGCTCCTGCTTCATTCACAGCAGCGGTAAACAAACAAACAAACAACTTTGTGTGTGTGTGTGTGTGTGTGTTAATATGTGTATAATCGGTTCTACACTTTTGAGAGACTGGACTCTGACTAGTTGTCTCAAATTTTTAACTTTTTTTTTTTTTTGTAAGATTGATTGATTGATTGATTGATTGATTGATCTATTGGCTGATTGATTGACTGCTCATTCTTCTTCAGCCGGGGGAGAGAGGTACCATTCAAGCCAAATCTAACTTCAACGTCAGTGAAGATGTTGCAGCCCTCCGTAAAGCAATTGAAGGCATAGGTACTGTACTGTAGTGTCTTACGCATGTATTATGTAATATGTGTATTCTTTGTGTATACATGAGTTTATACTGTACAAGGTACAACCGAGAAGACACTGATAGACATACTGACTCACAGGAGCAGCAGTCAGAAACAGGCTATTTCAAAGGCTTATGAAGAAACCACAAAGAGGGTAAATCTGTGTCCTCTTACTGATACTCATTTGATGAAAATGATTTTATCATATGATGAACATCTGCCTAAGTTGACTGTCTTGACCATAGATTCTTATAAATGACTTGAAAGGCGACACCAGGGGCGATTTTGAAAAGCTGCTTGTTGCCCTCGCCAGACCGCCTGCACTCAATGATGCCAAATGGCTAATCAAAGCAATGAAAGTATGTTACATTTCCTAGTTTTTCATTTTAAATCGTGAACAAATTTTAGCTATATTGAACATGAATATGAACATATTTTGCTTTTTATTTATGATTTTGTTTTTTTGTTTTACTGTTTTCCTAATACATTCATGGGTTGTTTTTCAGGGGGCTGGAACGGACACCAACATCCTGATAGAAATACTTGCTTCACGGACAAATAAACAGATCAAAGAGCTGTCTGCAGTATATGCTGAGAGTGAGATGAGGAATCTATTGTAGTAACAAAATATGAAAATTACAAAAATGTATAATTACCTTCCCTTTGCCCAATAGAAACAAAGAAAACGCTGATACAGAACTTAAAAACGGAAGTGTCCAGGGATTTTGGCAAAGCAATCCTTCTGCTTGCTGAGGTGATTAAATACTCATGTATAGCAGTTTATTGTAATAAAGGTAGCTCGGGAAGTTAATGATATTTTATTTGTCTCTCAATGTAAGGGTGCGAGGGATGAAAGCACCAATGTGAATGTAGACAAGGCTAAAGAGGATGCAAAGGTATAGAACATAATCACTTTTAATTCAACTTGTGATTTTAGCAGGATTAAGTAAAAATATATTTTGTGGTATGGAAATACAGTATATGTTGTGCTTCTCCTTATCTCAGTATTTCACCGTTTTGTCCTTTTTATTTCTAAAATTAAGCCCTTCATCTTAGACAACAAGCCAAATCCACTTCACCTGTATCAAAGATGATTTTATGTATGATGTATGATTAGATGTGAGAACCTACGTGTTCTCTGTTTCCTCCACAGGCCCTCTATCTTGCAGGCGAGAAGAGACTGGGAACTGATGAGTCCAAGTTCATTGAGATCCTCTGTAAAAGGAGCATCCCTCACCTGAGACAAAGTACCAACTTAATCATTTAAATAAATATGTTTGGCACAGGAACTGAAATGGCAACTGTGTTTTAAACATAACTTGACATGTCGCGTTACAGCAATATTGGAGTATAAAAACATCAGTGGCAAGACTTTGCAGAAGAGCATTGAGAAGGAAATGTCTGGAAAATTGGAGGAATTGCTGGTTGCCATTGGTACATTTTTAATTCTGAATTCAAATACACAATAAGCATTTTTTTTACCTTTACATATTTTTAATCAAATACACTTTTTTTTTTTTTCTCCTAGTAAAGTGTGTTATGAGTACTCCTGCGTACTTTGCTGAAAAACTCTACAAAAGCATGAAGGTACAGATAGAAACACATTAATGTCTGTCATTGTGTTTGTACAGCACTGATGTTTATTTGTGAACCTGCAGGGAGCTGGTACAGATGAAACCACTCTGACCAGAGTAATGGTCAGCCGTGGAGAGATTGACATGCTGGACATCAGAGCTGAATTCAAGAAGCTCTATCAACGTTCACTCTACAAGGAAATAAGTGTAAGTATTCTCCACTGATTGTATAAACACTTTAGAACAGGTTCAGGCCATCTGCCATTGTTCTTTAAAATACGCTAGAAGCCTATTAGTACACCACTTCCTGATCCTCAGGTTTATTAGTTTAATCATGCCCTCAAGATATCATAACATTCACAAATGAGGATTTGACCAATTAATCCATTATTCATATCTGACAATGACCATATCTGTGTCACTATTCCATGCAAATGAAACTAATTTTAGATGATGAGTTTTATATTTGATGTTATGATGAGTGACGTTGCTCATTTTTATTTCAGTCTGATGTGTCTGGCAACTACGGTGATTGCTTGAAGATGATTTGTGGAGGAGAAGACTAACCCAGAAATGCTACTAATGATGTCCTGTTTGGTTATTTTGCAATGTCTGTTAAATGATTACATGTAAATGTAATATAATTTTTAAAGCTTTTTCAGAAAATATGTAGTTTATGTAGCTGGTTTACTGCAGGTAAAGGCACAGAGTAAAATTAATATTGATTCATAATTGCTGTTTAAAACATTCCCATTTCTTTGTCTAAATTACTCAATAGCAAGTAAAAACACTGCAATGTTGAAATTCTGATAAATCATGCAAATTAAGAACAATAAAGAAATTACTATGAATATTCCTGCACTTCAGTTTTTGTTCTAACGAAAAAAAATATTTTAGCATATTACTTTTTTGTCCTTTTGTCCTTCGATATTATATGGATCGACAGAGTGCTTTTACATGTTGTCTGGGCAAAATAATGTAGTAAAATGATTTATAGCACCTATTGGTTTCTTAATCGTCCCAAATCTCACTCTGTTCTTTCCGTGTCTGTTTCTGCTTCTATAATTTCATTGAATTTACATGCTGCACTTTAATTGTCTCAGTATTGATGGCAGTTTGCCAGACGTAAATGCCATTAAGTAAAAAAAAAACAAACAAAAAAAAAACCTAATAAGGCCTTACTCTTTCCATATGGTTCCTGCTTGAACTGTTTATTCTGACCTTTACCCTTTTCATAGCACATTTTAGAATAAATTGTAGGCAGATTTTCCTGCAGATCATGTAGACCTATACCTACTTAACTTTTGGTAAATAAATAAAAAAATAAAACAAGAAAGAACAAAGAGGGGAAAAATTGGACCTTGGATATTTTAATAAATATGACAATGGATTCTACTTTTAATTAGAAATACGGTAATAATTATGCAAAATCACGGCTCCCAAAAGTGTTATGCAACAGCCAAAATCATAACTTCACACATTATGATAAAGATAACCAAGATATCTGAGTGTTCTTGCGATGTGCACAGCATTGAGTCATCTGCTCAGGGAGCTGCTGCTGATGAAACTTTGCACAGTCAGGGGAGTTGATCTGTATTGAGGTGGAGAAGAGCCTGAGGGAACAGAAGATCCTCATTAATCCCATGTAATAATGCCAGACTCCAGTTCGTCCTCTGTCTCTCAATCGACCTACATCTGTAGCTATTATCAGATAGCTGTCACATTTGTACAAGCATTATATACGTTTGGTTTAACAGCTCTTCATGTTTTTCTTTTCTGGATATAAAAATTTAAACAGGTCATGATTTTCTTGCGTATGTTGTGCAATTAACTGAGCGCAAGTTAGTCATTTTTTATATGTTGAATTGTATATATTAATACACAGTTACATAGCTAATATCTATACTTATTTTCTGGAATGAGAAGGCATCTGCTCATTTTGCAATGTTTGACCATTAGAGGGCAGGACATTTTCATGAACTGAATAACAGATGTACCTGAGGAGCCTCAGAGGGTCTTGTGTTGTCCACTCAGACTGGTTAACATCATGTGACTGTCTCAATCTGATGTCATCTCTACCAACATTATTTATAAGTGCTGAATCAGTGTCCTGATTGCACATAAATTAAATTTAATTATGAGAGTCATGTTTGAAATGTATTGGGAGATACATGTAGGATATTGTAGAAAAAAAATCCGAACTTAAAACAGTTTTTCCCCCCCAAACTTATTTTAAGAAATACGATGAAGACGACAACAATGTCAAGTAAATTGGAAATATTTTGTTATGATGTAATTTATGGTTTTATACTTCAGAGAGAATATAATATCAACCGTAGGCAATTTACTATGCAGTCTTAAACCTTAAATTGGGTTTAAAATAGGGCCTGAAACTTTGCCATTATTTAAATGAGGTCCCTGGTCTGTGTGACTTTGTTATTTTTATTTTATTATTTTTAATTATTGTTATTAAATAACCACCCAAATCAAATATACATGTAATAAATAAATATGTTAACAAGGTTGAAAATTTTGACTAAATAACATCAGTAGAGACTAGCAAATGATGGCTTGTAGTTAGAACCTCATATTTCAAATAAATTAAAGAAAAACGTTTGCTGTGTGGTTAAAATTGATATAGTCAACACCACATATTGAACCCTTTGAACAGCACATACACAGAGGTGTAAAGAGTACCTGAAAACCATACTTGAGTGAAAGTACAGATACCTTACAGTGAAAATTACTCCACTACAAGTTACAAGTCACCAATTCCAAAACAACTTGAGTAAAAGTATTGAAGTATCTGATTTTAACAGTACTTAAGTATTTAACTTATACTAAATATAGGCTCAAAGATGCACTAGTCAAAGAGACATGCCACTGAAAAACTGTAATGTTGTGGAGAAGCTGGGGAAAACAGGCAGAGGCAAGGATCTGTGTGCAGATATTTCATGGAAAAGCTAGAACAAATAATAAGCCAAAAACCAAAGGGAACAAAGAACAGAAAGACGGGCAAACAGACAACTTCAACAACTTACAAAGAACTAAAGAAACACCAGGGCTGTATATATACAGGAGGCTAACAGCTGAATAAGATAAGATACAAACTGACTACAAACACCACGGGAGACAGGAAGTGACATAAAAGTCTAAGACAAGGCACAGAAAATGCAACAAAAACAAGAAAGAGCTGATTTGTGAGGAGAGAAATCACCCTTATTTTCTAAAACCAAAATAAAACTGAACACCTCAAAATTGCAAAAACAAACACACACAAAAAAAAAAACTAAAAAAAACAATAACCTTCAAAAAGGTCTCCAGTATAACGGATAAATAAAATAATGTTAAGTAAAATGAAAAAGTCAAAGTCTTCTTACACTAGATGTGCTGGTTTCGGCCTCATCTCATTTATAAAACACCTGTGATTCACAACTACTGGCTAAGGAACTCACATTCACGTAAAGTAGCCTTGTTGACAAGTTTGGGTAAGGGCAAAATGCACAAGATAAAGTAATTTCAGTGCCCTGTAGTTGGCAATATCACATCTTTTGTAGCATAAACAAACTGCTGCAGAAAATCTAGGTGCCATGCAAAATGTAATGTGTAACTGCAACACTCATTTCAAGTGTAGTGAAGTAAAGAGTAAAAGTTGCTAATTTCTTTGATACTCAGTACAACTACAAAGTATCCGAAAAGATACTTAAGTACAGTAATTAGTTACATTTACTCAAGTACTTTACACCTCTGCACATACATACATAAATATAATGTTACATTATTGTGTAATATATATTGCTAATTAAAATAAGTTTATTAGTCTATTTAATTCCCGTTTTACTTTTCAAGTTAATTTAATTTTATGTTCAATAGTTTATCCAAAAATTCTCACACAAAAACAATGGATTTGTTATTTATGGATTAAAAAAACCATGGGACACAAATGTGTACCGCATTCGCAGAATGTGCCAGTTGCACTTCTTAAGCGCCTCACACTCCCAAACAATCCATTCACATCTTTCAACGGACTAACACATTGGTTAAGATCTTCATCAAGCAAACTGCTAAACAAAACGCAGAGAGACAGTCATCCGTTTCATCCCATCAGAGAAGAGCATCTACAGGACGCATCTCGCTCACACCAATCATGACAATGGGAAGGAATGGACAAAAACAAAGTTAGGTTGTCAGACAGGCGGATTGGGCAAAAACAAACCTCCCACCAATTCTTCTGCGAGTCACGAGAGTTCGAACTTTATCAGTGTGACGGGGGACTTCCAGAGCGCGAGGAGCAGCGCTCTGCCGTTTAAACATAATAATAACCGACGCCGCTCGCGCAACACCCGAGACGCTCGGCCGCTCGGAGGATTTCTGGGTTATTTTTGTACTGATACATTTGACTGTGATACACGGTGACCTGTTCAAGCAGATAGAGGAAGCCAGTCAGCTAGCGAGCTGGCTAACCAAACTATCCGAAGGGGAAGTTAAGAGTTTCGCTGGCGTAGCTTCCGCCTAACACACCCACTTTCTGCCTGTTTGTTGTTCACATTGGTTTCAAATAGCCTGGACTTCAACCAACTTCTGCTTTCCGCCGAACACAAAAGCATGCTTTGGCTGATCAGAGCGTTTCGTTGTTGTTAGCCAGCTAGCGAGGCGAATGGTCTCTCCAGCTCCCGCACAGGCTCGCTAGCCAGCCGAAACTGGAGTCGGCCTGAAAACACAGCAGCGTGGACGCTATCACTCGTGCTGTTGACCCTCATTAACGACAGAACGCTGCCCTGACGGTTTACTTCTATGCTGTTGCTTCATCGGGCTTTGGGGGAAATAAGGAAGCGTTCAGCTACGCCTTTCTGCGTCCCTCGAGCACTGAAGTGCCTGGCGCATCTCGGGAGAGCAGCTCTCTCAGCATGCTGGACAAAAGAGCGGAGATGAGCAGATTGGATTTTTAAGCGTCTTTAGCTTGTTTGGAACTGTCCGTTTGGGGAAGACGGGAACAAAAGAGGCAAGAATGAAGAAGTTTTCGCGTATGCCGAAGTCAGAGAGCGGAGGTCTCGGGGGTGGGTCTGGATCTGGTACTGGAAGCAGCAACTACATCGGGAAGGTGTTTGCTGTCGGTCGATACCAAGTGACGGTGGAAGAGCTGATCGCTGAAGGTAATGGATCCATTTGTTTGGGCCACACATATAACGAGGTGGCAAAACTTACAGGTGAAGTTTATAAGAGCCCCCCAAACCCCTCAGACACGTGTTTCATAGAGCCATAAGCAGTTCAGGAAGGGTATATCAAGGTAAACAGGGTGTTTACTACAGGTTGCACCTCGCCATATCCGTGTTTTGGGTTCTAACAGTAATCTTGTTCCTTGCCATAAAAAGAGGAACTAGCTTGGGGCTTGGCCTTCCCATAAATTCATTGAGAGATGATGCTTCCATATAATCTGATGTGATTTTATGCATTTGTCACTGTTAATGATCAAATGGTTTTGGATCAAGAGTTGTGGACTGACCCAAATCTTGACTTCATGGTTTTTCACTGCAAACCAAACTATGAGACAAACTGATCGGTGCCTTACATCTCGTCCTTGTTGAACTTTAAGTTTTAGTGAAAGCTCAGGCCCTTTTCAAACATCCAATTGTTTTATTTCCTACAATTAACTTTGCACAAAATATATATTGAGATGATAAAACAAAGTTTATCACATCTTCCTTCTACAGGCCACAGTATTTTATTATTATTATTTATTTTACTTACAATATGAGAAATTTGAGTAGCTTGATGTCTCGATAATCTCTCCCAGACAGTTATAAACATTATATGGTGAAAATTTTTACTTTCTCAATTGTTGCACATTTTATTTATTAGCCTTTTCAACTGATCTTTTTTTTCAGTATAATGTTGTTTATTATGTTTTAGTGTATTGTTTTGCTCAGCGTCATCTAAAATGCTTGATCATTCTCGCAGTTCTGTCATGTAATGTGACTGTAATACGAGTACTAGTGTGTTTGTTTCCCATGCAAATGTTGTCAGTTCTGTGAGTTTGACTGAACAGCAACTTGGCAGCTCCGAACTTGCTGACTGGGCACAATTATATAATTTGCCAAAAAGTTCACCCTCACAAACTAGTGTTGAATTTGAAAAGTGTTTTTATTTTAAATTTTCTACTGGGTTGTTTTATTTTAATTTTAACATTGTCTCATCATTCACTTACCCTCATGTGGTTACAATGAACTTCACTTCTCTTTCTTCTGTGGAACACAACAGAAGGTTTGTTGGTACAGACAGTTATGAAAATGTTCTGTTTTGAATGTATACTGTTAATTTGACTGCGTTAAAGGGATAGTTCACCCAAAAAGAAAAGTTCTATAATCATTTACTCATCCCCATATTGTTTTAAATCTATATGGCATTCCTCTATGGAACACGACAGGAGATGTTGGGCAGAACAAATGTTATTGTATGGAAAAAGACCGTGATATGCATAATTCCACAAAAGGAAGTAAATTATGACAGGATTGTAAATGTTGTTAAAATCATATCCACATTATCTGCCTGCTATTGGAGTAATGGATAGGTGGTTTGTGGCCCTTTTGTTGTTGTGTTTGACCAACTGTTAAAAGGCTGTTGAAACAATGCAGCACACCATCCTGTGACGGAAGTTGCTTCTTTTGTGTTTGCTCATTGAACCTGTCTGTTTGTCCCTCCTGCGTGACCACAATGCTCTCTTATTATTATTCCAATAAATTATTTCAATCAACTCATTAGAGACAGCTGGGGAGTTGGCAGAGGATGGGTTGGCATTTGGGCGAAGGGCTACGATTCTGGATAGGAGGGTGTCATTTGCCCCTGTTACAGTAGCTCTCCAAGAGCCTTTCTATGTGATTGTTATATAATGAGATGATATATAAGACCCTTGAATGAAGCCGCTTTTAGTTTTGATATTGTGCAGAAGTGAAATCTGTAATGCAGTGAAACAGCTGGTTTCATCTGTTGGGACAGAATAAAGATGTTTTATGTCTGGAAATTGCCAGAGTAATTTAGTGAGCGTTCATTGTTTTCATGCATTTTAAATGCAGAATGCATCAACTTAGCTTTGTGTGGTCACTTAACAGCCAGCCACCTGCACCTTTCTGTCAACAAGCCCTGGAAGGACTGCTTTCTTTTGTCATCAAACCTGGTCATGACTTGACTGTTTTGCCCGGTTTCACTACTTAAGTATGTGACTGGCAGAATCTGCATTGGTCTTTGATCTCGTCTAAAACAATATCTCTTAGAGTCATTTGACACCAAACCGGTTCAGAGCGGTTCCTAATGTAAGGACATTCAACTGCACTTTCGATTGGAGGATTACTGGACTGACCTTGAATGAGTCGTGTGTGGAGGTCTTACCCCACTCACTGAGCATGTGCAGGGTGAATGACTGTGTTAAGAAGAGCCACTCTGATTTCCTTATCTCCCTTACTTCTCTGCTATAGGGCCTGTATGTCCTACTGACAGTTGAGGGCGTTGGTGAAGGAGAGTTCAGTCATCAGTAAACCCAGACATTTCAGCTTTGGTCTCTTGACGTATGTTGAAACAGGCCTCTGTTGTGTTTAGTTGCTGAAAACGATCCTTTTAGTTTCTCAGCATTGAGTGCATGTGTGTTTTGTCACATGGGTTGGCATCTTTCAGTATCAATACAGGGCTAAACAGTCCTGTCAGTTTTATTTTTCTGGCCTAGTTTCACTTGCACTGCACTGACACATTAATAACTATGACCTTGTCTTTTTCTTATCAGTTTAAAGCGGTCATGAAATGCATTTTAAAAATTATTTTATAATGTGTCACAATTTATCTTTTTTTACACTTCCTTGAATTGCAATGATGCATGTTAAGGGATGTGCTGAGGGGAAATCTCGATTCTCCCAAATTTAAATCTTGGCATTTCAGAGAGGAAGAAGAAAATTTTTCATTATTTAAACTGGGGATTTAGTTTTGAGCTTTGAAACTTGAATGTATCTTGCACAGAAGACATCAAAGATAAAACGAATGCCTTTAAACATCAATTAGTGTTACAACTTGAGTGGCTGTGCAAAGATAATTTGACTTATTCCGTAAACAGTCAGCTCCAAGAACATGTATTTTGTGACGTAGGATATTTATGCACTGTACCCAACATCCACCCTGTTATGACAGTGTTCCCATTGTGTATTTGATTTGATTGAATACGTTAAAGTTAAGATGAAACTGAAGTAGCAACAGATCATTTATTCCGTATTGTGACACATCTGAGGGAATCAGATTATCGAAAAAGAAAAAAATGTAGAGCTACGCTTTTCCATCCACTCTATCCATCGGTTGTTGATTGGTTAGAAGCAGATATGTATGTGAGTTTGTGGTTGATTATTAAAAACGTAAAAAAAGGCAAGGTTTAGGCAGACTAAATTATGGAAAATCCAGCATTCATCACCAGTGTTTGATTAAAAATTTGGTAAAAAATAAATAATAATTAAAATAAATTAATTAAAAAATGAAATGCATACATTCACAACAAAATCAATCATCATTGTGGTGTCTACATCCTTACCAGATATGCCTAGTCTAAAAATGCCCCGAATTAAAGTTCATTTAGCGCTTGTAAAATGACCTCTTTCCAGGCCTCGTCCCTGCTCTGTATGTCTTTACTGGTTGCTTGCTGTGTCTCTTTCAGCAGATGAATGTTATATTATGTCTTGTCACCTCCCCTTTGTTAAATCTGTGTCATCTTCAGATGACACAACAATTAGCACAGTCCTCTAGTGGCAGTGTGCCAGTGAATGAAAGCATTCATTCAAAGGAACCTGCCAAGATGAAGTTTTGAAACCAGGGACCCTATATGCAGGCAAGGCACACCGTGCCCCCTTTCCCTATTAAATCACCTTTTGCTAAATTCTGCAAATCTAATAGAAATGATCCAAACTTGTATGAAACTTCTTTGGGTCCTGACCTCATAGGCGCAAGCTGACTTTCTGCCAGTGGCACTTTTGAGAGATGACAAAGACATGCTTGTCAGGTTTTCCACACTGTTCTGTGAGGACCCATTTCTGCCTTTAACATTTCAGCTGTACCACACACACACACACACATGCAGTTCTTACACTGCTTTGAGAAAATAGGTCACTCAAGCTTTGTGAGTCAAAGTGGGGTTGGCATCTCACACCGTCTGTTGGCTCAAAAGAGTTCCTTAAGCAGTTCTGTCAAAACACTAGTACTCTAAGATTATCTAACTGTGATTTAGCTCTAATCCCTTTGTCTAAATCAGTATGTTGCTGGTTGCATGTGGTGAATGGTCTTTGGCAACTGTTTTGTTTTTTCTGGCATCTGACCAGATCCACTTGTCATCCTGAACAATGCAGACTGTTTAGACGGCAGAGTGAGACTGCAAACGTGTTATATAGATGTCTTTTAGATTTGATTTATATTGATGGTTGATGAGAGGATGAGGAGTTGTAGCAGACAAGTATCCTACCAGAAAGTAAATAAACTGTTAATAGCATGCACCTCAAATTTTTATTAAACGCTAAACAGTTATTCTGTTTTTCTGATATGTTCTATGACAAAATTTCCACAGGATGGACAATTGGTTTTAAAAATAGAGGTCACGTGCTTTTTATGCATTGCATGGGGTGTGTACTTGTTGATGTCATGATTTTGAAGCTCTTCTCTGGAATGTGGAAGCAAATGATCACACATTCCTAAATGAAGAAAGAGCAACAGAGAGTGCATGAGAGACTCCCTTGTATCTAAACAGTAAGGCGATATTGAGAGAAACACTTGTCCCTGTGGACTTACTGAACTGTTATTCACGAGTCTCTAATTTGTTTGAAAATATGCTTCCAGTCCACTTTTATTTTAATAATGATTAAATATGATTGTGGCATATAGCTGAGAATTAGTTGATCAGTGTTGTAATTATAAAGTTTTCAAGTACTAATCTGTTGACCACTTTGGCCTCGTCTACACTGTTAGTTAAATGTGACCCAATTCAGATTTTTTGCTCATATGTGACAGTTCAGATGTGTTCTATGACCATGTAAACAGGAAAAAAACACATGCATTCGGAAATTTCGAGATCGGTTCTAGGTCTCATTCATATGTGGAAATCATATGTGCCAATGCGACTGCCATGTAAACAGGCAGATGGGATTTTCTGAGGTATTGTGTTCTGTATGTCATTAAAACTGCGACAGTTTGGTACTTTATTGTCATATTATTCTCAGGAGGAAGCACGTGTGGAGGCGCAGTGTTGCCAAGTCCGCAGGGCTACTTTAGCACTGTTGCTGCGGGTTGAAGCGACCCCAATAACGTGATATTTAGCCCCTGGAATGCAAATTGTATTGGGGAACCTCGCCAAAAATGTGTATTTTACCCTCCGGAATGCGATTTTTACTGGGGAACTCCCCTCAAAACGTGATTGGGCTATTTTGGGGTAGTTTTGAGTAGAAATTGGGTGGGTTTCGTGAAAACCTGGCAACCCTGGGAGGTGGTAAATGTGACAGCAACACAGGAAACATGGAGGAGATATGGAGATATACACATGTGTGTAAACACATGAACCGCATATGGGTTACAACTGAAAGAACGTGTAAACGGACAGTCAGGCTGTTGTTGATTAGGTCAGGCTGAATAGTTTTTCTTCAGCCCTGTGTTGCCTCTGATTTTAAGCGTTTTTTCAATGTAAACTAGATGGAACAGTCTGTTCCATATGACTGTTGCAAAACATCTTGCTGTCTTTTCACCATCATAATTCAAAAGTACTGCGTTTTTAAGACATTGTGACATTTTTATTTATTTATTTATTTTTACTTGACTTGTGACCTGAGGCTGCATTCTGGACCATTTTGCTGTGGAGTATGTGCTGTTTTAGAGTGCAGATACATTTTAAAAGTCCCTTAATTCTTGGCCTAAGGATGTGGCTTTGCATGATTTCCTGAAAATGCTTCTCTTTATAAAATATATTTTTTTATTTAATTAAAAGATTTAAAACACTTTCATTTAATATAGGGTTGGGTATTTTTACTTATGGATAACAAAGTGAATTATTTATTTCCTACCTGCTAATGTTAAAAGGAAATAGTTGTGCTAGCACAGAGCTCAGGTTAGAGGCCAAGGATAAAATCAGGTCTAGGCCTACATATTCGACTGAACTATTTGGTGACTTCTAAAATCCAAAGTTTTTTTTTGTTTTGTTTTGTTTTAACTCAATTCATCAACAGATATTTGCTAAGGAACATTATTTTCCTAAAAAAAAAAATTTCAACCAAATTTCAACCAATATTATACTTTCAACCAAATTTTTATGTTCATGTTAATGAATGCAATTTATCAAAGGAGTTCTATATTACTTACTGTATGTTCTTGCTTTCACTGCCAGTGAAGTATTCTTTTGCTTTTCTGATTTAGTTTTGGTTCTCTACATTGAATGCAAAAATATTTAGTATAGTAGAAGGTCAGCTGTTAAATTAAGAGTCTCATAAAATTGCTCAGAGAAATATTGGTTTACTGGTAATAGATAAATTTAGCTGAATGACATTTCTCTAGGGGGTACGTTTTTGCTAAAAATATGCAGCACTTCTAAGTGAACGTTTTGTTGTAATCATCAAGTCTGTGAGAAAGAAAATGAAGACCATTTGTAAAGTTCCAAAAAAGAATGAGAGGTCAACCCCATGTTGCCATCAAGGAGGTTGTTGCAAAGTGTAGAATCTCTAAGCTTCTCACCAAAAGCAGACATGTCTCTATTTTTAGAAGGTCAGCCTGTACCAGAGATAAATTTGTGAGCATCATTGTGGTGTAACTTGGAGGACTCGAGGGAAACTGATTAGGCAGTGTTCTTTAACAGATATTTGTGAGCTGCATGTGGGTCGTTGGTGTTTATGAAAGATTTCTCTGTTAAAATAAGATACAACTTCCAGACCTGGGGGATGTCAAGCAGATGTGAAAAGAGAAAAAAAAAGACAACAGGAGAACTGCTGTATTCCAGTGGCATAAATTAATGTTATAAATACATATTCAATTTTACTGATCAGTTATAATCTACTTTGTTTCAGTGGTTGTTTGATTGTTGATGGTTCATCAAAAATCACCCTATTATGCCATTCCAGAGCAGTGCATAAATATCAGATGTATATAAAATTGTCAAACAACTGGAAATACTGATGTCTAATGTGGAGTCATCGGTATTTTCAGAGCTGTTGTATGGAATGACCCAGAACAAGCCAGCAAATGTCCTCTGTTTGCCCTCTTATGCACAGCAGAATCAACATTTGTGATCGTCAGCACATCAGGCTGCTGGTGGGGGGGATTCCATTTCTGGCTCTATTACTGGAAAGGAGAAGGTCTAAACTTGGGCTAGATCTGCAGGAACATCTCTGTGGACAATCCATTTGCTAGGGTATTTATTGTTCCTCTGGATTTTTGTATCCTCTAAATTCTTCTGATAGGATGGCATGTAGAAAAGTAGTAAATAGTAAATGCAAGTGATTTTTTTTTTTTTAACTCCATGCCATTAATTCTGTGAAGTAGGCCATTTCTTTATCTAGTTTGTCTTGCTTTAAAATGTTTCATGATGTTCTATAAAATTACTATTACCAATATAATATTGTCAACAAAGATAGTCTTAAAGTTGACACAAACACACTCATGCTCTCAAACCCTCACTGAGCCATGGGAAATTTAGCTTTTTATTTGCATCCTGTTGGGTTTCATCCTGTTCAACATCCTGTTCATTTCTTCATTTCTATTCTGTTAAGTTTCATCCTGTTCATTTTCTTTCCATCCTTATAATTAAAGTGCCTGAGCTCCTCCAGAGCATATTTCTCAAAGTCTGGTTTACCTTTGTTTAGAAATGCTTAAATATGTGTTGGAATTTTTTAAAAGTTACTGAGTTAAAGGAGCTGAATAATACAAATGCCCCAAGTGATGTCACCTGGTATTGCCACCTGGCATTGTTACTTAAAGGGATATCTCAGCCAAAATTTCCTCACCCTTATGATGCTCCAAATTGGCTTGAATTTTCAGAATTTTATTTGTTTTGTGGAAAAAACTTAAAGGATTAGTTCACCCTAAAATGAAAATTCTGTCATTAATTACTCACCCTCATGTCGTTCCAAACCCGTAAGATCTTTTTTCATCTTCAGAACACAAATTAAGAGATTTTTGATCAAATCTGAGAGCTCTCTGACCCTCTGTAGACAGTAATGCAACTGTAATGTTCCCAGGTCCAGAAACGTAGCAAGGACATCGGTAAAATAGTCCATGTGACATCAGTGGTTCAACCATAATTTTAAGCAGCTATGAGAATACTTTTGTGCGCAAAGAAAACAATAATAATAACAATTTATTCAACAATTCTTCTCCACGAGTTACCGTCTTCAGCCATTTTGGAGTGTACCCCAGAACGTAATCAGCGTTTACGTTCAGCATGCGCGCACTTTCGCTGAACGTAATCAGCATTGTTTACATTCAGCATGTGCGCGATTACGTTCTGGGCAATGTCACATGGGCTATTTTACCGATGTCCTTGCTTTGTTTCTGGACCTGGGAACATTGCAGTTGCATTGCTGTCTACGGAGGGTCAGAGAGCTTTCAGATTTTATCAAAAATATCTTAATTTGTGTTCCGAAAATGAATGAAGGTCTTATGGGTTTGGAACAACATGAGGGTGAGTAATTAATGACAGAATTTAAATTTTTGGGTGAACTAACCCTTTAAGAACGTTTACACAAAGACTAACAAATCAAGCCCAGACTCTCGCAGATGAGCTTCACTTCTGCCACATTACTAATGCTGACGTCTCACTAGGGATGTAACGATTCACTCTACTCACACAACTGATTTCACAATACGATTTAAGATTTAAGACAAATTATAAATGGTGTCCTTTTATATTGCTTGGACAAAATGCTGCACATTTTTTTGGTGAAATTTAAATATGCCAAATAACAAAACTAAATTTAAATTTTAAAACAAACCTCAAATCAAATAAATAAGTAACAGAAATAAATCTCTTCATATATAAACAAAATAGGGCTTTGCCTATGCTTTGCCCATTTAAAAATAGAGGCAACCACTTTATTTTTATCACAATCCATACAAAGATGCTGTATACATTCAGCATCAGCAGTTTTCTGAATTAGATTGTATAATTTTGAAATTAAGCAAAAACAGAATGGTCTGACCTTAGCTTTGTAAAACCATACTACATAAAACATCTGCACACACACAAAAAAAAAAACACCGCAAATGAGCTGAATGATAACGCAGATTCAGGTGGCGCTTATGGAACAACAGCCATACAGCTTTACCTTGGTTACCACTGTAAACAAAGCAGTGCTGTGATTTCAATCACTGCTTTAATATGCATCGTGCAGAGGTGAGATAAAAGAAAATACCATCTAAACTTTTCTGAAGACAGTCAGTTCCCCTCAGATATAGATCCATATAAACCCCAAACCCTGTTGTATCGCGATTCGTTTAACTCCGCTGACTTGAATCGTCACACATTTGTATCAAGATCGCATCCCTACTTCCCACTAAAAGAGAGAAAGCTAAACCACTGGCCTGCACCATATGTGCACCATCAGCACCACTCACACTGCCGCCTACTTCTTCATGAGCCTTCGTGTGAGGAAACAGAGGCTGCATTTGGACAGGTGATGGCTGTTTTGTTTGTATGTTTTTCTGATATCTCTCAGATTAACAAACTGTGTAATCGGCCTCTTGCTACTGTTCTAGATCACAGGAAGAAATAACTGACAATTATGTCAGAATAGCACCTGACCTATATCAGTAATAATCCAGTGTAATTTAGGCCAGTCATCAGTGTTACCAGTATGTTTTTATGGCATGACTACTCTTCCTGCTTCTCATTAAAAACAGCCTGCTTACACAACGTCTTGTCATGTTATTCAAGACACTTTTTGTTAGTGTCAGTGTATTTTATAATCCTGCTTACACATAAGATTCATTGCTGTGTGTCTGTCTGTAGTTCACCCAATGATGACAATTCTGTGATCATTTACTCACCCTCATGTCATGAAACCTGAATGACTTTCTTCTGCAGAACGCTAAAGAAGATATTTTGGATAATGCAATGAAAATCAATGAAGTCCAAAACAACACTGTCCAGACCCCAGTGACCAAAAACATTTTTCAAAAAATCTTTTGTGTTTCACAGAAAAAAGTCAGTCATACAGGTTTTGAATGATATGAGGTGAGCAAATAATCACACCATTTTCATTTCTGAGTGAAGACAATCTGGAGCCACTTGGGTTTAGTAATGTGAAGCATGTTAGTGTGAGACTAAACGGTTCTTTATCTGTATTAGTCATCAGCAGCGTGCGTCTACTTCCCTTGCTCGATGACAGGGTGAACCCTGACACACTTTCTGAGCTGTGTCTGATTCTGTGCGCTTTGTTCATTCTTTATGCTTGAATATGGTTAGTGGTACTGTTTTGGGGTGTCACACTATATAGGCAGCTCATTGTTAATAGGCAGTCACTAGTTTGAGCTCTTCCTTCATATTTATGTAGCCTGAAATGATCTCATATCTTTTTAAAAGGAAGAATGAGAGATTTTGCTCAAAGCTCTGTAGAAGTACAAGTGAGCACACGGTATTACTGGTTTTACTGTATATTTGATCAAATCAATGCAAATGAGCATAAAAGACTTAATTTTTTTTTATTGATCCCAAACTTTTGAATGGTAGTGTATATCCTTGTGAAACAGATTATCGAAAAAGATAATAATGTACGACGGGGACTTGGTTTTATCCATTGCTGTTGATTGGATGGAGGCAGATATGAATGTAAGCTCGTAGTCGAGTGGACTAAACAATTTGAGAAGTCCGGCATACGTCAAGTGAGACGTCTGCCATTTCGAAATATTAAGTTAATGTCTAGATTAAAAATGATGAGGCCAAAAAAAAAAAAAATCTATCACCTTATCTATTTACAAAATAGATAAGGTGAATTTCCATTTTATGCTTGCTTTAAAATCTTTAAGTATATTCCAAGTTTTTGTGTTGAGATTTCTCTGCAACACCGTTTTTCTCCACCTCTTCAAGGTCCCGATTAGTGGGTCTCCATACGAATACATTTTCAATTCAGGGCAGCTAAACAAGCATGAGTTTGTTAGGCAACAAGTGCAGCATTGTGGGTCCTCCTTTGTGTCAGGCTCTCTCTTTCTGTGGACCGCTCTGTGACTCAGCATGCTGTTAATGAGAAAAGACTTGCCAGTCATGCGTTGCCAGGATTCATTCACCCTGGAACTGATGGGAGAAGTGTTGCGAAGGCATGGTGGCCGCCTTCGCTGCATGTTGGTTCAGAGCTCCTGGCCAATGTGTAGGCAGCCAGTACTCACATTCATTGAGTTTTGCAGAAGCACAGAGACTTAAGCCAGGTGGCTAGATATTAAAATGTGGGTTTTTTAACTTATTGCCCTTATTACTTTTAATGAGGAGCATTTTTTTACATTTTAAATTCACTCTGAGACTGCTGTTGTTGGCCCATCTGGAATCAGTTTATTAACCCTCATTGTTTTCCATGTTCCTTTATTGCCTTTTTTAGTATCTCTGTGACCTTTACTCGAACTTAACTGTTTTTTCTCAAACAAAGATGGCTTCAAGGCTTCAGAGGAGTTAGAATTTAGCACACAAGTTATGTGAAGTTGTGAACTACTTTTATGGAAGTTTGTTTTTTTTTTTTCTTCATTTTTGGAGCTTGAAAGCTCTATTATGGAGAAAAAAAAAAACACTGTTATTTTTTATGTTCCACAGAAGAAAGCCAGTCATATGAGTCTGGAACAATATTGAGTAAATATGTCAGAATTTAATTTTCAGGTGAACCAACCTTATAAGGTTGTCTTTCTCCTAAGGCCAACTTTGTACACAGGCGACTGCCAACAGTGAGCCAATCCCTAACTTGGCTTACGACGGCCTCTTTTCTATCATATTTTCCTCCTGAAAATGCATTTCATGTGTTGAGCAACTGAGCAATAAATATGAGAGGACCCTTGCTGGAAGGACATTTTGAGCTCTCTCTCATACCTGCGTTAATCATGAACGAGAGTCACGGAAGGTCACACAAATGATCCCTGAACTCATCTCGGGTTGATACAAAGTTCAACCTCTTCTGTCCATTAAACCTCCAATTAGGGGTGTGCGATGTGACGATTTTTGATCATGGACGATAAAAATGTCTCCACGATCTGCTTTTGGAGAAATATCGTAGGATCGTACAGTGCACATTCTATCAGGTGCAGTTCTGGCGCCTCCGTATCAACATACTGTACAACGCCACATACATTTACATTAGTGTTAACTCAGCGGCAGAGTTACTCTCACGGGACACTGCACTTATTTGCAATCACAAAAGTACATTATTTGCGTGTGTTTTAAAGCCTTGCTGGTTAAACGTTTCATTCACGCGCTGGTCTGACGTGCGCTTTTTCTGAGCCCGTGCACCTGAAGCGCGCGCACTAAAAAGCCTGTCTAACAGCGCCTGATTACTCGACTAAGTTATCTTTTGCGCTAATATTGTCAAAACACACAAGGTTTGCGTATAGACTCAGCTGGTTATGTCTAAAATGAAAGTAAACGGTTCAGACAAACGGATGCGTGCCTGTATATTACATGCGTGCAGATCTTAAAGGGCAAGAACTTAACATGCTGCCGACTGTCATTAAAGGGATAGTTCACCCTAAAATTTAATTATTTACTCACTCACGTTGTCCCAAACCTGTATTAATTTCTTTCTTGTGCTGAACACAAAAGATATTTTGAAGAATGTGGGTTGCTGGTCCACATTGAATTTGATAGAAGGAAAACAATACTATGGAAGTCACTGTGGACAGCAACTGTTCCACATTTCCACATTCTTCAAAATAGCATTTATGTTCAGCAGAAGAAAGAAACTCATTTGGGTTTAAAACTAATTTTGAGTGAGTAAATGATGATATAAAATATAAAATACTATGACAGAATCGACAGACAGATGACAGAATTTTTATTCTTTAATGTTAAAACAAAACGAGAAAAAAATAGCTCGCTGCTCTTGACAGAAAAAAAATAATACAGCTGCTTTAATAGGAATCAATCTATATAGTGTTTTATTTTTGTATTTCATTCAATTTCTTGAATGCTCCTGCTAAATATGCCTATTGTACCTGAAAATAAAGCACTGTTTGTTTTGTATATTATGTGTATTTGTAATGTGTATCTTTGTTCTTATTTTTAATAACAAAGATAAAATAATGACTAAGATTTTTTAGCTTCGTCCACTTTGGCCTAAATACCCACCATTCTTTTTTTATATTTTGTTACCTTGAAAGGCTTTGTCTTTATAACAGGGAAATTATTTTGGCTGCACTGCTCAGACAAAATAGTAAAACTAACATGACAAAGAATCATCATAAAATCGTGAAATCGTGATATTTCTAAAAAAAAATCGTGATATATTTTTGCCATATCACCCACCCCTACCTCCAATTTTAGATGAGAGAAAAAGAAAACTAAAGCAGAATGAAAGCACTCCATTACAACATTCCATGTTCTTCCAAAATGAGATGTGGGCAGTAGTAATGGGTTTTAAATTGTTCATTTCCGACTCTCATTCCTGGTGCACAGTGCTACTCACAACTCTCTCTGCTTAAATGGCAGTGCTGTTGCTGCGCGTGATATCAACCATTTTGCTTTTCATCACCATTTCTCCAAATCCTCACCCTTTAAAGGGGTCATATAGTACGATTTCACCTTTTTAACTTTTGTTAGTGTGTAATGTAGCTGTGTGAGCATAAACAACATCTGCAAAGTTACGAAGCTCAAAGTTAAATGCAAAGGGAGAAATTGTCTTTTACAGAATTAGCATAGCATCACCTACAGCAAAACGGCTGGTAAGGGACTACAACAAAATACTTCCGGGTTACTGACGTCATAAACCTAGATAAACCCCGCCCCCTGGAACATGCAACAAAGGGGGCGGAGCCATGCTGCGCTGCTTTAGAGAAGAGGAAGAAAACTAGGGGTGCACATAAAAATCTATTCATATACTGTATGAATCGCGATTCTGTCTTCTAACGATTTTAATGGATTCACAAGTTTCAAAATCAATGTTCTAAAGCAGCGGTTCTCATCCTGTTCCTCGCGTCGCTCTGCTCTTCTCTCTCTCTCATTCATTCATTCATTCATTAATTCATTCAGATCAGCTCAGCTGCTCCAACAATGAACTTTTCCATTTATACACTTATTTTCACACAGCTATGACAAGCGTTAAACATGGACGAGCATGCGTTTGCCGTACTGTATTAAAGCTTTAATCAAGATAAAACCGTATATTAAAAGGTAACATAAGCAGCATAATAACAGCGTATCTAAAAGTATGAGACAACAACAAACAAAAAAACATAGGCCTGCCATTAAAAGCCGTGGCTGCACAGGTTCTATGCGATCCTCTGCACAAATATCCTCAATCGGGCTCAAACTGATAACCAATATAGACCACGCCATTGTTTACAATACAACCGGAGCACATGCCGCTGAGGTGAGGGGCGGGACGTTTAGACCCGCAGTAGAGGCGGTTTAGCCAATCACAACACACTCAGCCAGCTAACCAATCAGAGCCCATTGCGAATTTCTGAGGAAGGGCCTTCACAGAAACAGGAAATAAACCATCCGTTTTTATGCTAGCTGAAAAGCAGTGTACAATACAGGTAAAATATGTGAAAAATAATGCGTTTTTTTTTTTTTTTTTTTTTTTTTTTTAAATAAAAACAAAGCATGAACACATGTTGCTGTGCACCCCATAAACAAAGTCAAGCCTTCGAAAAAATCCATTAGACCACCCCTTTAAAGACATTTCAGTAAGCCCAAACATGAAACACGTTCATATTTTATTGTTTTATTTTGTTTTATAAATAAATTAAATGATATAAATGTGTAAACATTTAAGTAATGAGTAATGAAGCAATGTTGCAAGCTTGATAATAAATAATCATCATTATATCAGCATGAAGTGTCATTTTTATTGTTTACTGTTTAATGTCAGAACTCCCCTGAACTTCCTCTTTGAATTACTTTGTTGGGAAACTCAGATTGTGTGTATTTATTTGTGTGTACAACTGTCTCTTGCAAAGTGGATGTAAAGAGTTCTCAGTTTCTATTGCTTAACGTTTATCACTGGTCAAATGTATGGAGATCACTGACTTAATAAACATCTGAACTAACTTTCTGTAAATGTGTTTGTGTATCCAGGAGGTTTCTCCATGGTGTTTCTGGCCCGCACACACAGTGGAGTAAGATGTGCCCTGAAAAGGATGTATGTGAACAATGTCCACGATCTGAACATATTTAAGCGGGAGATCACAATCATGGTGAGTCATGGTGAGGATGTTTTTTTTTTTTTTTTGGTTGAGTACATCAATAGATCACATTTACAAAATCTTTTTTAATATATGTCCCCCTAGAAAGAGTTGTCAGGCCACAAGAACATTGTGCGGTATCTGGACTCAACCACCAATGCAGTTGGAGACAGTGTATGGGAGGTTCTAATTCTGATGGAGTATTGCAAGGGTAATAGAGCTTTAAACCAAACTATGTTCTGAACAGTATGCACTCTAAACATTATCTCTGTGTGATTTAAAATTCCTGAAATGCAAGCTCATACTTGCATCACAGTATGTTAAAAACATTTGTTGTTTGACTTTATAATCTTAAAGTGAAATACTTTGACAAAGGGAACAACTTGAACAGTGCAGCTGTAAATATGAACAAATAAATAAATATTTATACTTGTTTACTCTGATTTTCACATGCTTTTTTAGAGGCAGCTGTTTTAAAGAACTGTTAACAGAACTTAACATGATGAATTTCCAGTATTTCTGACTAAGAGCCAGTGCTTGGTTTGCAGTTTAACTAGTGCATTGCATTTAGGCCTTGAATTTATCTGGTTTCTGCAGCCAACTGAATTGGAGCCAATTGATCCAACTGTTGCTATTGTTCAAAAAAACTAAAACTATTACATTTACATTTAATCATTTAGCAGATGCTTTTATCCAAAGCAAATTATAAATGAGGACAACAGAAGCAATCAAGCCAACAAAAGAGCAACAATATGTAAGTGCTGTGAAAAGTCCTGGTTAGTCAAATGATTTACATGTAGCAAGGTTTTTGTTTTATAATAAATAACAAGAAAACAAGTAGATAGAATAGAAAAAGAATAGAGAATGCTAGGGTTAGAGTGTGAAGTTTTTTTTGTTTTTTAATAAATACATAAGAAAAAAAATACATTTACATTTATTTCTTTTTGCTCATTCACAAGATTAATAAATTTTTTTTAGCCTCATTCAAAATATTAATAAATACTATACTAGTATTTAAATAATACTGAAATAACACTGAACAAATCTGGATTTAATGGATTATCTCAAGCCTTTGGTTTTCCTTTCCCCTCCAGTCTCATGATATCCCTAATCTGGTCCTGCTTTGTTTGTTGACTGAATTAATGTGTTTTTGCCATCTAGCTGGTCAGGTGGTGAAGCAGATGAACCAACGGCTGCATGTAGGATTCACAGAAGCGGAGGTGCTCAACATATTCTGTGATGCCTGTGAAGCTGTTGCCAGACTTCACCAGTGTAAAACTCCAATTATTCACAGGGACCTAAAGGTACAGGACAGAAAATGCTTTAGTAAGACAACTACAGGATATTTCTAAGCAATGATAATATAAATGATTTGCCTACAGTTGATTACCAACCATTTAACTGGTTCATAAAAAGTGTGAAGCTGTAGACACAAGTACAGACATGTCTGGTGTTTTTTTGTCTGTGTGATTTCATAAATTTTGGAAATCACTCTTTTCTCTGACTATATTTGCCTAGCTGAAAAGGTAAATTGAGGACACTCCTTGACAATTTAGGAAACCGTGTGCTGACCGTTCCAGTTTAACACAGTAATACTAGACATGATCTCCCAAACCAATTACTCTGCTCACAAACATTATTAATAGCAAGCATTAGCAAAACACAGGCAAAGACAGGCATGCTATGCTGTGTTTGTGAAAAACAGCAGAGCTTGGAAGAAGCAAGGCCGCCCTTTTGGCAGAAAAGTGTGGGAACAGGCCACTGGTGCTATTCAGATGAACACTTTTTCCCACCAGTCAAAACCAATCACAGTCTAAAATAATTGGGAAATTATTGAACACTGATGTGGAAGAAATTTATGTTTACTCATTTGTCATAGAGGGATTTCCTCATGCAGGGCTGTTGTTTTTCATATAACATAAAGAGATAAGGACCCCTGGTTGTCAAGAGCCAAAAAAGATGTTTATGTACTGTAATAATCATTTCAAGTCTACTAAAGACACTATTTGTGTGGAAAATTTTGGTTGATGTTTTTGTTAAAATATTATTTTGCAGTATAACCATGTTGACATACAAATATAATGTGCAGGATCTCATTATTGTCCCCTTCTCTCCAAAAAGCATGTATGTTTTCTAAACACTTAATCAAGATGTTCCAAATTGACTAGTTGTAACCGGTTTACTTCCTCTTATGTATTTAAAGCATTAACCCATTTAATCCCATGGGTTACATTTGTGACATTTAGCTTGAAGGAGTTGATGTATTTACACATTGTCAATTATAAAGAGTGCTGAGTGTTTTTAATTTAGATATTTGGTTGGTGTAAGTATCAAGTTTATGATTTTTAAAAATGGCTGTGTATAATGTAATATAAAGTGTATAATATGTATATATAAAGTACTTCATTAAATTTCCTTCTTCCTCTCCTGCCTCTTGTCACTTGAATTGTTTGAATTTTAGTGGTTGGACGTAGTAACAAAGATCACCAACAGGTGTGTGTTTGTGTGTGTGTGTGTGTTTTGACAGGTAGAAAACATCCTCCTAAATGACCAGGGAAACTACGTCTTGTGCGACTTTGGAAGTGCCACACACAAAGTTCTTCTTCCACATAAAGATGGAATAAGTGTGGTGGAGGATGAGATCAAGAAGTAAGAATTTCTACTGAACAATGTGGAGCTGAAACACAACAGGAATTTACAAATAGTACTTTTGTGTGTGTTGTATGTTTTACTTGCACTGTTTGTATAGTTTGGGAAAACATCAAGCACTATTACTGCTTACTATTACATGGCTCTCTGGACTACTTGATACTTTTAATATATATTTAAATGTTATTCCTATGATGGCAAAGTTTAATTTTCAGCAGCCATTACTCCAGTCTTCAGTGTCACATTATTCTTAAGAAATAATTCCTAATATGCTGATTTGGTGCTCAAGAAACATTTCATATCAAGGTTGAAATAGTTAGTACTGCTTAATATTTTCATGAAAACATGATACATTTTTTTCAGGATTCTTTGCTAAATAGAACAGCAGAGCAGCATTTATTTGAAATAAAATGTAATCTTTTGTAACATTGTAAATGTCTTTATTTTCACTTTTGATCAATTGAATGTGTTCTTGCTAAACAGTATTAAATTCTTGGGGGGAAAAAGACCTCTGATCCAGACTTAGTAGTGTGTGTGAGAGAATGCTATGCATTGTAGTTTTAGAGAGTGTCACTTATCCATATTGTAGTGGACAAAATAACAGAATATAAGTGTTGCCTCAGAGTAGCAGGGGATTTGCTCTGTTGTGAAGCTCATTGGTGCATCAAATTAATATTTTGTCCATGTAATCTTGAGGAATTTACAAATGTTTTAAGCTTATCTACATGGTGTAATTTCTTGTTCCTAGTTCTGGCGGCAGAAAGTTAAGGCTTTAAAACCTTCCATTATTTTCATTCTTCTCTGCTTAGGTACACGACTCTGTCATACCGTGCCCCAGAGATGATTAACTTGTACCAAGGGAAAGCCATCACCACAAAGGCTGATATCTGGGTAGGCACTGAACACAAACATACAAACACACACGCACACACACACACTCTCCCCAGTCACTCTCTCCCTCATCCCCACCCACTCATTCTCTTTTATTTCTCTCTTTTTCACTCTATCTCATGTCATTCTCCAGCACATTGCACAAGCTGGAGAGCTGGTTTGGTCAGACTGACACAGCCGACACAGATGCCAAACCGGTTTCCTCCATAAATGAGGCCTCTCAGGGGTGTGCTTTACAGCCATCCTTGAAATCCTGGCTTTGTTGATTTGATCCTTTTGTTGATGTTTTGCTTTTTGTCATGAAAAATCGAGGCATGCATCAGGGTGCGGTGGTGTAGAAATAAAAAGATTTTGTTTTTTCAGTACTGTACCAAGACATGTTTACTAGAGCTGAGGAGCAGTGTTTTGTGCATGTGGGCCTGATGGAAAGCAGTAAAGAAAAGAGCTTCCTGATTTCTGGCAGTGTTGTAAAAACAGAAATGAGGGCCTCATGAAGGCATACTTCCTCTTTATCATGCTGTGAAAGGTAGCTTAGCCTCATTTCACAGCTCTTCCTTCCAAACAAATGCTGGACAGAACAGAATGGAAACTGTCTACCCATAGTTCCATGATAGTCCTTCTGTGGAAAGGTCTCATTGTGCTAAATTTCACCAGTGCAAATGGTTGCACTTCATGGTCGTCATGTCAGAACTTGCTCGGGTAGGAAGAGGAAATGTATGACAATACTTCCTGCCCATTTGCTGCATCTGAAAATAGAAAGAATTCTCAGAATTCATCTCACACAACATAGAGCAGCTGTCAGCCGTTATAAGTGTTGTCACAGTGCAGTGTTTACTTATTAGAGCAATGAAACCTGATGTATTGAATGTTCTTGTGTGGAATTACAGTTTCTTGTTTTCTCTCTCTTTCCCAGGCACTTGGATGCTTGTTGTACAAGCTGTGTTTCTTCACACTTCCATTTGGGGAGAGTCAAGTTGCCATATGTGACGGAACCTTTGCTGTTCCGGACGGTTCAAAATTCTCCTCGAAGTTGCACTGTTTAATCAGTAAGCAGCTTTCAGATATTCCCAAGAGATTTTAAATTATTTTGTGGAAGATTGTGTACTTTGAGTGTGTACACAAGGGCTGTGGTGCAGTTTTGATATTAAGTTAGACAATAGCTCCACCCTCTGGTTGTATAGTGGTACTGGACAATTGTATCCCAGCTCCTCTTAAAGAGACAGTTCACCCAAAAATGACAATTCTTTCATCATTTTCTCACCCTCGTGTCATTCCAAACCCATATGACTATGACTTCCCCATATAATGGAAGTCACTAGTGGCCAAACTGTTGGTTACCGACATTCCCTTTTGTGATCCACTGAAGAAAGTAAACCATACATGACTATGAGTAAATGACAGAATATTTTTGTGTGAACTATCCTTTTAATAAAGAGTTCATGGGCTGTAGATATGAATGACTGAATGTTCTTTTTTTTGAGTAAGCTTCTCGTAAAAGCGTACTTTTGTACATTGTACATTAGCACCCTTAACTAACCTGATAACTGTCTTTTTTTCCCCCCAGGATACATGTTGGAGCCTGATCAAGAAAAGAGACCTGACATCTATCAAGTTTCTTACTTTGCCTTTCGGTTAGCTGGAAAGGAGTGTCCAGTGCCAAATCTTTTTGTAAGTTACCTCACACAATTTAATTGTTGAATTTAAAGTTTTGATTCAGAATTATAAATAATGAGCGTTTGTGTGTTTTTGCCACACAGAACTCTCCCCTTCCCACCTCATTGCCAGAGCCCTTTACTGCTAGTGATATTGCTGCTAAAAAGAGCCTGACAAAAGCCAGGTAACATTTTAGAGCTTTGTATGCGACTTTCAGATTGTTTGAATCCAACTAACCATTTGAGTATCCTATTTTCACCTTATTTCTTTCTTTTTTCATTAGAATAACAGATTCAGTTGGACCAACAGAAACATCAATCGCACCCAGACAAAGACCCAAAGCTGCAAATAGTAATGTTTTGCCTTTGTCCAGTTCTGTAACTCCTGTGAAAATGACTGTATCCTCAGGTACGGTTAGCAACGGCCAGAAAGGTGAGCATTATTATACACATTTTCTTAAATATGGTCTGTGTTCTTTTTTTCACTTTGGAGACATTAGCTTTGACTGTATATGTGTGCTTGTCTCAGCTTCTGGAAACGGGCAGCAGTCGGCTCCGCAGATGCCGAACAGCAGTCAGCAGAACAGAGTGTTACAGCAGCTGCAGCCTGGAGATCTTCGACTGCAACAGCTTCATCATCATCATCAACAACAACAGCAGCAGCACAATATACACCATCAACAGCAAGTCACTGCACAGCAGTTACAGTACATCCAACAGGTAATTAGTGGCTCAGGGGGTCAAGACCAATGTGATGCAGCTTTTGGCCCTTAAGTTTAAACTAATTTCTTGCAGGTCTTTGAAAATTATTGCATTTAGGCACAATGTGTATAGTGAATTTTTATATGGCTCAGTTAAGTAATTGTGGAAAATCCCAGTGGCATTAATAGTTTGTGTGTGTGTGTTAGAGCGTGATCTGTTGTGACAATCAGTTGGTTCTTTGGATTGATCATTGTCATCTGTTTATGAGCTATTACATTGTTTAAACAATAAACAACCTTGAATATGGTGGAACTGTTTACATTCAGCATTTTTAGGTGCCAATACAAGTACCGGGTGATAAATATTATTATTTTCATATTAAAGATATTATATTTTAATCATTATTTTATATTTTTAATGTTTAATTTTTAAGGAATGAATTGAGAATTTAATAAGTATTACATTTAGAAATCAAGATCTGTGACCTATAGTGTAATCTGTAAATCCACAATAATTCATTTGCCAGTATTATCTCTTGGCATTGCAGCTCTACACACACAGGTGGCGCTGTGTGCTTTTAATTTGTCTATTAATGCACAGCTGCTGGTTCTCTGGTTAATCATACATATCTCTTCTTCTGTGATGTACAATTGAGCGAAACAGATTATCTAAGAAGAAAAAAATGTGGGGAATTGTTTGCTATCCATTGGTTGTTGATCAGATATGGCAGATCTGAATGTGAGCTTGCAGTTGACTAAGAAAGCAACAGAGTTTAAGATGATTAAATTATTGAAGAAGTCTGGCATATGTCACCACAAACAAGTCTGTCATTTCATAGGAATGTCAAGTTATGACATTTGAAATATTTTAGATTTTTGAAGTACGAGTGATGGAGCATGGATGAATTGTTCACATTAAGATCAATAACATAACATGAATTTAGAAAATGTAGAATTTTCAAAAGAATCTCAAATTACCAGCACTGTTAAAGGATTGGCACAGACAACCAAGTTTTATTAACAGTCCATCTTGCCAGTGGTGAATTTCTCCTCCTATTATTAAATGAAGCGGTACATACTGTACATTCTCTGATGAAAACATTTACTCGTTTGCTGCTCTGCCAAAAAAACAAACAACATCACTCTCTTGTCAGGCTAGTGCTCTTCCTACTAGCAAAGAAAGTGGCGGTTCTGTCATGAACTGCAGTGTTATCACTCTGTGTAAACAACACGTTTAATGTCTTATCTAGAGTTCAAGCCCGCTGCCCTGAATTTTAAATGCACTTTGTTATGCGATGGTAAATGATAAACCTTATGACAATACTGTTACTAAACATATTGAGAAGCATAAATTAAACTCACATGCTCATCACGACTGTCCAATGAGATTACTCTCTCTCTCTTCTTCACAGTATCATCAGGCCATGCAACAGAGCCTTCAGATGCAGCAGCAGCAGCAGCATATGCTTCAGCAGCAGATAATGATGCAGCAGCCCATATATCAATCCCAGCAGCAACAGCAGGCTCACTACACTGCCCTGGTGAGACGCCTTATACACCTGGAGCATTAGTGGCAGGGCCATTTGTTTACTTTTTAAAAAGGAGAATTGCCAGATTTTAAATAGATGCAGTTCTAATAAAGGAGAGATTTATAAAAGAATGTTGTGAAGACATGTAAAATGCGTTCAGGCGGATGGTGCTGCTTGTAAATGTAAATTTAGCCACTATGTGTATGTCAGTAGGTTATGTTGTATATTGTATTTAATTAATCATTTTTCCTGGAAGTCTGAAATTAGAACGTCTTTGCCTTAAATACTCATTTGGCCCCACTAACTGAAGCAGTCTTCTGTGCCAAACTCTTTCTCTATCCAAGTGAATGTCGCCCAATCATAACCGTCAATAATTCCTTTGAATTGTATTTACGCTAAAATGGGGAAATGTTGTTAACTGACTTTCGCTAAATACATAATGTTAAGGCGGAGCAATTTTTAGCTCATTTTCCACCGAATGGTTACCATCTGTTTAATTTCAGATGCAATCTGCTCCATGCATAACCATCAGGGGATTGAATGAGATGGTGAAATCGACCGATTCTCTGTGTTAAATCGTAACATATGAGGCAATTACACTGTAGGGAAATTCGAAAGGCCTCTGTGGCGCTCTTTCTGTTTGTGTGTCTCTTTCTATCTCCCTGTGTCATCAATGCCATTTTGTATAGGAAAATCACACTTTTCTCTGTGTTAAGCAAAAGTTAAGGAAGGGATGATGCACAGTGGTCTATTTAGTCATTATCACAAAATACTCAGGATGACCAGGTCTTACCCTGAAGGGTTTTACAATATGCAATCCTGCATATTATATCTTGCTTATTACAAATCTACTCGCAAATTAAAAATTAATAATGGAAATGGAAGTGAAATATCGTTTTGAGTTTCTTGCAGTTTTTTGTAAATCCATTGCATCATATAACATCAAACATTCAGCCTAGCATCACAATAGATGCTGCTGTGTGATACAAGAGACATGAAAGTAGCACCATTATGTTGTCAGACTGAAAATCTAAAGATTGATGAGCATTAGCACACCCCAGCAGCCATGATTAAAACCTGCAGCATTTTACTAAATTGAGTTTATTTGCCTTACAGATGCATCAGTACCAGCAGGCCTTTGATCAGCAGCAGCAATGTGCTCCAGTCCAACAGGTGCCCTATATCTCCCCTCTGGAGTTCCATACCCCACTGGGCTCCTATAACCCTGCAGGACTTTCTCCAGTAGAGACACCCTTCACTAACATCAGGCAAGCACTTTGGACATTATTACCGATGTCCTTCTCCATAGTCGGTCAGTCATACTGAGTGAAAATTACTTTGTCACATTGCTGTTGTCACAGAATTTCACAGTAGAATGTACACTACCATTCAAAAATATGGGGTTGGTAAGATTTTTTAATGTTTAATTTTTTTTTTAATGATTTTTTTATTTTTTTTATGTTATGCTTACCCAGGATACATTTATTTGATCAAAAACACACAAAAACTGTAGTATTCTGAAATATTATTACACTTAATAAAAATAACTGTTTAGTATTTTAATATACTTTAAAATATAATTTATTCCTGTGATGGCAAAGCTGAATTTCCAGCAGCCAATACTCCAGCCTTCAGTGTCACATGATCCTTCAAAAATCATTCTAATATGCTGATTTGGATTATCAATGTTGAAAATGGTTGTTTAATGTTTTTGTAGAAACAAATTGAATTATAAATCTTTATTTGAATTATAAATCTTTTGTAACATTTATAAATATTTGTTACTGTCACTTTTGATCAATTTACTAGTCTATATTATAACTAAATAAAAGCATTGATTTCTATATCTTACTGACCCTCTTTTGAACAGTAGTTTATACCCATCTAATTTTTCACGTTAGAACGGCTGTGGCTTTTTGTAAATTTAATGTGTCTGGCTTCCGGTGTCATTCGCTTCCAGTTATTTTTAGCAGTTATGCTGCTTGGAAACTGCAAACTGGTATTTTTCACCATATTATTTTAATGTATTTTCTTAATTATAAACACATACTGATTTGTAGAGCATACAATTTTACTGTTTACTGCACTTCGATATTCTTCTCGTTATTTCCCCATTGTGGCTAATGAATTGGAAGTCTTGCACATTCACAGTAAACAGCTTAAGTGTTGAAAAATAAGGAGAATACAGAGTAGTTTGAATAACACTGTTACACACACAAAGAACCTTTGTTATACAGTGCAAGTCATCAAAAGTGAACAGTGCTGTGTATATATTGACTCATTAACGTATATCTCTTTAAATGTCTGACATTTTTTCTTTTTCTGTTGTAGTAGAAACCCAGTGTCCACTGTGGATGTCATGAGCCCTCCTCCCCAGACTGTCAATAGCCCTCCTGATATGTCTGGTTGGAACCCATTTGGAGAAGACAATTTCTCCAAACTCACAGAAGAGGAGCTTCTCGATCGAGAGTTCGACCTTCTAAGAGCAAGCAAGTGTCTCTGTTTCTTTTTGTGTCTCTGTTCCTTTGAGTCTGTTTTAGAATTGCATCCAGACGTCCATCCTATTGTAGTATTCTATTCTACACCCTCTCCAACAGAGGGCATACACATCCTGCTTTATTCTTACACTAACAATTTCTACGTGTCCGCCACACTTCTTGCCCACAGAAAAGCCGGTAGAGCGATCTGTCAGTATGGAGGCCAGCAGCATAGACAGACAGCAGCCGGTACTGCAGCCCTCTCTCCCTGAGGATCCATTTGGCTCTGTGCCCTTTCTGGCCAACGCAGGCAAGTTCTAGCAGCCGGCTCTCAAAGGATCCTCACCAAAGTTCCCTGTTTACCGTCCTCCTCCTCTCTCCTCATATCTGTGCTCCCCTATTCCTGCTCTTCCCGACCCCTTTCTGTCTCTCTGCTCGCTGGATGTGGCCGCTCTACACCACATATCACTGTCACATCTGGAGTCGGGAGAGAAGCAAAATCAATGTTACCGTTTATTCCTTAAACCACTTTAAATGCATACATTTAGACAGTTACAATCTTGTCATTATTTAAACCCTGTATGTCTTAGAAAACTTGTTTTTATTTCTCACTGTTCATAAAGAGTAGATGAGAGAAAAATTTAATAAAACACTAAATTTCTGATACATACATAGGTTTAGATATTATATACAGTATATAGATAGCCCCTCCCCAACAGGCAGGAAATAGTAAATAGTAAAATGCAAGCATAGAAATAGAGAGAATTTGCAGATTAAAAAAAAATGTATATGTATCATTTGGAACTATAAGCGATAATAAGAAATATAGACTTAAGGTTTTTATTTTTTGTTTTTTTAATTCTTGGGATTTATACTTCACAAAACCACAGCTTTTATAGCACCTCCATGCTTGTTGCTGGTGCCTTGAGTTTTTTTGTTTGTTTGTTTTTTTTCCCCTGCTGTTATTATTTGTTGTTTTTCAAGCTTTAACTTTTGTTTGTCTTTGCACTTGCAATATTATAGTAGTAAATTTGTGCTATGCTCTTTTCACATCTGCATTTTTAAACAACATTTTAATAAGTTTATTTTTAATCAAATAGTTTGAGGTAACTCCTATATGGTGGTGCAGTTCCACTGCAGTATGTATAAGTTAACTGTACTCTGGACTTTTTGTCAGTTTAGATTTTTCTATTTGCTCAGGAGTCAGGACTAACATTTTTATTTCAACGTTTATATTATGCAGAGCAGAAAAGTGTTTTTCCATTAGTTAGAAAAGAAAATGCACAAGTTTAAGGGAATTTTTTTCTTTTTTCTATTATTTTGGCATTTACTTTTTTTTTTTTTTTTTTTTTTTTTTGTCAAAGGCATCAAGTTGGCATGATAGAATAGATTTTCATATTCTTGAGCAACCTAATTTTTTCTTTTTTATTTACTTCAGAGCTACATTTGTGCTTGATAGCAAGTTATTGATAGAAACAGTGAGTGCCAGAAGTTCTCAGGTACAATTTCTATGGACCTCAAACCATAGAAAATTTGCAGCGATCCTCATATTCACTTTTTCTTGTAAACATGCCAATTTTTCATGGAGTTGAAGACAAGTCTCTCTCCTCCAGTGTTAGAGTTGGCTTTAAATTCCTCATTGAGACTTGTTTTTCCTTTCTGTAATTTACTGTGAAGATACTTTAAGTTGCCAATTTAGGGAACATTGGCAGGTTAACTTGGAGTGAGGTTAGCCGAATAATCAGAAACTGTTGCATCTACAGAAGCAACTAAGAGTTGGCAGCCCTTTTTTCTTTCTTTTGCATAATTTGTTTTATTATTATGTAGCCTATGCTAGAACTCTTTTCTGGTCACAGATGATGTTTTCCATAGAAAACGCTATGTCTAAGAATGTATGATCCTTTTTACATGTTAACACTGGTTGTCACACCACAGACACATCACATCATTTGTTGCCGTCTCATTCATAATGGCAGCATTGAGCCTTAATTAATGGATTCATTGTCAGCACATGCATTTAGAGGTACTTGCTCAGTGCATTTAGTAATAGTTTACATGAAGGGCTTACCATAATGTTTACCGAACCTTTATTTTCACAACGGTAAGTTGACCATAATGTTTAGTGAATCCGTGTTCCGGATTCCTAATCTTATGTACTCAATCATCTCATCACCCACTCAAGTTACTTTGCTTTATCAGAACATGTCTGGTAACATTTTATGTGTTTTCTTTTTAAAGTTTAATGTGTTTGTAACCATTCTGTATTAGATAAAGACAGCCATTTTCAGAGACATCTTGACTGAGTGGGATATTGGTGGACAGTTAAAACTGACAGACCTGTGAACAACTTGTATTAAAAGTCTTCAGAGCTATATATATTGTGAACTATTGTGCAAGTGTAAGCAGAACAGTTGTTGAGGATGACTGACTAAACCCACTTGCATATAAATTGGAGTTATAGGTTACTTTTGTTTTTAGTCTTTCTTTTTTAATTTTGTTTGACGCTAATACTGAAAGTGCACATATGACAGTTTATCCTATAACAGCTTTCATTTCAAGCTTTATGTTGCCTGAGAGATCATGGTACAAGAGTCTTAGCTGTGTAACACACTGTTTATGTTGCATATGTTCCTATAGATGACAGAGGTTCATAGCTCCTCCATTCCTCAGTGACTTCTCATCTGTACATACATGCATACATACAGCATCAGTTGCATAAGCTGTTAATGTTCAGTATCCAATTGACAAACCAATGTAAATACTCATGTATCATAATGTATAACTGAATGTTTCTTTATACAATGCTAATTATAAATAAAGCTTATTTAAAAGCAGTGTTATATTTGTTGATTTTTGTTATAGAAGCTCATATCAGGAGCTTTTGACTAATGCTTCGAGTATAAGAGGTTCTGATGTCTTCCACCTTTATGCCACAAGAGCAAGATGATCCTCCTTTTATATAATTAGCATGGCTGTCTTTGTCTAACTGTTTATTCTAAACATGTATAACATTAATCTAGTTAATTTTTTGTTTTGGAAAAGCATAATGTTAACACCGTTCATACCAAGATTTTTTATATAAAGACAAAGATGTTGCAACACACTTAAATGAAGTAGTTTAAACATGCCACCTTTGACACTGACTACTTTTTTTTTTATTTTTTTTTTTTAAACAGTGTAAACATTATATACTGTCAGTCTGAGGATTTATTTCAGCATTAATGCCAGCATTGAATTTACAATTAATGTAAAGTATATAGAATTTAACACAAAATCTGTTAAGAATATGTAAAATACTCTCTTGGAGCGTAGCATAATATTTTTACTCTACATAATCTTTCGCGTGCACTTTTTAGATCTGACAGTGGTTGAATGGGATACTATTGGAGTACCTCTTTTGATTAAAATGTGGCTGTGAAAACATCCTTAAATCTAGTATATGATTATGTATGAGGACCAATTATGTTTTGTAGTTTTCTTATTGGTTTGTATGCTTAATCTGGTCTTTTGAGGGGGAAGCATAATAAAATGGCTCAAACTATAGAATGAGCATAATCTCTCTTTATGAACTCAGTTCAAATATTCTGTTTGCCTGGTAAAGTTGCATGTAGAACAGAGGCACTCGGATGTAATGAGGTAAGAGACAATTGAACTATTGAAGCATATCACAACTGTGTCCGTAAATCATTTGCATATATTGTGAAGACAAAAAGACAATCAGCTTAGCATCTGCTGAGCTGGGAAGGGAGGTCTGGGTAATCCACTGGAAGGATATGTAGCTTTCAGAGCAATATGACATTTCCATTATGTTCCCTATTCAAGCAAAGCAGGAAGAGATCTGGACATCCACATGCTATGGCTGTTTTTACTAGAGCCGTGATCAGCGTGTAATCGGATGGGCCTGGAAAAGAACACTCAATAAATGTCTTCTTCTGGTTGCGATCTTCTTATATGATTAAGGATGTTCCATTATGCTGCGCTGTGGATTGTTGTATTCCAGGAGGTAGGCGTGATTAGATATGTTGTAATCCGGACTCTCTAAACAGTCTGCTCGTATATTTTTTTTTTCCACTAAGCTTCGTATTTCTTTGAAAAAGCATCACAGTTTCTTTTCCTTCCATGCTGTTCTTGCTCTACTGTCACCCCCCTTCCCCCAAGTACTGTTCTTGCCTGTCCTGTTATGACTATAATCATTGTAGTAGAATTAGATGTTATTTAATTAGTTATTTAACTTTGTTTTATTTATATATTTTTGAACATCATATTCATAGTACCAGGTTTGGCTAATCTTGTGTCTCGCTCTGCCAGTTTGGATGGATCTGTTGATAACAGATCCGCAGCTCTGCCTGCTCAGCAGGGGGAGGATGGCAATGCCTAGCCATGTTGAGAATTGCAGTCTTTTGAAATTAGACAAATATCTCAATAATTATTCATGTTGACAAATATTGTGATACGCTGTAGCAAGATACACTAGTTTAATTACAGGAGAAATAAATAATAAATAGTGTATCTCACAAGTCAGTTCTTTTATAAGATTTGAAAATGTCTTGTACAATTTCCAAAATCATGTACGACGTTAAAAATGTATCTTTCAAGCATAGTCAGGTGAGATTTTGCAGGAAAAGTGCAGGTTTTTGAATATAATATTTTGCATATAATAGTTGTTTCATCTCTGTGTCAATACACATAGTAGTACAAATTTGCTTAGTCTTTAAAATTTGTAATTGTAAAATTACTTCAATTAAAAAGGTTAAGAATCATCATTATACAAACAAAACCAAAATAAAACTATAATTATAGTTTTAACAGTATTAAATAATGATGCTGCTTATCTTTTTGGATGAGGTTATTGTAGTTGTATTGTGTATTTTTTTTTTTTTTCTCGTCATCTCTCCAATTATCTTAGTTTTCCTTCTATCATTGTCAGTTTAGTTTGACTTCTTTTTCCAAAGTGTTCTAGTTTCACTTTATTTACATTTTAGTTTTTGTATTTTGGTCAAATTTAAATGCGCCAACTGGTTTAGTATTACTGCTATTTCTAGTAGCATCATGTTTTTAATATAACGTAAAGATTTTAATAGTTGTAAAGATTTCAAGCATTCTGATATACTGTGCATATTATAAAAAATGAATTTGTTTATATTTTGGTTAGTTCTGGAGTCTATTTGGACTCACCATTTCATAAATGTTCTGTAGTAGGTTTGTATGTCTATTCTTAGCTTTCTTTTAATGCTCTCAGTTGTGGCTGTTGTTGCTACAATGGTAGAATAAGTATATTCAGTTTCTATAGGAAAGGCACTAGTTCCACTGAGAGCATATTAAAGTCACATGTTGTGTTTATCAGACATTTATCGTCAACTTTGTGTGTTCATTTAGCAGGAGCTGGTGTGCTGACAGCAGAGCATCCTGTTGAGAAGCCCAGTGTTGCTGTGACTGTTCCAGCCACACAAGAGACAACCCTGCCATCAGTCAAAGAACACAAACCTGCAAAGAAAAGTAGCTCCACTAGTTCACTGCCTCAGAAAGCAGGTGAGGAATCAGACAGTGATTTCGAGTCCGACCCGCCCTCTCCCAAAAGCAGTGAAGACGAAGAGGCGGAAGAGGAGGAAGGTCTCAACAGTGAACACGAAGACACCGAACCTGAGAACCTGGGTCAGAGGCCGTTACTCATGGACTCTGAGGAAGAGATAGAGGAAGAGGAGGACAAGCACAGCTCAGACTCAGATTGTGACTCTAGGAAAGCAAAACTTGGGCTGTCAAATGACAAAGCTGCGGTTTTTCCTCCGAGAACTGTGAAAGCTGAATCTGGAGCCAGTGTGATCACTCCTCCCAGCTCGCCAAGCATCGCCATGCCTGTCGCGAGCATTGTGGATGTGTTTGGTGCTGTTCCTTTTGTTGGCAGTGGTCATCCCAGAGTGTCACCAGAGAGCTCAGATATTTTTGCCAAAGCCCCTTTTAGGCAGGCTAGCCAGGAGAATGCTGCGGAAGAGACTGATGTATTCACCAAAGCTCCTTTCAACAGAAACCTCTCCAGGTCCAGCAGGAGTGGCGATGGACCCAGCGGCCAGACGCCACCCGTTTCTCCTGATAGCGTGGATGTTTTCGGATTCTCGCCTTTCCAACCTGGCCATGTAATACCCACTTCTATGAATCAAGAGGACGTTTTTGGCCAAGCACCTTCCGACGAAGCAGCCAGTCCCCAGCAACAGAGGCAGAAGCAGCGCAGTCTTCAGAAACTCTCCTTGCGGCAAAGGCGCACCAAGCAGGAGGCCAGTGGAGGCAATGGGAAACGACACCACAGCACACCCACCGGCGGCAGGAAGAGCAACAAACCCAGTTTCCGTACCCCCGAACGGGTGCGAAGGCACAAGAAAGTGGGCAGACGGGACTCGCAGAGCAGCAACGAGTTCCTCAGCACGTCCGACTCCAAAGAGAACATCAGTATTTCCCTGGGCGAGGTGATGGAAAAAGGAGCTGCTTTACCCTCAGAGGAGGTCTTGTTAGATCCGTTTGGAGCCAAGCCTTTTCATCCACAAGATGGCAGTCGACACGGTCAGCACCAGAGCTTGGGAGACAACAAAAGTGAGATCAATTCGACCAACGGCAGGCCAAGAACCAGCTCCCTACATGGCGTGTTTGACGGAAATAAGATCGATGACTTTGGAGCTGTACCTTTCACAGAACTGGTGGTCCAAAGCGGAGCTCCGCAAACCCCACAAATGGATCTCGACCCTTTCGGAGCCGCACCTTTCCCCTCAAAGCAGTGAATGTCTTGTCTTCCAGCACACACACACATACACTGCTACATTATGCAAAGTCCAAGCAGCCTTTTGAAATGTCTTTAACGGACAGCAGCTTTGTGCTGTGATCTCTGTGTATGTGCAGCCCATCAGGACATAGGCCTTTAAACTAGATAACATTCAACTTTTGTAGTTTTTCAAGTATTTTAATACCTAACTGGACAGCTAAAACACCTCTTTTCCTTTTGGTGACTTAAACCTGTGGTTGATGGATGCTTTCAAATAGGCTTTTGAAGCATATTCTTTAGCCTTTACATGCTAGAAAGCCTTCTATGCTGCATTTCAATAAGCGCTCTGCTCAGTAAAAAAAAACAACAAAAAAAAAACAGTGGAGATGTGCGTATAATCCTTTGTTTTAATAGGATTAAGAGGAAAATACCAATGTAGAACAGCATTTTGATTAAGTTTGTACTCCATTGTTGACCACTGAGTTGGTATAACTCCTATCTACCAACATAAACACCATAAAGCCTTATCTGGGTATTCCCCACCCTGCTTAACAGTACCTCGAATACACAATGGCTGTAGTAGCCCGTTTGTGTCAATGGAATCATCTGAGTGTAGGCCTTCTCCATTTTAATGTCATTCACATTAGACAATTTTATACATATTTTTACATTTTGTAAGAACGTCACCATGTCTATATATATGAAAAGGGACTTAATTTAATGTTCCTTTTAGTAAACTGACCACACAAGAGAAGTTAAACTTGCAGTTTATTAGACAATGTAACTCGCATAGAAATAGTTCTCCAACTTGAACTTAACATTTGATGTTATCAAATGATTAGGTGTCCAGTACGTCTGTAACCTACAATCATGAACAATTAGCTCTTGTGGAAAGGGAAAAGACTTAAAGAATGAACTCATTGCAATTTTGCCTATTTATATACCAGTCACTTGTTTGAAGCAAATTTTAAAATTCAATTTCAGTCATGAAGATTAACACAATTTTATTGATATAAAAGAGCCGTTTAGAAGCTACATTTACACTCGCTCATCTGCAGTTAGAACATTCAAGACCAAAAAAAGCTTTTTTTCCAAACATTGCAAGAATAATTTTTTTTATTTTTATTTTTATTTTTTTATGTAGTACT
Source organism: Spinibarbus caldwelli (assembly GCA_039654775.1). NCBI lineage: Eukaryota > Metazoa > Chordata > Actinopteri > Cypriniformes > Cyprinidae > Spinibarbus > Spinibarbus caldwelli. The sequence continues at coordinate 29,401,495 of CM077222.1, read as the reverse complement.
ACACTCTAACAATGCAATAAAAGATTTTTTTTGGAGATCATGAGTCCCTGTTTTTATTTTATTTATTTTTGGTCAGTCAGATTTTTCATTAACAGAAGTGTCATTAAAACTGCAGTTGAAAAGGACAAAGTGAACGTTTATTCAGGTGTACCACAGAATGGATATACCAATGTATTACCAAAATAAGTTAAAATAGTGTTACATAATGAAGCATCATAATGCAATAACAACTCACAAAAATAACAGCACATCACCCTACCATTAAATACTAAAAATACACATTGCGCTGTTTAAAAAAATGCAACTGTACAGCTCACTATTGTAAGGCAGAAAATGAACTGAAAAAATTTAGCTGTATTGCACATTACAGTCCTAACGTTGTGACTTTTTTTCTCAACAGATTACAAATGGATGAAATGCAATATACATAGTGTTAAATGCATTAATTGTATGGAAGGATTTTTAAATTGCCGTTGTTAGTAACAAACTAAGCAAAAGGTAAAGTGTCATCTGTCTACATCATTACAAATAATACTGTGTGTATTACAAAATGGAGCAACTCGCAAAATATATTTTTTTACTTGTGTAAGACATTTGCTTATTTCACCAATCTCTGAACAATTCACTGAACAAGCCCTATCTAATCGCTTTGGTTTATTCAATGTTGTAAATAAGACTATATGACTTAAGTATCATTGCAACTATTCTATCGCACATTTATTTAAAAAGTCATGTTCACACAAACCCAACAAATCAAATGTGGTACTAGTAAGCTTGTGAATTTTAGGTGCAAATACAAAAAGTAAACATCAAAATAGTATTGAACAGACAATACAATACTGATTGTTTAACTATTAGCACGTAACAGACGTTTTGCCCCCATAACCTGCATGTTACCCAAGAAGTACATTTGTATAGATGTAGAAACCCACGCATGCAGACGCTGTGAAATGGTGCTTCACCTTGATTTTTAAAAGTGCTTTTAACACTGCTTACCTCAAGTGCCTTTAAATTGTAGTTATACTGAAACATCTAGGCACTTTTACAAAATGTATAAAAAGTGTCAAAATAGATACAGTTAAGCAAAACAAAATACATATACAAAATACATACACCTTGCAATCATATCTTATAAACACTGAATGTGTTCAAGCTTTAAGATCATTTAAAATGCTATACAACAGTCCTCAGTGGTGTCCCTTGATCCCGTAACTCTAGGAATGAAGAGGGTAGTCTGAGCAAGGGTGAGCGTGTCGATAGTTGGTTATGAAAAGTGCAGACTGATGCCACCAGTAGAACATGAGCACCACCAATATGTGCCAGACCTGATGGCTGGAGCCCAAGTAGTTCAGCTGACCTAGAGATTACAAAAAGAGCATTAAAGAGTTAATTAACTTGTCTGAGGTTGGTCCTCTCATACAGCAGTGCGAGTCCATTTAATTAAGGCAGGTGTGGCCTTTGGTTTAGTCCAAAAAAACTCTCTGTACACTATCAAATTCAACATAAGTGAAATGCAACCCTGCTTCCATGTCTGGATGCCACACTGAACACTCCAATTGTGAAATAAAAATGAAAGAGTAAGAAATATTAAAATTCCAGTACCTGGAAAATAACGCTCTGGAACTTTGGACATGTAGAAGATGATAGCAGCTACAGCAAGTACATACATTATCAACACTCTGGGAACAAATTCCTAGCAAAAAAATAATTAAATCAATAAGTTATATAATTATATATACACAATGTACAATATATATACTGAGTACTACTACTACTACTATCATTATTAAGATTATTGAGGTTGAAAATGGGTAAAAGTCTGGTAAATATTTTTTCCATATATAGAAAAAGGCTGGCAATATTCATTACTATAGTTGATGTTATTTATGAATATCTATTAAAAAATTGTGAGGATGCCCATTACCTGGACTATGTCTGAGCTGAAACCCCCACTGAGCCAGATCCAATGAAAGGTGGGGATGAGGCCATATCCCGCCACAGCACAGAATATAACAGAGCGAAGCTTCTGCCACTTCTTGGTAAAGTAATGAGGGTGTATCTGGGCGAAGAACACTGCCAGCATCATGGCCAGAACGGTTACCAGGTACACCTGCCGCCAGTACTGCAGACAGTTACACAAACCAGACAAAAACTACATGAACCACAAACACATGGAAGTCCTCTTAATGTGCACAACACAGACACAAAAAAATCACTTGTTCTGCAGGAAAAAAAAAAAAAAAAAAAAAACTGGTGCATGAAAAAGCAACGGAGAAAGCGGTCTCTCTTTCTCTTGGGGCACTTGGCTGATTGAGTAGTCATCCAAAAAGCAAAGCTAAACACTTGGCAGGGGGAGAGTGGAGATGGCTCACCCACGTGTGAATGTCATATGGTGGGGAACAGGAGTGACGGAGTGGGTCCACGAACACGGCCATCTGCTTTGGGCTGGAGCAGATTTCTGCCGCATTCTGGGGCACAATAAGCCAGCACTTCCAATATGTGGGGAGAACCATGTGGAGCAGCGTGGCCAAAAGCGCTGGTGCTCGGCAAACAGCAAGTGGGAGTAGAGGGGATGAGAGCAAGCAGCTTGCTCAGGATATCCAAGATCCAAGCTTTCAGAAAACTGCACAAGAAGCTTGAAACAAAGAAGATTCCACGCCAAGCGGCACCTCGTCGTTTTTATGCAGGCAGTACAAAGCCGCTCCACAGGGGGTCCATTGTGCAAACTAACAGGAAAGGAGGAATAAACTATCGTACAACATAATCAAAGATACTCTAGCACAGTGTTACAGTAATCTCAAGGGAAATGTCAAGATGCGACAGCTCTCAGTGTGTGGACGTCTAACTTTCCTATTAAACATTCATACTATTCCTCGCTTTTTAAGCTACAATTCACCCAAAAATTACAGTTTTCATTATAAACTCACCCATGTCATTTTAAACTTTCTTCTGTGAAACACAAAAGTAGGTATTTTGAAAAATGTTTATGTCATACAATGATGTTCTTTAAAATATCTTCTTTTGCAGAAGAGAGTTTGGAATCGCATGAGTGCAAGTAAATGATGTCATTAGTGTTCTTTTTGGGTGAATGAATAAATGTACTACCGCAGAAATTGAAAATACAGTAAAATGATTTTTCTTTACTAAACCCATATAATCAGTCTCTCCTTGTAGTATTCATAGCGCACACACACACACACACACACACACCAGACTGTTTTCCCCAGGAAAAGGTGAACTCTTGCTCTGTATCTGTTGCACAGGTAACATATGCCCACAACAAAAGCAGGCCAACCATCTGCTGCTAGAGACCACTGTGGGACGATACACCTCAAGCCACCTAATTAATCTACCCCTGTCCACATTGGCCATAACCGACTATCACACACAGTGTAGAGGCTTTCCGTGTCATTCTTATGGAACCCCATGTGTCCTACTTGGATTGAACTATACACATAAATATTTGTTACTTCGCTGATGAAGTTATGGGAAGTTTATCTCCAGTACTGCCCACATCTCCGCCTCCCCTGAGCCAGAATGGTTTAGTTAATGTCAGTACACTTTGATAGTTCAGAACATTTCCTAAATGGAAATTTGTCTTAACTTATGGTGCAAACATACACCCTGACCAGTCAGTTCCATTCCACAATAAATACACAATTACTTTTCCCATCAGCACACAGACATTAGTAATCAGCTCAAACATACAAAAGTATGGACACTTATGTTCAGACATAAAATGTAATTCTGAGAAAGAAAGTGTGAATTGTAAAAACTCAATCATGAGAAAAAAAGAACGAATGGTTCCCCCCAAAAAAACATTGTCATCGTTTATTCACCCTCATGTCGTTCCAAACCTGTATAAGTTTGTTTCTTATGATGAACACAAAGGAAGATATTTTGAAGAATTTTGAAGAACCAAACAGTTGTTGACTTCTGTTGTAGAAAAAAAAAATACCATGGAAGTCAGTGGGGACCATTACCATTTGATTACCAGCATTCTTCAAAATATCTTCTTTTATGTTCAACATAAGAAAGAAACTCATACAGGTTTGGAACAACAAGACGGTGAATAAATGAAGACAATTTTATTTTTGGGTGAACTATCCCTTTAATAGTCACAATTGCCTTTTTTTAAACTTTTATTTCATGGTGGAAATAAGCTTCCATGCATAAGTAAAAAAAAAAAAAAAAAAAGGAAAAATAAATTTGACTGGAGCAGCACCCTCACTAATACAGCAGATGCACATACGTTATTGCAGTAGAACGCATAGAACACTCCTGGAACATAACAGCCAATGATTCCTATGGAGATCCCAGCATAATCCAGTGCCATCCAGCGGCGGCTGTTTTTTTCAGAACGGTGGCAGCTAAACAGGTGATAGCCCACAGAACACAGCATGCACACCTGAGAAGACAACATAAAGTGTTGAGATGCAGACGCGTGTGTAGGCCATATATGCAGATTCACATATGTGAAGTTTTCACAATACAATAAAAAAAAGCTCAAAGTCATATAATGAACCTATGCAGCCAAACAAAGACGCTATAATTATATCTTTATGAGAGAATATGTACGGGTGGTGGTAGAGGCGCTTTGCCTAATCCTGATACTTGAGAGAATGGCTGCCAAGGAGAGAAGCTGCCATTTCGGTCTATAACCGATGGCACAAGAGCAACTGATAACAGATCTAGAATTAGACGGGCCTGAGTTTAGGTGATAAAATCATAAGTTTCTACTCTAATCTCTGGCAACAGTGAATGTGGAAAGCCTGATATCAAAGGCCTTTAACAGTCCAAGGATCATACAAATACTTTTTGCTGATCAAAGATCAGTTTTTATTAAAAAGGATGGAGCTGATCCAAACAAGCAACCATGGTTAGAGATTATTTGTTTGTCATGCCAAAAAACAAACTCTTTATATTCACAGCTAACTACTGTGTTAACTATTCAAGTTAAAATAGGGGCTATTAAACGCACTTCTAAGCTGCTTAAATTTCTCATCACATGATGCAAACAGCACAGACATACCTGGAAGCAGAAGAGGCCTATGGAGTAGATGACATAGTCCTCTCTGGACGCTCCTAACATAGGCAGCACTGCCAACAAGTCATAAACTCCCAGCGTGAAAAACAGGAAGAACCCCAACAGATGACTCCAGATGTTTACCGTCTCATTGGACAGAATGAAAAGGCTACAAAACAAGTGAGATTGTATTATATTAAAATTATATTATATTAATTATAGGTTACTGCAATATCTGTAAACTATGCATTGAAGGTGGTTACAAGTAAGACCTGCACTTACCTTTTAATGCACAGTCTAGAGGTCAGATAGGCTCTGTAGCCATCAGTGATGTAAGGATTTTCCCGTAGGAATCCTGGCACCTGCTCATAAGTGTACAGACGGATTCCTCTGGGCACCAGAACTGGCCAATACTGGTAACTGCCCAATTCAATGTATTGGGCATTCTTCAGCAGCTTCGCTGATGGCATGATGATATTATCAACCAGTCTCACGCTCAGAGTCCTACAGACACAAAGTTTAATGGATAAATGCTTTTATAAGCATATAATATCAAAAAAAAAAATTGACATGGATGTGAAATTTGATATCAGTTTTAGCTGACCTCCCTCTGTTGGGACATAAAAGTAATGTTTTATTTTGTAATTTGATATAAAAAATAATTTGAGGAATTTAATCTGAGGGCAGTTATATACAAGTCATTACATCAGTTTTGTTATTGTTAACTAAAGTATTTAAAAAAATCATTAATTGAAATAATTTACATTTCATTAATTTAAAATAACTAAAATATAATATTAGATAAAATAGATAAATTAGATAAAAACAATCTATATATAAAATTTGTTTTGGTTTTAGAAATGTTATTACTTATTACTTTAGTTGATTTTTGTTTTAATATATATATATATCCTCCTGAGACCCAGCTATGGAGTTTTTGCCTCTGTAGTGGACATTCTATTTTAGTGAATTTCTCGGAGACCTCACATGTCACAGTTGTAAGTCTGGATGTCCTGTACAGAGCACATTCAGGGATTTTTAGAGATACTAAATGTTTGGAAGTTTCACCATGACCACTCCCTCTCCTAGGTCTTTAAAGATGGCTAAATTTAATTTAGTGAAAAATTTTACATCCTTATGGAAATATGATTATATTTTTAATTGTAATTTAAATCTGAATAATTTTCAAATTGTTTGTCATAAAGCAACATCTCAGGAAAATGTTATGGGTTTTCAAATTCAAATATGACTTCCTGTTATGAAACAGGACATCATTTCATTCATGTCCACTGTAGAGGACACCAGGACTAAAAGCATGTTTATTATGCATTTTGGGAGACATGACATAATTGAATAGGAAAATTAATTATTTATCAATTGTCTTATGAAATATTAGATATTATTATGAAAATCTGGTCATTTATTACTCCCAATATGACAATTCTTTTTTCAACATGCTGTCCCAACAGCAACACATTAATATGCAAATTAGATACAATGTATAGATACACTGTGTTTAATGGGAAAACCAGTTTATGGAAATTTTTACACACATATTGCATAAAACAAAATGGTATATCAAATCATTTTGTTATATATTTTATAACATAGTTGAGAATCATCCTTAAACAAAGTTTAGTATAAAAAAAATCCTGAAACCTGAAAATTGATTGGTGATTAAAAAAAAAAAATCCCATTGTTTTGTCTTTTTGATGTCTATTCACGCCATTTTATTTTTTGAAAAACTGAGTCCTAGTGTCCTCTACAGAGGACATAGAATAAAATATGAATAAAATATCATTTTTCAAAAATGTTATTTTTCAATTTTTTTCTTATGGTCTAAATGTAATGACATGAAAAAATACAAAATTCACAAAGCTTTTTTTCAGGGGGTCTCAGAGATATATATATATATATATATATATATATATATATATATATATATATATATATATATAGATACACACACACACACACACACACACACACACACACACACAAGAATATGAGAAAATTAGTGAACAATTTGAAAAAAAGAAAAACCAGAACCTTAGTCAAAAAAATTAATAATTACTATTATATTACATTAATAAAAATAACACTGAATAACAAAAATAATATAAAATTATAGATAATGTAAAAAGTAAATTGAATGCTTATAATATCTAACACTACTGGAAGTAAATGTGGGGGATGTATTGTCCCGTCTCAAGGATACTGTTTTTGTTCATTGCTTAACTGTTAAATCGTTATAAAACAACAACAACAATAAAAACAAACAAACAAAGCACAGGGGCTGTAAATAACACAAAGGCAAATTTCACACCTTATTTAGAACTAAATATGTTAATAATATGAAACAAAGCTTTAGGGTGGGCTAAAGACACAGACGTCCCAGTCACTGTCCAACAAGTTGCCAAAGCTTATGGTAAAAATACATACAGATACACACAGCGTACAAAGCTGCTGATTATATAAAATGATTTATTTAAATAAATGCAATACACTAACTAGACAAACATTTACCTTTATCGCTAAATTCGCCATCACTGTGCTGTATCTAAAATGGATAAGCAGCTAAATGCTAATCACATCTATCTAGTGGGTTTATTTCAGAAACGGATTAAAGTGTTCGCTTAATCCTGATTTTAAACTCACCATTGATCAGATAAATGTCTGCATCGAAGAATCCGCCTTTGTGTCTGTGAGGCTCATAAGTAATATTAGTATCTCATGTTCAGACTCATATTATCCCGCTGAAGGCAGCAGGAAGCAGTGCTGTGTTACTAGCTGCTAACAGGCTAATAGAGAGATTATTTCATGTCACATGTAACCTGAGGCATTAATCCCTCTGTTTTCTATCCGGTGATTACTTTATCAGTCCTCTTAAATTCGATATTAATGCATATATAAAACATTTTAAAAGAATATAAATTTTAGTAAAACGTTTTAATTATTCATGTTTGACCTAAAATACAACATAAAAGGGTTTGTCACTCGTTCTTATTTTTTTTTTCCTCCGAAATGATTTCTTCGTTCTGAATGTTTAATCACAGGAAGTGTTTATCCACTGTAAAAGTGTTACCAGCCACACTAGCACCCAGTTTTCATAGCATTGATTTCATCGACTGAGTTGAGACCTGTAGGTGGCAGACTGCTGTCATCACGTTTTTGAAGAAGTCTTTCTCTTTTCATAAACATCTCAGGTGTAATCTTGTGTGATACTCCTCTGGGGCTAGAATCACACTTAATCTTCCCTCAGCTATTACACCCAAGATAATTACCTTCTCAAGTGGGAGTGTGTTCTTCATTAGCACTCCTAATTCACCTTTCAGCACTTCACTCTTCAACAGGCTGTCAACAGCATTGCCAAGGCTATTTTAAATCCACCAAGACAGCGAAAGAGTGCCATCACATTTCTGGTTCAGGTGTCTTTTTTGGAAAATATTTGTACTAAATTATAACTAGTTTTTTGTTTGTTCCTCTATTCATTTGATATATATTGAACAATCTTTTAATACACAGGTTGACTTAGGCGAGAAGACACCAAAAATCCACACACAGCTGACTTTCTCTGGACCTCTTTACACTCATTTATTTTTCCATTTCAATTCGCTCTCTCAACCTCATGTTTGTTGTAGCAAGCCAACCGCCACACACGGTTCTCCACTGGTGCCCATGATATGGCCCCCAACCAAGAGCAGGCATCAAGTCTAATAACAAGGACACAGTCATTGTTAGAAGAGGTTGGCCAAGTGTCTTGCTGAGAAAGTATCCAGCGAGTAAAAGACATTGCCACCCTGACAGCGGCCTCGCTAAGGCCCGTCAGTGCTCCCCTGCTCTGGTCGCTTTTATTTATAATCTCCGCCACGAGACATCTGCTGCCGCCGTGGCTCTGTCCTTGCCGTCCACACAGAGGGTGCACATCAATGTTTCCACCGCAACCTGCACCGAAGTCCAGCTCGCAGGCAGGAGACACCACACTTTGCTCCAATAGGATGTGTGTCGTGTCCGATCCCACTCCCTGGAGACTGATTAGCACGATACGGGGGACGGAGGGAGGCTTCACAAGCACTCAGACTGATACTTACACGATCAGAGTGCCTTTGTTTGTTTGGTGTCTGTAGTCTGGTCACAAGACTATTTTGGGGAGCTGACACTTTGAGAGAGCTCTGGAGCCATCTGACGAGGCCTAGTTTGCCGCCAGTTCCTGAACAGTGGGAAGTCAAGCAGGCCACTGCACCGGCCTTGACGCAAAATGTTACAGGCAGTTTTGTGTTTTTTAAGCAAAAAGAAGACCACATGCAGCTTCAAATGCCACCGCTTTTCCTCAAAAGAATAGGTAGACTAAATAATATATATATTTACTTCAGAATATCCTCAGATTACAAAAAAAGAGGTCCTTATGTCAGATTATGTCCAAAAAAAAAAAAACTTAAGTAATACAATATGTATAAATTACTGATATTACATTGCTACGTATAAGGAGCAATTGTTAGCTGAAATATTTCCCTTTTTAAATTTACTTCACTTAAAAAAATGTAATTTAATCGCCGTAACCCAGTGTAATCGGTTATATTAAACAATTTTTACTTTATTCTTTACTATGTACTATTGTGTTCACCATTTTTTTTTCTGCTTAAAAGAAGTTCAGATGAGGCAATGATTGGAGATTTCAGCTTAGTGAAAGTTCCATCTGCATAACAATATTGGGAGGAATTGAGCTTTGATATAAAGGCATCCTCTTTTTTCACTTACAATTATCTCTTCAATAAGATGCACATCTGGCCCCAAGACTATAATTCCCCAGAGGCCAAAAGAAAGGGAAAACAATTTCCACAATAAGCAAGAGATTAGATCAGACAATGCAATTGTTCTCCTGAATTTAGCATTTGCTGGAACGAGATTAATATCTTGTGATATTAATGACTGTTTGCTGTGTGTCACTTTTGCTGTCAGCATGAAACAGTCTAAATCCTCATTTATAGGGAAAATCATAAGTCTAAAGGACTAAAGGACTCAAGCAGACATGCTAAGCTTTTTGGCACGGGCCCTTATTATTATTATTATTATTTAACTCCTCTACAGTAACAAATACGCACTTTGTTATAAAACTGATTGTTATTACATATTGCCCTTACAAATCCCTATTGATTTTTTTTTAATGTAAAATTAATAGAATATTCTGGGACTCAAAGAGCTGTTGAGGGGGAATTTGTTCACTATAAAGTTATGTTGTGTGTTTTACATTATTATACTATTAGAATTGTAATTTGATAGTCACATGGACCACAGGAGGGTGAAAGAAAAAAAAAATCACATTCAACAATATGATTACCAAAAACAATTTTCACTAAAAAGGCTTGACAAATGCTGAATTAATTTTTTTTACAATGTGTAATGTACGTTTTTTGTTATTAAAAATTGGTATTGTACTGAAAATAGCCTTCTAGAATTCAAAGACAAAAAGTGAAATCTCAAGTGAAAACATTTTTCCTCCTGTAGATGTCACTCTGTATCTATTTTCTGTCACAATTTACTTTTAAACAGTAATTCGTCAACTAATTTGCTTCAATGTTCTATACATTTTGTATTTATAAAATAAATTCATAGAGAACTTATGCAGTTAACGCGAGATAGTAGGTCGATTCATTAAATGCTAATACAGCGAAATGTATTTTTGACATTGATAATTTAACACCTTTAAATTTAATTATTTTGTATAGTTCACTTTAATTTGACACCAGTTAGGCACAGTTCTGCGAATAAAAGAAACGTAAAACAGCAAGTAATAATAATAATAATGATAATAATAGAAAGTGTCCCGATAGAAATGATCAGTCTCTTGTAATATGTCCTGATTATAGTGATGATTTTGGCAGTAGGTCTAAAAATATCCACTAGATGGTACTGTGGTCACTCATTTTGTTTCTACCATCACCGCTCATCTCAGCTATTTAAAATGGCCTAAAATACTTTCTTTACTTTTTATTAATAGAATGTTTCATACAGTCAAAATCCTGTGGAAACATTATCAAACAGAATGGGGAATCCGAAACTAAATGTATTAATTAGTTTGTAAATGAGATAAAACAAATGTGAATTAAAACCAGCTCAGATGAGCTCAGTGCAGTAAATGAGTCAATTGTCAAACACATTTGCTGGCATTTAATACTTCTGAATAGAAATACACGTTTCTTATTTGAGAGCTTTGACCCTTATCACAGTAATGTATTTTGTCATTCTGGCCTCCAACACCATGACTGAATTATTGTTTTTTATTTTAGGGGTCAGTTCATTGTACAGATTAGCATTAGCCGGCAATCCCACAGTAATGGATTTCTCACATCACGGCGCATAAATGATGATTCTTTTTTCAGTTGTGGACGATAACTCCATCTAGCACAGATGCCAATGAAAATGACAGCCTTCTTCTGAGCGAACGAATTGCGCTGATGTTTTTGATGCATCCTTGCACGTTGATGGCCGTTGGTGCCACAATTGTGGTGGTAGATTGTCTAGGACCTGCTGCTTTTCCCTGATATGAAGGGGAGAGCAAGAGACAGTATGGTGGAGGGGAGGGAGGGCCGTCTGCCCTCCACGGCCCTGAATCTCCTCCCGCCACAGGACTACCCCACGCCCAGGCTTGTTTGTAGGATTGGCACTAATTCAGCAGTGCCAGCGTCTGACCTCAGTGGCAGCGACGCTCCGAGCTCCGAGAAGACCCAAGGCGATGCGAGGGATTCACCTCAGCTGGGAAGGGGAGGGATGGCTGGGTAGGTGGGGGTCTCTCAAGGTCAGTTAGGGGGGTCTGAGAATTGGGGTGGAAGGAGAGACTAATGAGATTTTCATTCTCTCTTTCTCTCCGGCACTGGTGGCATCACCTTGCAACCCCCTGTCAATCTACCACCTTTCATCAGCTGAGAAGGACAGAGGGGTGTAGGCGGGGAAAAAATGGAGGAAAAATACTGTTTATTTCTTTAACAGGACTGTTAATCTATTTGGACTGGGGTAATAGAACATTTGCCTGGCTCCTGCAGAGAGCCGTCTGTGGGAACGCGGGGTTGTGACATTCCCCCTAAATATGCTGAGCTTTCTCTCACCTCTCATCAAACAGTGTGATCTTTATGGACTGTATCATATTGTGCCGTAATGTGCTTTATTGTCCACAGAATAAGCTTTTCTTAAAGGTAATTGGAAACCTGGAAATGGCTGCTATCGGCTGATTTTTAAATACATTATTTCTGAAATGTGGCCTGGGTAATGACCCTGTCGGTGTAAAACGTAAGATTTATCTTGGCAGACAAAATTGATCCATTTCACCTTTGTCTAATGGAAATTTTTTATCAGGGATTATCTGTTTATGTAAATGAGCGTTGCCCTGGAACAGGGAAATAAAAGGAGCTAGAGAGGGCAGTTAATCTAACACTTGACACGTCAATGTGGACATAACGCATACAGAACACTCTCTCTCTCTCTTTCTCTGTTAGGGTTGAAATGATGGGAGGGCGTCTGTCCCAGACCTCGACAGACATTTAAATTGGGACCTTCATTTCCATATTAAGAAAAAAACACAATGGCTACACACAAGCATTAAGATTAAATCAGTAATAAAAATAAAATGTAAGTGAAATCTAATTTTATCATAATATTAGACCTCAAAATTTGTGAACATATATATAGTTGTTGTATACAGATGTTACATATTTGTTAAATATAGTTCTACATAAAATCTATATGTAAATACGTCTACATTTAGATCAATAAATCAAACTGTCTAAATAAATGTTAAATATATAACATGCATATGCTTTAATATAACACAGATTGTTTTGTGCTTAATTAACAGATTGACAGATCAGTTACAAACGAAATCAAACAAGTCAACATGAAATCAAATCTGACATTTTTTTATGGAATATTACAGTGTTTATAACTGATTTATTTAAAAAAAAGTGCCCTCATAGTCTTTAATCAAAAATATTAAATTCCCCTTCTCCGTACTACGACAAGTGCAGGACAATAAACACTTCCCTTGAGAAAAAAAGACGATAAAAATTTGAATTTCATACCGACTTTAAACCATCGGATAACCAAATATGTCCTCTTTCTGCATAGTTTTACTTACGTGGGCTCAGACACATATCGTTAGAGATGTTTTAAATGTTTAGCGATGGCTTTTGGCCACAAGGACAACTTCAAATCACCCATGATGTAAGATTGCATTTACAGCTCTATTACCCACTGTGCAGCTTGCATCATGGTCCATGTTGTGTTTTCAACAGGGCAACCTATCATTTCCCCCTGAAATGTGTTTATGCGGTGGCTCTGTCTCTGACAGAGTAGTCACTTAAAAGAAGGCCGTTCGGATTGACAAGGCCTTCTCGGCCGCATCTGTGCTGCTCCTTCGGATATGATGTTTTATGAGGGGCTCGTGTTGTTGGTAGCATCTCATCGTGACAGCGGTGCTATGTTCTGAAATACAGCCCAGGATCTCCACTGAGAGAGACAAATGGAAATTTAGCATGTGCACAGCTAGTCCCAGGGCGGCCACATTGTCAGCTTTACTGAGGCAAGCATAGCCCTGATGGAGTGTCAGACATGCCACTGTACTGTACGCTATGGGGAACTCCATCACTGTTCCAAACACTGACTAGTGTCAAGGGGCTCTGAGACAGACCTTTGTCCCTAAGTCTCTCTAAGCCCATCCACGAAGGGCCAGCAATTATTGAACAGGCAGCAGATGCATAAAAGTACTTGAGGAGCCACCATGAGCAGAAAATGATCTGAAGTGCATCCGGTGCTGTGGCTTTTTTTAGATTGATTGATTGATTGATTGAGTGATTTTTTTTCTACTACTGTAGTTTTTGTGCACATGTCCATGTTGATTGCCATAGGAGTGATAAAAACTGATAAGTTTATCATGAGTGAGACTTTAGCAATAGATATTTCACCATTGATTGTTTTTCATAGGCAGTATCCAAAGTGATTGCAGACAACAATGTTAAAAAATGTGAAAGGGTGATATATGCAATTTTTTAAAGAGGTCTTTGTGTTTTTGAGTGATGAAAAACACATTACAGCTTTTTAAAATTGCTTAGACACTAAAAGTGAGACTTAAGACCCACTTAGTGGAACCATTCACTCATATACCTAATCTTTAGACCAAGTCTGCAGAACTATAGGCAAATTACATGCATTAAACTCAGTTTGATATTGTAAAACAAACTTTTTTTGCAAAACTCTAAAAACACAGTTCTCTACATTACACGCATCATTCGAAACTAACAGCTCTTTTGTTTAATTTGGAAAACACTGCCATTTTAATTCCACCCTCATTTACTGATGACCTACACACAGTGATCATGTGTGAAAACACATACATCATTTGTTCACTTAGTAATCAAATTTTTTAGATTTTTAGAAAGAAATTATTTTTACCCCCTTGCATTTCTGTTTACATTGTATCTCTATACAAAGCACTTTATAAATAAAGTTGACTTTCTGACTTGGCTTATATGCATATTCAGTGTGTGTGAGTGTGTGTTGTGTGTGTATACATATATACATACATATATACATATACTTTATACACACACACACACACTGAATATGCATCTGTGCTGTAGGCATATTCAGTATCTATCTATCTATCTATCTATCTATCTATCTATCTATCTATCTATCTATCTATCTATCTATCTATCTATCTATCTATCTATCTATCTATCTGTCTGTCTGTCTGTACTGAACATGCATACAAGCCAAGTCAGGTAGTCAACTTTATTTATAAAGTGCTTTATACAATACAGATTGTTTCACAGCAGCTTCACAATAGTATTAAATTCACATTCTGCTGTAAAGCAGCTCTAACAACTCAATAGTGCCATTCTGCAGCTCAAGTCAGTTCAGTATTGATTCAGTTCAGTTGCATAACTGCGTAAAATTCAATATTCATACATACTGTATATACAGTGTATATGTGCATGCATGTGTGAGTGCTATGACAAACCCCTGTGCTCCACTGCACTCTTAACAAGTAAAAGACACATCAGAGTAGTGTTTTACATTTTTCACATCTGTGTGTAGTTTGGCGTGCATGTGGCTAATTATTTTATGTTTGTGTGTAGAGTTACTATGCAAAAATGCCATTTGTAGAAGAGTTAAAACAGTTTTCAAAGAAGTGTTTGCTTTTGCAAGATGTGTGTGATGTTTTGTATGTTGTGTGTTTTGTGGTTTTGTGTGTAGAGTTTTGAGAAATGGAGCCATAGTTTCAAAAACTGTGTATAAGCATTTTGAAAAAACTGTAAATATGATCTCATCAAAAAAAAAAACCTTACTTTAACAAAAATTACATATGGCAGAAATTTTTAATACAAAGTAGCTTACATTGCATTCAACATATAAATTTTTTTTTCAACGCATGCATGGCATAGGAATTGAACCCATAACCTTTGGCATTGTTAACAGTATGTTCAACTGTTTGAGCTACAGCTAGACAATTCCAAAGCACTTAGAAAGGTGGAACAATATCTAATAGTTTATTTGTTTAAAAAATTGTTGTGAGAAAGACAAAATTATTAGTCTACTTTTGTCTTTGTTTATTATAATAGAGAACACTCAAGGGATTTTGCATAGGATAAAGCAGTTGGTTTGTGGGTATGCAAGAACTCTGCAACAGTGAAGTGTCTTCATGGGCTTCAAATAGGACAGAAAATCACCATCAAGGTACTTCCATCACTTCAGCTCAAATTCTAAAAGTAACATGAAAAGCCGATTGCACTTCTCCACTCTAGGTGCAATGGGAGCTTAGTGCAATTAAAAGAGTTTCAGATCACCAGAGGCATTAAAAATGAATCCCAACCACTAAATGGACTATCCCCACTCATCAGAGATCATACGGCTCCTAAAGAAAAACTGTGACAGCTGTTAAGAAAAGACCTCCCTAATACACGCGAGCATACATACACACATAAGCATATGAATGCAGAAGCATTTTTTTTTTTTTTTTGTATTTCAACAAAGATCTGAACATAGTGGATGGATAATGATTTATTGAAATTGTCCCCTGACTCTCCTGATGAACCTTCAAACAGTGTGAGACAGAACACTGATGATTTTTGATCTTTTTTTGACAATCTCCATTTAATACTATTTCAGTAATCCGGAATACATACCAAATAATACACTGTAACAGCTGCAGCACTGGTTGCAAACTCTTTCTGTAAACAAACAACATTATCGTGACGCATTCAACACCTACCGCTGCAGCCCAGACGGGCCTATTACTTCAGACTGTTTAGCTCTTGTCTGCTTCGTTCCCCCCTAGATGTCAGAGCACCGTCCTGATGGTAATTTGTTGCTAATCAGCTGTCAGCTCACAAGTGATGATGAGGCGATCATTTTGCAGTGGCGGTAGGTAATGGCCTTAAAAGTCACAGAGTCAATGTCAATGGGATCTCTCAGATTCAATCAGGAAGCAGCCATGACGGATAGCCCCTGCTGACATAACCACTCATTTTGAGCCCAAGCATCTGGGCCCTAGTAAATAACCATCAGAGGGTGGGTCCAAGGGACAGGTCATTAGCCCTGAGAAAAATAAATATCTCTTCTCTATGAAGGCTGCAAGTCATTTAGCACAGACTAGGAAATTTTACTCAAGATTAAGTATGATGAGCTAATATGAGTCAGAGGAGGCTGTACCGCACAGCGTCGTGATGAGACGGAGAGGAAATTTATACGCAGAACCTGGCTGCTGAATAGGATTTTAAAGAGCTGATGTGTTGGCTTAGGGGTCGGACAAAATCTTCTCTTTCCCTGCCCCCTATACACTGCACAGACCCTTAAAGTATAAGCTTTTATAAGGGGACGGATGCTCCTGCCCTCCAGAATGTTCCTTGTTCAGCATCTACATGTGTGATTACTGGCAGTTAATAAGGTCGGCGGACATCTGTGTAACACCAACCACTCTATCTCTTTTTCTCATTTTGTTTAATGAAGAAGAGCTTTAATTAGCTAATTAAGCTTTTCTGGGACAGAAACTCCCACCCAGCAGGTTAAACGTTCAGTAACTTCAGTAACTATCGCTGCAAGAACTGAGCGAGGCCATTTATCAAATACATGTGGAGAGGATCTAAATTTAGCATTATATACAGAAAGATGTACCACTGTTATCAAAATAAACCAGACTATTTCTATTTTTTTTTTTTTATAGATCTCTCTGGAATCGATTCTTACTGGTCAGTGCTACTAACTGGTACTTTCAATATCATACTGCCGACTTGAATCAGTTGTAATGGAAATTACCTATAAGACTTAAAGTCTGTGAGAACCAGAAGTTGCAACCAACTTAACTTCAGGTAGATTTTAGCGCACCTCCTTGCCATCTCTAGCCCCATTACAGAGAGGAAGCAAATTTTCAGATTTTGACTAATGACGTTTACGGAGACAAACACATTTTTTTTTTTTCTGTGGATTGACATATTAATTGTTCACCATCAATAATGCTAATACTAATATTTTTTATTATTATATTTTTTTTTGGGCGGGGGGGGGGGGGGGGGGGGGACTTTAAGTACTGTATTTTCTTTATAAATAATAAAATTATATATAATTTTTTTTGGTCACACTTTATTTTAAGGTCCAATTCTCACTTTTAACAAGCCTAACCTAAAGTCTAGGTTAAGGTAGCTGTTAAATTCAGGTACTGGGTATAGGATTAGGGATGTAGAATATGGTCATGCAGAATATGTGCTTTATAAGTACTAATAAACAGCCAATATGCTAATAATAAGCATACTAATAGCAATAATAGTAAGAATTGGCCCCTATACTAAAGTGTAACCCATATATTTTATTTATTTATTTATTTATTTTGGAGAGTAGCATGTTATACAATACTTGCATATAGAGCAGTAGGCTGCATTGTAACATCATTGTAAATGACCCTCATGTCTCTGTTCTGTCATTAATTCAATTAATAGTAATGACTTGTATCCATCATGCCACACTCAATATAAACATTATCATATTAACCTCCAAAAATCTATTCTCATTCTATCAACATAATTAATTTAACCTGCAAGTGGGGGTTATCTGAATAATTGACACCAACTCTAAGATATGAAATATTCATATTCTCCCCACGTGCCTGTAATATGATTGTGAATAGCAGGTGTCTCCTTCCAAATGACTTTTGGACCGGGCAGGAGGGTGGCATGTCTGCAATACTGCGGGACCTCCGGGGTTGAGCACTGACCTTCATGCGGTGGTCCATCTTCACAGCTGAGTTCATGCATCGTCTCAGCAACACAGACACACTGGTCATAAATCTCTGTTTCATGCCAGGTCTCACACTCAGGAACTCTGAGGGAAGCACCATTAGGTATAATGCTCTCTCTCTCTTGCTCCATTTTGGCAGCCAATATCCAATGGATATTTAGAGAGGAGCACGATGGTGGGATGGTGGTTGTGGCAGGGGGAGAATAAATTGGTTTCCTTTTGTAGGAGTATAACAATGGTTAGTGGACATTTGAGTAATATCTAAGAGAAATGGTGATTAAATATATACTGCAAATTACAAATCTGGGTTTTGTTTGTCATGATGGGGTATGGAGTGTAGACTGATGTGGAAAAAAGAAATTTTAGCGTAAGGTTGCAACATAAATCATACCAGATAAAAAAATCCACATGCAGGGCTTCAGTGACATCACTTTCTTAAAAAAATGTCTTTTGGTTTCCAGCTCATTAAATTAGACCCTGAAAAACAACAGCCAAAACAAAACTAACTCTCTCATTTTTTTTTTATTTTGTTTTGTTGGATATTGTTAGTGCATAATTAATTTGCATTTTGTGCTGATGTTCCCCAGTACTTTGCCAAAGTCCAAAGCATCTCACGTCCAAAAGCCAGACACACTGGTGGAAATAATGGTGGATATTTATCTGTGTTTCAGCAGTAGCCAAATCCCTGTTACAACCTGTCAATGACTTACAAACGCCTCAGGGGGTGAAATATTTCTCTCTGCCACACTGCCTATATGAGCTAATTACATGAATAAAACTTCAAATGAACTCAAATAGTAGTATAAGAAATAATTATAACAATGAAATACTTTTTGAGTTGATTCATTTGATTAAAATGGATTTGTGATATTTCAAATGCAATACAACACATTTCAGGGACTCCCACTCTTCTTTCCACAGTCCATCAGTATGATGCAGTGTTGTTGTAGCTCCATCTGCTAGCGTTAATGCTGTCCATATAACAAGCGCTTGTCAATTTAAGCTGTTTTATTGACTCATCTGTTGAGTTCGGCTTCAAACACAATAATCGTTCTCTCTTTTTTCCCATCTTCTGCTCTTTTATTTATTTTTTTAATAAATGCATTTTCATGAATATATCTCACCCATGTGGTGGGGTGTTGTTTCTCACAGTTAATCACTGGGCAGATAAATCATGCACATATTTGGTGTCCATCTGCTGGGAAGGTACTGCAGCCTTTCCTCCTTTCCATTCGGCCTGATGGACAATAACACCAATGGAAGGCAATGAGATTCAGTGCCAGTAGGCTACACCTCTGCACTGGAACATGTTTTCACTGGGCCAGGATGTAGTGATGCGGGTGCTGTGGGGGCTGATTGGTGTGATGGAGCAAAATGTTCTTTTATTTGCCTATTCCTGCCCCATCCGTTCAATATTTCATCCTTTCATTTGTTATTTTCTTCACTCAATAATAATTGCCTATTTTGGTAAAAAGTAACTCTTTTTCTTTAACAATTCTTAATTGCATCCAGAACTTGTTTTTGAATCAGCTTTGTAATATTGGTAAATGTACTTCATGCTAGCATCTAACCTGACACCAAAAAGTGTCTCAGTCTATTTAAATCAGTCATCAACTAATTGAGCTCTAGATATTCATAATTATCGTTATTATTCTCCTCTTGTGGCATGGAGCAACTCGTTGAAACAAGCCCATTATCATGTGCAGGCGCTCACAACATCATTCCTGTTTTAGGCTAAATTTGAGGGAATGCATCAGTGGCTGATTACCGAGGGATCTCTGTTATTCTGTCACGGCCTTTATGACTCACTAAAGAGTGAATCACGCGTCACATTAGAACTGCTCCTTCAGTGGATGCTTAACGGCTCCTCGCTTTAAAACTTCCAAGCACCCCATCAATTATTTCCTAAGCAGCCATACTGAAGACATCACTTAGAACAGTGTGAGGGGCCGGAACTGTCACCATCATGACAGATGCACTGGAAGCAGAAGGGTCCCTGTAGAATGCACTTTGGACCATTTGAGACATGCTACTTATGTGGGATGGGAGAAGAGGAAAGAATGAAGCTGTGCCCCTTTAAGCTCGACAGTGCGAAATTCTGCACAGATGCAGGATGTCTACAATGGACATTTTGGATTTCAGCACTAAGAGAAAAAGAGGTCAGAGTGGTCATTTTGCACGTCTGTATTTTTTGATTCCTGCAGCTGTGTATATGCACATAGATTGGGAATTAGTGCACCAGGTTTGTTTCATTCCAGTGTCTCTGGGGATACATGGGTACAAGTGCCAAGTTCAAGGGTGCAGTGGCAGTGGACAGAACTGGATTAGCTTTATCACATGTATCTGTCCCCAAGGATCAAACCTAACACCTGATGACTGATGGCCCACTTCCTTAACTGTGAAGTTACATGGCAGACAAATCATTTCATTTAGTGATTACTGAATGAAGAAAAATTGTGAACTAACTGTGCTTTTTAGGCATGACCAAAATTACAGGACAGCTTTTAAAAATTTAAAATTTAAAAATTTAAAAGTTTCATTGGTGTCAATAAATTATTTTCTTCTTTAAGAACCATAGTTTAGGTTAATCACTTTTTTGCTTCTTTTTCCTTGTGTGTAAAATATAATTGAATTTTTAATGCTATTTTATGTCCAACATTTCGAATGACTGAAAAAATCCTTGTGCCACTAATTATACAACCGGTACTTTGATGTCCAGTAGTCATTAAAGACTCATTTGGGTCTGGAGAAAATTAATAGTGCATTAATCAGTATGAACTAATTAGCTGATAAGTTAATTAAATCTCTTATTTAAAGTTCTGAGGCATGAAATGCTTATTCTAGCGTGCAAACCTCAGTCTTCAGGCAGCGTAAAGGCATTCTTGCTGTTGTCTGAGTACAGTACGAGAGAGAATGAGATAGAAAGGAGGAGATTCTTTGAAGTGTTCTTTTTCTCTCATTTACCCCCATAATGTTAAACACTCCGTTCCTTCCTCTGAAGTGTGTCGCCTCATCTCCTCAGCTCTGATCAATCATGGTGTGTTAGCAAAACAAAGTGGTAATAAATGAAGATTTGATCAGTCCTGCAGATGGGCATTTAAACCACCATATGCTTCCTGCTCCTTTTTGACACAAAGATCTAAACACATAGTGTTGAGCCGGATCAGGAATGGCAGAAAGCCAATACAAACTCATGTCTGAAGTCCCAGATCAGTGAGTTATTTTACTGGGGGCCATTATTGTTCCTTTATGTGAAATCAATAGGCCCCTGTGGAATAAAACGCTTGACCTGAAGATATGGTTTCTTTCTCCCTTCACTATTTTAGGTGGAGGAGTATCGTAAGCTACGGGCATTTAGGTAAGTTACAAGTTAATCACTAAAGACGTTTTGATCCTTGCTACTTAAAAAAATAAAATAAATACATTTAAATAAATATAAATTATATAAAATATTCTAAAATTATAAAATTGATAAATTGTATTATTATTATATTAGAATATTATATTTACAGTATATTTCACCTGCTTCCACCTTTTGACAATTCCTCTGAGGTATCATCAAGGTCTGGAGCCACAGATCAATACTTTTGATGGAAAGTTATAATCAGCCCTATTAAGTGACAAAGGTTCACTCTGTAACAGCTGGGCTGGCGAGAGACTGGAGCTTGTCTGACTAATGAATCGTGAAACAATCAGGCAGTAGCCATTTGTGTTTAGATCTGTAAATATGGCACGGAACAAGTGCCAGACCATTGCCGGAGCTCCAGCTGGGGCCACAGATGGTCTGGATTCAGAGCAGTGCAGGAGCCGTTAGCTCCTCCGTCCCACACTGCACCTCTGCTGTCGCTGAGTGACAACTTCACTTTCGCACTAACTTACCCGTTTGCCCTGCGTTGGGCGCCAAGCATTCTTAAAGTGGCTGACAGGTTCTCTGAGTGGGGGCTCCCCGAGCTCTGGCATTGGCCAGGGGAAGGAATAAGAATGAATGAGAGAGAAAGCGAAGGCTGAGAGAGGGAGAAAGGAGCTATGAGGAAGAGGAATGTGATCTTGCTATTTAAAGACATGATCACCTAATTAACCTTGTAGGGCAATGACTAATTCTGACACCTCACCCACTACAACCGTGGCAAGGTCTATAATAAATCTCATTAAGTGGCTCTTTTTCAAATACGTACACTGAGGCCAGACGCAGATTTACTTGTGCTTTTATGTTATTTTTGCTATTGGTTTTTAAAAATATGCGCTCTGATTATCAGCGCATCCGTGAAAACGGGCTTGTTGTTTGACTTCGTGCCTGACAGCTGAATAAATATACTGCAACATTCAAACAGACAAATAATGGCTCTTCTCAAAGGCTTCATGACATTCATCTGTGCAAATGATAGAAAAGGAGACAGAATGCATTTAATCTGAGGGGCGAGGGAGACGTCCT
Source organism: Spinibarbus caldwelli (assembly GCA_039654775.1). Taxonomy (NCBI): domain Eukaryota; kingdom Metazoa; phylum Chordata; class Actinopteri; order Cypriniformes; family Cyprinidae; genus Spinibarbus; species Spinibarbus caldwelli. The sequence goes on along the minus strand of CM077222.1, from coordinate 29,378,756 downwards.
TGAGGATAGAGCCATGAAAAGAGATGAAAGGTTTATTTAATCTGTTTCCAAGGTAAATGATCCCGCGTCACTTCTCCTCTCCCCTGCGAGCCACTGATTTTGACTGAAAGCTGTGCCGTGCCATTACATCTTCTCAAACGATAACAGTAATGTTAAGCGGACTATCTGAGCGGCGCATAATAGGTGTAATTCATTTTTGGTTTGTTTCAATCTATGCTTTTCCTGTAAAGTGTTTCCAAAACTTTGTTGTTGGCATGGCTGTATTTCAACCATTTTTAGGGTTTGTCTACAATGAGTTGATCTAATTACATAAAGGTTACTTTCCACAGTATAACAGTGGGAAAAATCTAGTTTTTCGCTGATGTTACAAACATTTCTTTTATCCTAGCTTAATATGCAGAGACAACTATAATTAAGCCAAATATAAATAAAATGCTATTAACAATATGCATTCCTTTGAGCCAATGACGTGATTTAGGGGCGGGACTATCTCCTTGTCTGGCCAATGTAGGATAGAGGGCGTGTCCAGGAAGCCTATTCGAAAACAATAATTATTTTGGCAACTCCATTTGGTAATAGCAATGCTACACAAATTATACACTTACACTTTAATGTTAATAGATGGCAGATTCATATTACTGATTTTACACTGAACACTGTTTAAGGTGCTTAGAAGAGTTTTTCATGTAATAAAACCTTGAACAAATACACCCAGCTGCAGACGAGAGCAAGCATCAGGTGAAGATGAAAGGCTATATTTATTGGCATCTAAATGAATATGACCAGGTCAGGCAGCGCCTTCAGCCCATATCAGTAATAATAAAGAGTCGGGCCTCCGTCCTTGCCTTTTCCACTCTCTCTCCATACCTCAATGAATACCAAACCTGGCCAGTGGAACTTTTCGCAACGTTAACTGTCATGACCCTGCAGGGCCAGGCAAAACGGCTTAACTAAGCTGTCAGCTCTAATCAAGACAATAAAAGGATCAGATAAATGTTTATTACATTGTGGGAAAAGATCATTTCTATACTGAAATTGAGGATGACCTTTCCAGATAATTCCTAGTTGGCTTTTTTAAATGGTGGATAAATCACCATCCCTTTGTTTGAGGCTGATGTGGTGGAACCTCGCTGACGGAGGGTATAAAACATTGTAGCCGGTACTTGCTCTAATCCTAGGCCCAATTTAGTCATACAATCAAAATTGTTATCTCAGCAAAGTTAATGGTGAGTCAGGGACACATTACATATACAGTAGGTCACTCTGTGCAGTGTAGCTTACACTGTAGCTGAGCTGCTACTTCTGGAGATTTGACTGGATCCCCAGGCAACAGCAACATCTGATTAACTGATGTGTACCTTGGGAATATAAGAATTTCGTTTTACAAAAATGCTAACTAGTATGGCTTTTATACTGTACCTTCATATTTGGCACTTTTCCACAAACAAGACACGGAACAGAACTCAAAAATAATAAAACGCATAAAAATTAAGCTTTTTTCCTAAATTCACAGCAAACAGAAAAGCTTAATCTTCAGGAAATGTTGACTGTCAATAGGAGACTACACTAAATATATACTGTTTTTTATATGATATGATGAAATATTTACAACCATGTTACCTACATATTTGTTCTTTTTCCTAATAATAACTTGGATAACAGGGTTAAATAGTTCATCATTACAATTTGTGCAAAAAATCTATGAAATTAATTACTAAATTACTATAAAAAGTTTATTAGACATGTATCTAATAGTTTTCACACAAATATGTAAAAAAAAAACCATTAAAACAACAACAACAACAACAACAAAAAAAAAAAAAAAAAAAAAAAAAAACCAAAGCAACGAGACACAAAAGTGTACTCAAATCATGGAAAGTGGCATTTATTTTATAGCAGTTCTAAACTGGGACACTGCATATAGATATTGTCAACCATCACTGATAAAGGAAAACTAACTACAGAAAATCCAGAATGTGAGGAAGGGGGACTTCATTGTGTCACACAGACCATTAGATGTGTTCATTGGCCTGTGAGATGTTGTATCACTTTAATTAGTAAGAGACTGAAGGGCATGCTGATGTGGGATGATGCGGAGAGGTTGATTGTGTTTAGTTGCACCTCACAGCAGGAATTCTTCTCCAAGTGGCTTTTGTCAAGCTTGACTTGCTCTCTGGCCACAAGGTGAAGTGATCTGAAATGAGATCTAGTGAGTCTATGTTTGTCAAGATGTCAGGTTTCCAATAAAAAAACAATCCTGTTACAGAGACACATTATCACTATTTAAAAGAACAACATTTATTTGAATAAAAATCTTTTGAAACATTATATTTTTATTGTCACTTTTGATCAATTTAATGTTATTTCGGAATAAAACTCTTTTCTTTCTTTCTTTCTTTCTTTCTTTCTTTCTTTCTTTCTTTCTTTCTTTCCATATTAAGCAGCAAAAACTGTTTTCAACACTGATAAAAAAATAAAATAAAAAAAGAACTGTTTCTCAAGCACCAAATAAGCATTTTAGAATGATTTCTGTGACACTGACTGGAGTAATGGCTGCTGACAATTCAGCTTTGCCATCACAAGAATAAATAATTTTTTTAATATAGTGAAAAGTTATTTTTAGCTGTAATAATATTTCACAATATTAATGTTTTTACTGGATTTTTGATCAAATAAATACTTCTTTCAAAAACTTCTTAATTATTACAAACTTTTCACTAGTAGTGTATAATGTACTAGCAAAAGGTTAAAGACACTTAGTTCATTGATTTCTGCAGGTAATCCATCTAACTAGTAATGCATAAGGACTGATTATTTCTGGGACTGTAATACCTCGTGTGTCTTATTTATTAGATTATATAATATTCAAACAACATTTGCACTGAAGACCATGACTGTTGACCATATAATGGTCAATATCATGTTTAATGTGTTTCTAGTAAAGTGCCACCAACCTTCATGCAGAGACAAGTGTGCTCTTAATGCATATACATTTATATTACAGCTCACATATGCGATAGATACCGCATGCTGAAATGGAAACACATTATCTCATAGAAAGCCATCTGTAATAGAGAAGGGGAAATAAAGACTTATGGAAAATCAAATGAGGTATGAACTGCCATAAGCACAAAGAAAATTATTCCCTTTGGAAAATCGTGTATTTGCAGAAGATAATTTCTTCTGTGTCTCAATGCACTTGACCCTCTGTGATTATCTCCTCTATGCTTGAACTGTCCTTGAACTTAGACTAACCATCACACAAGTGGGATATGGCCATCTCCTTTGCATCTGGTTATTCTAGCTCCAATTTGCTGCCTAATACAGCAATTACCTTGATCTATGGCTGAAGTCACCCCTTCATGTATTAGTATTGGAATCAGCACATTTACTGAAAGAAGCACCTGACTGTGACCCTGCTTTTGCTTTTTAATGTCCTGATTAATTTGAATAGTAATTAATTGACTTTCCAGGTCGGACATTTCAAGTGGTCAACCCCTGACGCTTAATCTTTTCATGTGGAAAAAGGAGTTTTGTGAGGGATGACAAGCCCATAATGTTCTCGGTTTCATCAGAAATCTAGTATATGAAGATTTATTAGTACACGCAAAAGTGAGAGGCCATATAAGAGAATATTAAATTATTTCAAAATTATAAAAAGAACACATTTGAAACTTAATGTTTTCTATTAAGCAAATAAACAGATAAAAAGAAAAAAGATTTGAGATAATCCAATTAAACTGATGAAATATACAGTGTTTTATGTAAAAAAGAAACAAATATTTAGTGTTAAAAAACTTTTTATCACAGTAGTAGAATTTTAATGTATTCATGTATATTTCATGTCTCTCTGAACTGTCCAGCAATCAAAGGCAGAAAGACCAAAAGAAAAATAATAGCTTTGTCAACTATGATTACTGAAAGAAAAAGAGAAGCTGTGTGCTAACAATGTCCTCATACTTAAAAGACAGTGAGAAATTAAAAAGAGAGAGACAAACACTGAGAGAGCATACAGATTCAGTTTCACCAGGAGATGAAAAAACAGATGGCCACCCTCAGCAAGACATGAACAGAGGAGATTTGAAAACATCTTGGGCCCCAGCAGCTAGTAGGTTCTCAGTCTGCAGAGCTTCCACAAGGGCAAGTAGAACAATCACAAATAGCAGACTTTTGCTGCATAAATAGCCTTTAGACAAAGGACCTAAAGTCCAAAATGCATAAACCACAGTTACTCAGTGAGCTGTTCTACAACAAGACAGAAAATGTTCAGATTTACATAGTTTAGTTGGTGTCGCGAACACGGTGGCTCTTTTAAACATTTATACACAAACAAAAGATGTCAGATCAGATATGAGTTGAATAGAAAATAATAAAACGAATGCAAGTTAGTGCTTGTAAGAAATACCTTCTGCCTTTATCTACCCATGCTCTGTTTTGACAGGAAAAGTAACTTTGGGTTAACTGAGGTCAAGTAAGGACACTTTAAAGTAATGAAAAGAAACTCTTAAGATGTGGAATTTAAAGAGAACTTTAACACAAGACATGTTTTAAATGTGAAGAAATAGCCGTTTTATAAAGCTGAACAGAATGAGTCTTTCTTCAGTGTCTGTGCTACATATTGCTGGGATGTTTAGACCATGTTTTACCAATTATAGCCTGCACCTCCAGGGGGAGGGATGAAATTCAGTGTCAGCAATAACACAAAGGACCTTGGTTTAACATTTCGCCCAAGCCATGTCCCCACTTACAGCCTAAAGCTTGCACTTGCTATTCTGGCAAGCTGCTTTAGTCCACAGACTGACAATCTCTCCTCCGGCAGTGCTTGACCATCTGAGACTCAAGCTCACTAGCGCGCACACACACACACACACACACACACACACACTCTACTTCTCACAAGGGCTTATATTCATTCATGCTTTAATTGATAGTTGTTGTGGTGATTTTACTGATATTTGTCAACGTAATCATCAGTTTTAATTTTAAAATTAATATGTAGATTTAACAAGAAATTACACGTGGATCAGATCAAACATTCTTAGCATTGTAAGATACTGCGCAGAACATTTCAAAATTAGTTCAGCTATATTCAAAGCAAGCACTGTCAAACACACACATGCAAACATTTGCTTTGTCTCTTTTTGCGGCTCGCCAGTCCAGCAGATCTGCACATATAAACACCCACACATTTCTCCCTCTTTTTCCACAGCTCTTCACAAGCAAACTGTTCGAGCCTCTTGCCTGCCAGCCAGTCAAGATGGCCCCCCAACCCTGCAGCCAATCCCACGGTCTGGCACGAAGAAGAAAACCGCAGGCCAGCTGATCCTCTCCCCGGCTACCTTCATCTGCTCCTTTGGAAACTTTTGGACATGCATGAATTTTTGAGAGCTTCATGGTCTACTGGGCCGGAGCATTTCGGAAAGGAAGGAATAGGGAGAAAGCCCTTGAGTCATATACAGGCTTCAGAAATCTGTTACTTGATAACCCTGCTACAACAGATCAGTGCTTGTACAAAAGGCAGAAGCTATGGCTTGAAATGAGGGAAAAGGCCACGGCTAAGCAGCGTTTGGCAGCTAGCGCAGTTTTATTGTCTGTCGCAGACCACGGTTGGAGATTTCATGTGATTTAGCCCCAGTCGGCATGGCAAAAGTGGCCCCGGCAAGATGTTATTGCGACTGTAAACAATCCTGCTCACTCAAAATCATGTTAAACAGCAAAGCATCTTATTAGCAAATTGTTTTTTACTTCTATTTAAGATTCTTTTTAAACTTGGAAGTGTCACGCTTCTCTTGACTCATCCCTCTACCTCATTTGCAGCCCTGCTACCTCATGGCTAGCACGCTAATGACTGAAACCTCCAACCTCCCTTTCCTAGAAAGAGGAATAACTGACTGTGTGCAAATAGATTATGATGAACTGCTTGAACCGCAATTAAGGCAGAAGGAAGGGAAGGAGACGACAGCAGTTTAGACAACAATTTGGGCGACTGCAGCTGCAGCTGCTCTGCGGTTTAATGCAGTAATTGATAGACTCTGCCCGTCACTAGAGGGATCAGAATGAAAACTTAAATTACCATCATTGGGCCCTCCTAATTGCTGCATCCCATGCAAAGCCTGTTTTTGTTTGTTATTATAAAATGACTCTTCTGTTATCTAATTTGTTCGGGCAGATCTTCCCTTCCTTTGATACGGAAACAAATTAGAATTTGGATTTGGCGCTCAATGGTAAATCCAGACAGGGACCTCTTTCTGAATCGTGGTCATAATATGAACATAATCACCGCTAAGCATTATTTCATTAAACAGGTGCGGTGATTATGCATCTTAAAGTGTTTGTTTGCAAATTTGCATCAATCAAATGGATCCATTGAGAGCATCTTGATCTATTTACTGATTATACGATTGCAAACTCAATAGAGGCATAATCATCCGTTTATTCTCACGTGCAATGAAACATCTCATTATTCTAGCATTGTTACGATACGTTGAATGTCGTGGGTATGATTGGATTTCTAGCGCTGTATATAAATCCATTCATTCAAGGGCATGTCAGTGTGATTTCTTTGTATGTGTGTGTGTTGTCAGTGTTTCTCATTGCCCCCAGCTCTGTCTCATTAAGAGGTCATATTTAAAGTACAAAGGTAAAAAAAAAAAAAATGCTGAGACCACACATTGGTGTAATGCACTCACTTAGACTGACAAGGTCTCTTAGTGCTGGGAAGATCTTTGCCATGGTACTGAATCATCATTCCCCATGAACCAACGCGCACCAGCCTCACCGAGTCATCCAGATGAAAAACTGGAGAGCAACACAAAGGATAAATTGTATTGTGCCTGTAAGCAAAATTGTACATGTACACCCACCAGCAACATTCAGAGATCAGTGCCAATAATCAAGTATTAATGATTATTAAATGTGCATATGCTGGAGTTGGGTAATTGGAAGGTTAATCGACGGGCGACGTCAGTAGAGTCACATTTATCAGTTTCTATTTATCTCTTCTGGGGAGGTGGCAGGTTTACAGTAAATACCTTCTGTCCCCCTAATTTCCTAATGATGGGGATAATGATGGAGAATGGAGCAGCCATTAGCAGGGACAGGCTCTGTGCATCACTCTGTCAGCTCTGTCTCTCCGAGGCCCACAATGAGAAGTGATGGGATCCAGCTACTCAAAAATCCACCCAACGGATAATCATCCACATAAAGCTACATAGCTCTGAAATACAAAGCTTGGTCGCTTGATGAAAGCTGGGTGATAAACTTCACTCTCTTGACATGTATCTACTGTAATTAAACAAACGTTAGTCTGTTCCTCAAATTTAAATGATTGAGCTGCGTTCCAAGAGAGCTTGTATTCAGTCCAACAGCACTAGAACTTTCCATGGTTTGTATCATTCCACTTGTCTGTGTTTGCATAGTCAACATGAAGGCTGCGTCCGAAACCGCTTACTTCTCTACTATACAGTAGGGGAAAAACAGTAGGCGAGCGAATAAGTATTTCCGAATCCTTAGTATTCATAAAAGAGTAGGCGAGAATTACCTGGGTGACTTTCTAATTCTCGCGAGATTCAACTACCTCAACATGTAAATGCTGTATTGTGCAGAGGTCACTGAATCTTGTCTGAATGTTACAGGGACAGATGAGACACACATGTTTATCCGGTGAAGAGTGTCTGATGAAGGAATGCTGCCATGAAAGGCTCTCAGTGAGTACACTACAGACATCAATAGAACATATTTTAAATTTACAGTTTAAAAGTTATATGTTTGGGTGAACTAACCCTTTAAAGCCCCAAATAGAAATTGTATGAAATATATGTAAGCATTTATATTATAGTAGTAACTTGAAGAAATAAACTTTAAGAAATAAGCAGCTTTATTGAGCGTTTATGCTCAAGGCACAAAAAAAGCATTTACATTTACATTTTAATTTTTACATTTAATTTTAATTTTTTTTTTTACATTTAATTTTTTTTTTTTTTTAAATTTAAAATTTGGCAGACACTTTTATCTGAAGTGACTTACAGTGCTCTTATTACAGGGACCCCCAATCCCCCTGGAGCAACCAAAGAGGCTTGCTGAAGGACACACCGGTGATGACGACTGCGGAGATCAAACCAGCAACCTTCTGCTTAGCAGATCACTACACCACATAAGTAATTAAGCTATATCAAAAACTAGCATGTAATTGTAAATATATGAAATGAAATTTGGCAAGAAATGGAATGATGACAACATGAAATGTAATTTTTTTTTACTCTGTGTAAATGTTTTACAGGTAGTTGTTCTCATAGAGAGCAGGCACACAAATGTTTGGAGCAGACACAGCAGCCAGATTGTCCTACATGCGTTCTCCTGCTCTTGCTTCAAGATTGTGTAGTACGGGGGGCCTCATCCTCTCTGTGCACTCAAGCAACGAGAGACTCGATATCCCTTTCTCATCCATTGTCAGATTCCAGTCTCACAGCAGCAGTGATGATCGTGATGGACAGCAGAGACAAGTGAAGCTGGACACGGTGGTCAGCTGCTTCATCAGAAGCAGCTGATATGATTAGGAACTATACTCCCATTCCGGCGTAATAATCAATGAACTTTGCTGCAGTACCATGGCTGCAGTAGGCGCAATGATATTACGCAGCGCCTGAAAGTAGTCCCCAGCTATATCATAACTAGTTACCTAGCTGGGGATTATTTTCAGGCGCTACGTAATATCACTGCGCCTGCTGCGGCCATGTTACGGCAGCAAACTTCCTTGATTATTACGCCGGAATGGGAGTATAGTTCCTAATCATATTGGCCTAGAAAATCGCAACTTTTCATTTTCTGCTGGTCTTAGTACACAATATAACTACAGATGAGACAAGCTTTAAATAGGAAAAATATCGAAACTCTTTGGTCATTTTTGAACGCGATGCTACTGGTCTAATCGGATTCAATGATCTATGCTAAGCTATGCTAAAAGTGCTATCGCGAGACCCGGAGATCGACTGAATGGATTCAAAAATGGTCAAACTCAACTGTTTAACTCTGGGGGAGTTGGAGAATGAGCCTATTTCCAAAAAAAAGTGGAGTGTTCCTTTAAGCCAGTTTTGCGTGTGGATGAACAATTTTGCACATAAAATTAAGAAATTAATAACATATTCAAGAGATAAAGATCTTGGTTTTTCGTAATAAAAATAATATCTTTCAAGGATAAACTGTGGGTTATATTAGTAGAGTTAAAAATATAAAAACTTAAATCAACCCAAAATTTATTGGTTATACTACATTCATAAGGGCGGTTGTTTCTTCAACAAGACCAAAAATGAGCAAATTTCATTAACATCAAAATATTTACAGATAGATTAATTAAACCTGTCGCTCATATCTTTTAAGTTGTTCTTGCACTTGTTATAACGTCATAGATCACATGATAACGTAAACATGGTGGATCGCATTCATACTCAACGAGATTTGGCTGTAGAATACATACTCTTTTAGCGCTCGTTAAGTAAGTAGAGTGTCAGTCTGTGCATTAGCAGTGAGGATTTTTCAGTGATTGTTTCGACAGGCTGCATTCATACGCCATTAGGTGGTGACGGGTCTTTATAAATGAGGCATTAATTAATTCACTCACCATCCAAAATCGCATACTTCCCTACTATATAGTAGGTGCGAGAAAGAGTAGTATGTTTGAATTCACAGTGTTTAATAAACAGAACAGTAGGCAAAAAGAGAATATATCACTCTTTCAGACACAGCCACTGTCTTTGAATCATTCATTCAATTGATTAGTTGATGAAAAGATGGGGATCCAAAAGATCCAGATGGGGCTATAATATGAATATAATTACAGCTAAAGCATTATTTCATGAAACAGGTATGGCAATTATGCATCTTGTAATGTTTGTCTGCAAATTTGCATCAGTCAAAATGAAATTATTTACACTGCAAATGTAAAATTAATAAAATATATTTCTAGAATGTATAATGTATAAGTTACTCACAGTGAATTTCATCTTTAACAACAAAAACACCAACATTAACGTAAAGTAATACAATTAAGTAAGAGCATTATACAGCTGGTTATAGTGTATTATCTCCCTTTCTTTTTTTTTTTTCCTGGACTCTGGATCTGCTGACATCTCTTTAACCTTCTCTCTCTCTCTCTCTCTCTCTCTCTCTCTCTCTCTCTCTTTTGCATACAGTACTGATCACTTTTTCCTCCCTTCTCTATTTCTGTCTGGTGCTCTCTTTAATTAGTAGTCAGCACTACATGTCCTGCTTTCAGTCTTGCAGAACATGAGACAATTAGAGTTAATAGGAATTCAGTTCTCTTTTCCAAAAGATTGATTTGAGGACAGTCATATCAGAAGACCTTCCTTTTCTTATCATTTACATGTACATTTATGCATTTTGCAGACACCTTTATCCAAAGCAACATCAGTTTGAGCTTTACCTGGGAATCAAACCCATGACCTTTGCGTTGCAAGCGTCATGCTACTGTTTGAGGTTTATAGTTCTTAACAAAATGAGCAATATAGGTATGAAAGCATAAACAAAAAGCTAAGCATATGTATTTCCTCAATGTAATGACATGATCTTGATGCCTTGGAAGCCTGTCTGTAACAAAAACACTGACTAGGCAACAGTTTCAGACAACACTGCTGTGCCACGTGTGCTTTGGGTTTTAAATATAAATATATATGACATCTGTCCTAACTGATCTGCTGATAGGCCAGACATTGGTAGGTGAGTACTATACATAATGGGGTTACCACTTATTGCTTGTATGTTTATTTTGCACACTGGCAAAGAAACTGTTTTACAGAAGCTTTGGATAGGGTTGATGCTGTACATGGTCAATTCCAATTTTTTTTTTCTTTAGCGAAATACGCTTCAAAATATGACTGCATGAGGTGCTATCCCCCAGTCAATACTGCTTATTTGCAGCTGGAAGGCTGCAGAAATACCATTAATTGTGATAACACAAAAAAGAGTTGGGATTTAATTCTCTATATGCATGTTTTCAGAACTAGTCCTACACTGCACTACCCGCCACAGCAAACCATGTCTAAACGCCACACGAGAACATGTTCTGTGAATGTTGCTTTTGGCAAAATGTGACTGCTGACACTGTGAAGCTGTCATGATGATTTTATTCCCATCCATCGGCCTTGCGTAGGTCTTGCACCTGACCGTTTTGACCAGCTGTGATTGACACTTTAGCCTCCTGGAAACACCTAGGGATCATGGCACCTCGTGCCATGAAGATGAAGATAGCTAGCGAAAAACCGTAGCTTTAATCCTCAGGCCTTGGCTCAGCCTACAAGATCTGTCTCAGACTGGGCTCTGTCTTGTCAGTGCAGTAACGAGATCCTGAGTGACTTAAGTCCTCTGGTGATGTCAGACCTGAAGCTAGAGAACTGTGTCTTACTGATTGTCTCAGTGATCTTTGGTCACCGTAGCAGAACTTCAGCATTCTGCTGAGAGATAAACAGAAGATTAGAGTTAATGTATTCAACAGTCTCCAGCTTTCTTTCACTCATTACTTATTCTGTTATATGTAGGAGCTCATTTTCTCTTTGTTATGAGTCATATTTTGGGTTGTCATATACAGTAATTTGTCTGCATTATCCACACTGTGCTTTAAATTTACATGATTAAATCATGTACATCAATTCCACATGAATCATTGAATAACATTATATATATATACAACAGTTCTCTGGTTCTTGAATCTGATTGGCTGAGAGCTTTTTCCAGCAGTGCGATATTCTAGTGATAACAGAACTCCGACTGTTTCACTGCTTGTATCCTTCCACTTGTAGTATTTCTCACAGCGAGTGTCATGGTGGTCGCCCAAATCCACTATAATTTTACAAATAATAATGTTCTTGTCTCACGGAATATAGTTTTAAGAGTTGTTTTAGTCAAGAATGTAGTTGTTTAGACTTCAAATGTGCGGCTTGTTAATAAAATAACGTCTATTTGAAAATTTACCTTGATGTTTTCTGAGATGTTTTTATGAGTGAGATTTCATGAAAGAGACCGATTGTAAACAGGGAAGTTATTTTTACTTTCAATGACACCTTGTAAGACGCAGCCAACAAATGCACTGAGCAGCGCTGTCATTGGAAATCACTCTTAACAAATGAAAGGATAGTGCGACAAAGATATTTTCTTTAGCGGACATTCAAACTGATGTTTTTTTGTTGAATATGAGATTGAGCTGAATAAGGAATTCTGTATCAGATGCAGGTAATCACACTCGCTCAGTCTATCTCTTTCTCATAATAATTTACTCTACATAATTCATTGAGCTTTTAATACAGTAATACAATAAGCTTTCAATGAAGCGACTCAACGTTCCTTCATTACTAGTTCTAAAGTGCCATTTTCGAATTAGGAATGGAGGCTTGGGCTCAGCTATAAAACTGTCAAACTGAGATTTGAATCTGTGGCAGAAGGAAGAGGTTCCACACAATAGAGAGTTTTTAAAGACACTCCTTTGTTGTCTCTTTTTTTATTTACACACTTGTGCCATCAAACTGTTGTATAAAAGCAATATGATGATTGTATCTATGTGATGGGCTGGATACCAGCACGCTGTGATTATCTACATATTACCTGAATCACAGCCATGCTGATGTACAGCTATATCACACTGCTACTCGTATAATATTGCTCAAATATATATGATCAAAAGCCTAAGAATAGCACACTCTAACATGCTAAATAGCGATTGCTCACTGATTAAAGCAACAAATAACACGCAGTATTCTTCATACCAGCTCTCCACCTAAGCAAAATCTCCACTCTTTGCCACAATGGAAATAATATAATTAAAACTGAAACTGTTCTACATCCTAACATATCAAGACTTTAAACACTAATCAAGTCTCCCCCTTTTTTCATCTTGCTCAAAAACACTCACTTTTAACACTTTAAATAAATTTTAAATTTTTTTCCCCCATCAAGTCCCATGCAAAGCATGCTGGGAGCTACAAATCCCCCACTGAGTTTCAGTTTACAACTTTAAATGGATTGCATGCAAAAAAATACTTCACCCAAAAATGAAAATTCTGTCATTAATTACTCACCCTCATGTCATTCCAAACACGTAAGACTTTCACTCATCTTCGGAACATAAATTAAGATATTTTTGATAAAATCTGAGAGCTTTCTGACCCTGCATAGACAGCAACGGAACTACTATGTTCAAGGCCCAGAAAGGTAGTAAGTACATCATTAAAATAGTCCATGTGACATCAGTGGTTTAACCTTCATTTTATGAAGCTACAAGAATTCTTGTGCACAAAGAAAACAAAAATAATGACTTTAGTCAACAATTTCTTCTCTTTTTTTCTCAGTGTAGTACATAATGTGGGATTTAGTGGATGTGAAAAAGATGTACTTCACAGCGCAACAAAGTCTGTAAAGGTAAAGCAATTATAAGTTTAAAAGCATATTTTGAAAAGCTCAAAGCTTGATGATATGAATGAGGAAATTTAATGATCTGTTTACTCTTGTCTTACAGATGTTCACAGTGCCGCACTGACTTTTGATTTAGTGAGCACTCTCCCACTCACAGAGGCACATGCATCTTACTTTAATCAAGAACGTCCTTTCCATTCTCCCACCCCATCCTCCTCATCTCAGCAACGCTCACTCTGTTTTTCCCTACAACTCAAATTAACTGCAGAAATATAATCAGTTTTCTGACAGATTATATACTTTATGGGTGATGGGTTAGGTAGATATTTGAAAAATTGAGCATTCAAAGCAAAGCTCAATAGACTGTGTAAAAGCTCTTAGTGAGAGGGATTCAATATATGTTAAAATAGTCAGATACTCTCATGAGGAGAAACCAAGGAATCGTTTAATGCAAAATTTCTGCTCTCTGAACCCAACCCTTGTATGTCTTCATTGGGAGTGCTGCTTGAGCGGTAAATTGAGTGATATGAATTTATTCTCCAGCAAAAAGCTCCAGCTCAGTGAATTTTTGGTAGCATCATATGGTTGGTTACATTATGTTTTGTGTACAAATGAGCACAGCTTACAGATCGAATAAAGAATATGTGTTTTCTAAACAATCCAAATAAAGCTCTGAGATTCAGGAAACAGGAAATTAATGGGAGGAACTATTATGACTGCAAAGGGGTGTATGATGACAAAACAAAACCTCATTGTTAGTTTCCTTGCATTTTGGCTGCAAACTGATTTATTTAGTATATATTTATAATTACAAATTACATTTAAAAGCTAGATATAAAAAAATGGAGTAGCAAGAAAACAAGTCTAAAACTAAAACATATTAATCTAAAGCCAAAAACTGCAATGTTATGTATTGTATTTGTATGTAGCTTCAGTGGTTCTGCACAGCCGTCACCAGAGGGCTTGAAGACACAGGTTCCACAGATTAAGTCGAGGGAGTTCTCTTGACCTTTCCATCAAATGCCACGCAGTTTGAGGTGTACAAGCATAATTAAACGCCATAGTTTTGCCGCCGTCTTATCTTTGCATGCCAATCGCGCACCCCATCACTGTTGTTCATTAGCCAAGTTTAAGATGTTGGGGCCATAGGTTAATGACAGCGACCACCGAGGCCTGAATAATATTGTTTATCTTCTCCTTTGCTTTTTTTCATGCTGCATGTTCACAACTGTTGCTGTTGCTTCCGACAACATCAGTAATGAGGAGAATGCTGACGTTGGGCCTTGTTAGTTGTGTACATTGTCAGGAAAATTAAGCTCTCTCCAGGCTAACATAGCTCGCGATTTGCAGTGACATTTAGCCATTAGCTCCATGCTGAATTGGACAAACGAACAAAAGCAGAAGCACAAAACGCAAATCATATCCAATTAAGCGAGGCATGAAACGGTGAAACCCTAGCAGGAGATTTTACAGGCAGTGCACGAGGAAAGGTCAAGCTCTGACAGAACAGGGCACAGTTAGACGACTGATTACGACTAATGAGCCCTTTGCTTTAGTCAGAATTATCTGCATTACACAAAGACCCCCCCCCCCCCCCCCCCCCCCCCCAATACAGCACCCACACAATTTAGAAGACGTATCCAAGAAAAGGAAATTTTGTTCCATATATTTCATAATTATAATGTGAAAAGCTAGCTATGTTCATCAATAACATATCTTGTCTAATTAAATCGTAAATCTGCCTTGTTGAAATAATTTTCATAACAAAAGTAAAAGAATTCACATTGTACATAGGAAAAATCTTTATTTATTTTTTTAAATGGAGATTTTTTCCTGTTTTTTTTTTTTTTGTTTGTTTTGTTTGTTTGTTTTAATAGGGTTTATTTAGTCAACTTCATGTTGTTCCAAACCTGTATGTTTTACTTCTATGGAACATGATAAAGATATTTTGAAGAATGTTGATAACCAAACCGTTTTGATTACCATTGACTTTGAATTGTTTTTTTGTCCTTACTAAGGTAGTCAATGGGAACCGAAACTGTCTGGTTACCAAACTGTGGCAGCAAATATTGTTCTTTTAAAATAAAGCTGCTTCGCGATGCCATAGAAGAACCTTTTTGTCTAAATGGTTCCATAAAGAACATTTATCATCTGAAGAACATTTCTGTTTCACAAAAGGTTCTTTGTGGCAAAAGAAGGTTCTTCAGATTATAAAAAGTTAAGAAAGAGATGGCTCTTTAAAGAATGACTGGATGGTTCTTTGTGGAACCAAAAATGGTTCTTCTATGGCATCGCTGTGAAGAACCTTTTAAGCACCTTTATTTTTAAGAGTGTGTTCTGCAGAAAGAAAGAAGAAAGAATTGCATACAGGTATAAAACAACATGAGGGTGAGTAAATGACTGACAAAATTTTCATGTCAATGAAAAAATGTTTGGCGGAACTATCCCTTTTAGAGAGTTGTTTGAAAAAAAAAAATTACCAAATGCTCATTAGAGGTGCATTTAAGTCACTATTGATGCAGTTTTAAATAAATCAATATATAAGAAAATGAACAAAAATGAGTGACACATCAGTATTATCAATCACTTTTCTATTAATTGTAATACAGACAGTGCTGCTATCAATAATTGCCTTAATGTCATTGACAGAGACCAACTCAGCCAGCACTTTAAGTGGCCATGCAATCATCTCCCTCCATTAACTAAAGTATCAGAAAATAAAATATTCTAATTTCAAATAAACAGTTCAGTGGAATCCATATACTGACATCTAAACTCTGAAAAATGTGTGCTGTGCTTCTTTAACTGGTCCCTTGAGCTTGCACACATTTCAGGAGTAAAGCAGCTGGGACCTCTCCCCCAGATGCTCCAACGTGACTCTATCTGTGTGTGTTTATGGAGTAGAATAGCCGAGATTGCCTGTGACAGTGGCGAAATGAGGCTAACAAACAGTCTAATGAGGATGTGCCAGCAACACGCCTCCATTTGTGCATGTGTGTGCTGAGAGGGATATATGCCTTCCGTTCTGCAATAATCCATTTAATGGGACTGTGTGCGTAGAGCTGCTCAGAGTTGGTGTCATCATGGAAGGGTGTGAGGTTGTAGGCATTAAATATGATGCATACGAGAAAAATATATTTCAGTGCTTTCTCTCACAATTATATCGTTGGGTAATTATCCTGTATATTAATTGCAAGCATCAGGGAGCTGTTATTAATATGCGGGACATTGAAATCACTTATGAACGCGTGTTTGCTTTTTACTTTCACTTTTGAGATTCACGATCACACGTAGCCTACTCTACTATGGAGCGGCACAACTTACCACACATTTCACAAGATTAGATGTTTGTCAGTGGTGCTCAGGATCTGTAAATCATTCGACATCGTCCTATTGATCATCTTTCCTTACCGCTCTCTGTTTATGTGGTAAGTGAAATTTTATTTACTGTAATGTAACAGGTTACTGCTAGCAAGCGGCTAACCATGTCCCTTTTGTGGATCCATAGAACGCATTATTCGTTTTCCGTGCCTTTCCGAATACGGATTCGCTATTCGGGCACATCTCTACCCACGACCCAACATAGTGTCAGACCTTTGTCCCTGTATCTTGTGTTTCCACGTGCTCCCAGTGTTTCCATGTCCTTATTTGGGTTTTCCTGTTTCCTGTCCTTGTTATTTGTAATCAGTTCCAGGTGTTCCTCGTTTTCCCCTCGTTAGGTCTGTCTATTTATAGTGTGTTCTGCCCCATGTTTCCCATCCGCTGTTAAATGTCTTCCTTGCCTGTGCACTGTGTTATGCTGTTGGATATTAAAGACTCCTCGTTTCTTCATCTCCCCGTTCCACGGGGATTGTGACAGAACAACAGACCTAACATAGTAAGCGGCGCCCCTTCTCCCCTTTTGTTTCCATTTTTCCCCCTCCGCGGCATGGAAGCCGCCGCTCGCTTCCTTGCCCTAGCCCAGAAGGATCTCCCCTTCTTCGAGTACGCGAATTCTGCGGGCCATTAACCATCTGTGCTGGCTCGGGGCCAATTATCATCGCCCGTGGACCTCCCCGACACAACACGACTTAATTGGAGGGCAGGAGTCTTCCAGTGTCTGGGAAGTGTCCGGGCCCGAGCCAGAACCAGCTCGCCGTCCAGTCCGTCCGCGGCAAGATCAATGCTGCCGTCCGCGGCTCCCTCAAGTCCGCCGCTGTCCGCGGCTCTCCCAAGTCCGCCGCCGTCTGCGTCTCCATCAAGCACGCCGCCGTTCGCGGCTCACACAAGCCTGCTGTCTGCGGGGAAGTCAAGCCCGCCGTTCGCAGCTCACACAGGCCCGCCATTCACAGCTCACTCAAACCCGCCGCCATCCGCGGCTCACTCATGCCCACCGTCCGTGGCTCACTCAAGCCCGCCGTCCATGGGGAAAACTACGTCGCCGTCTGTGGCTCCCTCAAGCCCGCCACCGTCCGCGGCTCTTTCAAGCCTGCCATCCGCAGGGAAAACTCCACCTCCGTCTGCGGCTCCCTCAAGTCCGACACCGTCCGTGAAGTCAAACACCCCGGTGCCGGCTCCACGAAAGTGCTCTGCTGTGCCTGCCCCTCCAGAGCGCCCTCAAGTGCCAGCTCCATGAAAATGCTTCGCTGTGCCCGCTCCTCAAGACCGTCTTCCAGTGCCAGCTCCATGTAAGCGCATCCCTGTTCCCGAGTCACGCCCAGGATGGGCTCCTGTTCCCGAGTCAAGCCCAGGATGGGCTCCTGCTCCAGAGTCATGCCCAAGATGGGCTCCTGCAACAGAGACACGCCCAGGATGGGCTCCTGTTCCCGAGGTAAACCCAGTGTGGGCTCCTGATCCCCAGTTCAGCCCAGGAAGGGCTCCTGTTCCCGAGGTAAGCCCAGTGAGGGCTCCTGATCCCCAGTTCAGCCCAGGAAGGGCTCCTGCTCCCGAGTTAAGCCCAGGAAGGGCTCCTGTTCCAGAGGTAAGCCCAGGAAGAGCTCCTGATCCCCAGTTCAGCCCAGGGAAGGCTCCTGATCCCCGGTTCAGCCCAGTGAGGGCTCCTGATCTCCAGTTCAGCCCAGTGAGGGCTCCAGATCCCCAGTTCAGCCCAGGGAGGGCTCCTAATCCTCAGCTCAGCCCAGGACGGGCTCCTGATCCCCAGTTCTGCCCAAGGAGGGCTCCTGATCCCCCGTTAAGCCCCATAAGCTCCCCCAAGTATTTTTTTTTGGGGGTGGGGAGGGGTAGTATGGCTTTAGCCGTAGAAGCCGGGGCTGGGGCCGCGGCCACGGAGGCAGATCCACCATGGCCTCCTGAGTCCCCTGCTCCGCCATGGCATCCCGAGTCCCCTGATCCGCCGTGGCCTCCCGAGTCCCCTGAGCCGCCGTTGCCTCCTGAATCCCCTGCTCCACCATGGCCTCCCGAGTCCCCTGATCCGCCGTGGCCTCCTGAGTCCCCTGAGCCGCCGTTGCCCCCCGAGTCCCCTGCTCCGCCGTGGCCTCCCGAGTCCCCTGATCCACCGTGGCCTCCTGAGTCCCCTGAGCTGCCGTTGCCTCCCGAGTCCCCTGATCCGCCGTGGCCTCCTGAGCTCCCTGCTCCGCTGTGGGTTCCGGAATGGGCAACACCTTGGAGGCTGTCTGTCCTGTTACCCTGTCCCTGGAGGCCTCGAGAGTACCCAACCCCCCTCCCCGTTGGATGTTGTACGGTGCGGGACGCACCTTTCGGGAGGGGGAGTAACTGTCAGACCTTTGTTCCTCTATCTTGTTTTTCCACGTGCTCCCAGTGTTTCCATGTCCTTATTTGGGTTTTCCTGTTTCCTGTCCTTGTTTTGTGTAATTAGTTCCAGGTGTTCCTTGTTTTCCCCTCGTTAGGTCTGTCTATTTATAGTGTGTTCTGCCCCATGTATCCAGTCCGGTGTTAAATGTCTTCCTTGCCTGTGCTCTGTGTTACCCTGTTGGATATTAAAGACTCTCATTTTGTGAACTTCTCCTCGTTTCCTCGTCTCCCCGTTCCACGGGGATTGTGACACATAGGGACAAGAGATTTGGAAAACGGATTTTCTTGCCCTCATGTCATTCCAAACCTGTTTGACTTACTTTCTTGTGTGAAACACAAATAAAGATATTGTACAGTACTTTTTGTCTGTGTCCATACAATGAAAGTCAATGGGGTCCAAAACAACATTAGAACACTTTTCATTGGACGTTTTTGATTCCGTAGGAGAAAGAAAGTCATACAGGTTTTGTACGATGAGTAAAAGATGACAGAATTTTAATTTTTGGGGTAAACTCTCCCTTTAAGTGCCAGGTACAGAAGTTGATAAAAGTCATAAAAGTCAAAGGCATTAATGAGATCAACAGGAATCTCATATGTTCATAGAATAAACTTTACCAAAAATAAATAAATAAATAAATAAAACCTGACTAGTAATCCTCAACAAAAAATAATCTTATGTTTCCAAGCTCTAAAGATGACTTTACACAGCTGGGACAACTATGAGCACTCTTCGCAATCACAATGCAACAGACAAAATGTACTCTGCCGGGATGGCCTTGTTTGAAGAGACACCCTCTTATTTTGGAAGGACCCTTTATCTCTCTTACTCGTCCTCCTTCACCCTTTCTCTCTCCCTGTCTCTCGTTCTCTTGCCCTCCCTTTCTCCCATTCTCCTGGCAGGCTGGGCAGCCATAAGGTGGGGTGGTGCCTGAGGATAATGGCAGCAGAAGGCAGAGGAAACGGACATCTGGCAAATGCTGCCCCAATATGTTTCTATGAAAGAGGCGAGGAATTTTCAGAAGACACGATGCTTACCCGAACGACACGCTCGGCGGCAAAAAGAGGAAGATTAAAAATAAAATTAGTTAACATCTTGCCCGTTTCACCCTGCGATGCACATTTCAGTGTGCAAGAACTGATTGCAGCTGCCATTTACATTACAAAGACGTAGTGGGAGAATGTGTATCGTTAATTAGGAGAAATCATGTGTTGCCTCCTAAAGCTAATTCAGTAAGCACAGATGTGGTCCAGAATTATTTAACCCACTTCCCCGTCGCGGTGGTAAACTCACTTGCTGCATTTCTTTTCTTTCTTTTTTTTTCGCAGGAAACATATTGTTAATTTGAAATGCAAATGTTTAACCCCCCCCCCCCCCCCCCCCCCCCACTCCCCCGCCTCGTCCAATCATGTTACTTCTAATGAGGTGTAAAATATGTACATTAATGACAGAGAGTTATTTATTTCTACGGGCAAAGAAATTGCTCCTAATCATTGCCTACATTATTGAGACAACAAACCAGATCATTCTGCTGGCTCATTAGGTTTAGAGTGAATCATGTTAAGGAAAACAGGAACCATTCAGAGGAACAGAATTGTCTGCTACGATCTTGAGGCACTACAACAATAAGAAACACTATATTAGGGTGAAGGTCCAGTTGAATTAAAGCTTCAAGCGTGTGCATCAAATTAATTGCCATTAACTTACATGAAGCAGCATGTGATTTTATGTTGTGTAATTATTGTTTAGGGGTTTTCCTTGACTGTAAAGAAAGTAAATAACTATTATATAACTATAACTAAAAATAAAATTAGTAAAATTGTTCTTTAAATGCCGACTTTTCTGAGAATTTGCCGAGAATTTGAATTTGAATCAGAGAACAGTGACTACAGGTAAAAAAAAGTAAATATATAAAATATATACATATATAAAAAAATTACATTTATTGAACACAATTTATTGTTCTGAAACACCAATAATTAGGATTGTAAGTATTACTATAGAGTATTATTATTCTAACATTGATAATGTTATTATAAATGTTATAATAATGATTATGGGAATATTTCTAGTAGCTATATAGTGTTTAAGAAAATAGTGTTTAAAAAAATTAAAATGTAAAACAAACTGCCATTAGTATTGTTTGCTTTAAGACTAGTGATAAATTATAAGACAAATAAAGTGCTTTTTTTTGTTGATAAAGTTTTATTATTATTATTATTATTATTTTAATTTTAGTATAATAGCATGGCAATATGAAACTATTTAATCTTCAAAATTAAAAAAAAAAGTTGGTTATACAACATCATGGTTACAGTTTTTTTTTTTTCTTTCACAGTCTATTTAGTCATGCAAATATATAAATTCACTTATATTTTAGAAAGAGGATTCCTTGAAAGGGATCGTCATATTTGGGGCACTACTTGGCATTAAGAAGTTAACAAAACTTCCAGTCTAAATACATTGAGTCAGCAGTAACAATAAAAGGTATAATCCATCAAAATGATAATACATTTTATAGGAGAACAAACCTGAGATCTTCTGAATAGTGTGTAAATAGGGTTCAAAAACAATGAATAACAGCAAAGGAAGAAATGCACTCAATGTAGACCATTTTGTGCAACATACCCAACAAGTGACATTCACACATTCCAAATTGCAGCTCATAGCATTAATCACATACTGAATATTGTTTTTGTCTCAAATGAAACCTCATGAGGACAATCAAAGTCCTCAACTAAAGCTTTACCCTAGTTATGTTCTGGCCTCACATTTTTCAGTTTTAATTAGTTGGGCAATGTCAACATGCTAAACACATGGGACTGTCAAAGAGTCTCTTGTTCTCATTACGCATGTTGTGAATGTTCTTCGACCAACAGGCTTCCGGTTCATAAGGCACAGCTCATGTGCTTGTTATAAGCTCGAGTAGAGGCAATACGGATGTGTGGACATGATCACACGTCAGCAGATGGAGATGAGTTCAGTGGAGAATGAGTGGGCTTTGTGTGACTGGCGGCTCTGCCAGTGCGCTCTGTCTTTGTTTGAGATAGATGGCCAATGAAAACTGATGAAGCTTGAACATGGAGAACATTGATGGCATGAAGTAAAGAAACCACAGTGTCCCTCTTTGTTGAATATTTAGTATTGCGAGTAATAGATGTCAAAAAGTGGAATAAAATACAAAATGAATAATTTTTTTTTCTACAGTGCATGTTTGATTCTTTAAAATGTGGACACGACAATGGTAATAATCTAATCAGACATCTAACCTCTTTTAAAGGGGGTGTTAGAAAACGTTTGCTGTTTTAGCGATTTTCATGCACATGGCTTGAAGGCACCATTGTTGTTTATTGAAAGTAACATTTTTGCTTACTGCAGTAATGAAGCATATCAACAACAGAACTTTGTCAGTAGCTACTCAAAAGCCTTTTTTGAGCAATTTATTTGAAGCATCCATTAAATAAATGCTGATTAATGTTGGAAATGTTATGCTCATAAAATATTCTATATATTACTTTTACTTTTTGCCTCACATTCATGTTGCATGTCTTCTGTTTCTGCAACGTTGTCAGTTTTTTTATTTTGCCATGAGTATTTAACTCAGTTTGTTTCCATTACCTCTTATATGGTTAGTGACAATTTGAGGAAAAACAAGAAGCTTATTTGTCCACAAAAAAAAACAAAAAAAAAAAACAGGATTTTTATTATTTAGAAATACATGGTTACCTGTGGTCAATGGGCAAACGCTTTTTGCTATTATAATGATATAGTTCCAGTGTCAGCCAGCAGGGGCTAATGGGATTATGCTAACAAGCCAATTCCTGATGCCTGGTCTCTCAGACAACACACCCAAAAACCATTGACTGACCATCTAAAAACAAACCGGACTCTGGTTGGCCGCTTCACATGTCAAGCAGATGGTCTCTCCTCAGTGGGCAGTTCTCGGCCACAATAAAACAATATGTTTTTACATATATACTGTAGTTGAAGTGTGGCTACACAGGTCCAGTGTCAATCTATTCACTTAATCAATAAAGGGATTTATACTACTTACACAATACATATACATATGCTGTCAGTTATATCAAAAAATATTTAGCATTTTTTTTTTTTGTCGAGTAAATGCATACATAGTATAAAACAGCCCTACATGTTGAGGTTATTTCTCTGTGGAGGTCTATGACATTTTGCTATTTGCATATGAACATGACTGATGAAGTACCATTGTTAACCAGATTGTTTCTCTCTGATCTGTACAGTATTTTCATACCAAATGTGACAAACCACAGGTACACTGAGCTCCTTTTCCATTCTTGCATATGTTCTTGTGTATTTTTTATACTAAAAGGGAAACACTCATACTGTATATAGATATTCTCTGTGTAATCCTGCATCCAGCATATATTTTCTGACAAATGTTATGAGCTAGCCAGTGACCGGCACACTCTGGAGCTCCACATCTGTTTAGTCTCATTACTATGCATAGTGCCCAGAGCTACACATTCCCCAGTCACCCAAAGACTCAGATTGAGGCTAGGCTAGCCAGCACTGACAGTTTACATTCCCTCTTACTGTTTAGTCTGAGCCATCGGGCTAATCCCTCTAGCAACAGCTGTCCTTTAGCATCATAGATGCTAACTTTCCTTTTGACAAAAACAAAACAGGATCATCAGTGTCAACAACGATTTACCAACAGCCATGGCTAACATCTTCTAACTTTTCATATCCCCGACCACTTCAGGCTGATACTTTAAATCAACAAAAGCCACAGCGCACTCATATGTATGCTAATAGAGTTTTTGTTCCTCTGCATCAATGTTCCTCTTGATCGGCGCACGAGAGGAAGAGAGAATGCGAAACGATGCAGATGAGGCATGAGGGGAGAAAAGAAAATAAATCTGTTAATTAATACATCCCGGCTAAAAAGGGTTAGGAGGATTATCTGAAAGGACCTGAAGAGTCATCGACGAGCACCGGAACACCTTCTGAGAGTCGAAAGTGCTATGTATGGCCAATCCACAGTCTTCTTCATCCACTTAATGCATCTATCACAAAGCGCTCGAGAGCCGCCCGGGCTGTGAAGGGCTGGGACTCGTGGAGTGACCTCTGTGGCCTACATCTACCCCAACACATGAGTGCTCAGTTAAGTTCAACAGCCACTCCGAAAAGCTGGCCGGCTGAAAGAAGGCACTAATTAGGGTGGGGAACATGGATGACAGAGTCCCTCAAGAGCTGGCACACAGTATGAGTGTATACTGAACCTTGTCATGTAGGTCAGTTTGAAGCTTTTAGCAAAGCCATGCATATTAATGGGCCTTTCCCCTTTCTTTCTCTCACACATGATCATAGGAGGCTGAATCCTCTGAATTATGGCCCTAGAGGCTTTGGATGAATTAACTGTGGACTGTTTCTAAAAACATATGCATTGTAAATTGAGATCACTGCTTGGTGTAGCATTCCTAGGCTAGTCTATTGGTCCATATGGTTGAATTGTGAAGAAATATCCCTGAATCAATGAATTAACCCACTCATTTTTTTTTTGCTGATTTTTAGTGGATGTTTAGCCATTTTACACAGGTGTTTATGATGTTTGAAAACCACAAGCTGTCCAAAAATGTAATTATATAAATGTAATTATATTATAAATAATCTAATTGTTTATGGGCCAGTAAAATATTATTTTAAAGAAAGTGATATTATTAATTAACTGTTCAAAAGTGACAGTAAAGACAGTCAGAATGGTACATAATATTTCTATTTCAAACAAATGCTGTTCTTTTGAACTTCCTATTCATCAAAGAATTGCTAATGCTGGAAAAAATTTCCACAGAAATATTAAGCAGCACAAATATTTCCAACACTGATGATAAGAAGAAATCTTATTTGAGCATTAAATCAGCATATTAGAATGATTTGTGAAGAATCATGTGACACTGAAGACTGGAGTAGCTGCTGAAAATTCAGCTTTAGCATCACATTATTAAATTACATTTTAAATTATATTAAAATGAAAAATAGGTTTATATTATGAGATATTTAACAATATTGTTTTAATGTATTTTTGATCAAATAAATACTGCCTTTGAGCATTTAAAAAATCTTACCAACCCAAAACCTTTTAGCAAAAGTGTACATTGATACACTACGTCAAAAATTTTTAAACAGTAAGATTTTTAATATTTTTTAAGTAATTCTGTTCTGCTCACAAAATATGACATGAAATTAATACTTTTATTTAGCAAGGATGCTTTAAATTTATCAAAAGTGATGATAAAGACATTTATAAAGTTAAAAAAGTTTTCTATGTCAGATAAATGTTCTTCTGCACTTTTTATTGATCAAAAAATCTGAAAAAAAAAAATCTCGCTGTTTTCAACATAACAATCAATAATAATAATAGTAAATGTTTTTTGAGCAGCAAATCAGAATATTAGAATGATTTCTGAAGGCTCAAGTGACTGAAGTAATGACGCTAAAAATTCAGCTTTGAAATCACAGGAATAAAATTCATCTTAAAATATATTCAAATAGAAAACAGTCATTTTAAATTGTAAAAATATTTCTAAATTTTTCAGGTTTTTTTATACTTGTTTGGATCAAATAAATGCAGGCTAGGTGAGCAGAAGAGACCTCTTTAAAAAAGCATTAAAAATCTTACTGTTCAAAACCTTTTGACTGGTAGTGTATGTACGTAATTATATTACATTTAGAGAAAAAGAGAGTACATATTATTATGTCAAGTCTTGTAGATTACCTGAATGTTCATTGTCCAAGAAGGTTTGCTCACTGCTCAAACCTTATAACAAAAGTATAAATTTAAATATATAGTACGTGTGTGTGTGTGTGTGCGTGTGTGTGTGTGTGTGTGTGTGTGTGTGATTATATTTAGAGAAAAAGAGAAAGAGCTACAAAATATGCCAAGTCTGGGATTTGGGGCACAGTTTGCTTGTAGTTTGAAGTAACACACAGAGCGTTACCCGAATGTTCATTGTCCAAGAAGGTTTGCTCACTGCATGTTAACGTCCTCTCCGATTTCCTCGCATGGACAGTGGGATGCGGTTGGCACGGATCTTCAGCTAGGCCTCACGCATCGTATGGTCTGCTGTCACTCACCAACAGTCTTGTTTACTCCAAAATGCAGATCTTCCCTTCTCTCCGACCTTCCTGCGCTCTCCCCTCTTTCTGATCCCACTGATATGTGTCTCTTTGAAAGTTGCACTCCGGGACGTGTGATGTACATCGGTGGTAATCGGATAAGTTGGGCAGCATCCTCCTGCTATCTTTCCAAAACAACATCTCCACTCAACTGAGCGCCAGAGTGCAACTGTCACATTACAAGCCAAGGAAATGTGTTCCACAGCTCTGAGCTGTAAACACAAATTGGAGGAAATAAAAGGAAGAAAATATCTAGCAAGCCTAAAGATGTTTTGCATGACAGAAAATCGCTAACGCTTTCAGGCGAGGCCAGGACCGAGAGGTGGTGGGGGGGACAAATCGGCATTCTGTTGTCTGTTTGAACTCTTTAACCAATTAAAATGGCAGAGCAGAGTGCATATTTTAATATGCATGACAGAATGGCAGATTAGGAGGGGGAAAAATACTACGGCTAATTATGTGGTCAACAGTCTGCCATGATGCCATTGTACCTTCCGTTTAATTTGCACATAAAACCTCGCCTTCATGATGGCAACATGCATTTTTTATCTTGCAGTCAAAACCTAAGGCTTTCAAGTGCATTGTTTTAATGAGGCACAGAACATTTGGAGTTGTTCTCTGGGCTAGAAGAGCATCCAGGGAATTTACACAGCACCATTTTTTTCAGCATTATTTGTCATTCTTTCATAATGAGCAAATATCTTTATCATGCCTTTATTTCTGTATTTCTATTAATTGAGTAGGTCATTATTGTTTTGCTATCACCCCATAGCTATGTCATTTTATGTGCAATTCTAATTTTAATTTTATTTTATTATGCTATGGCTTCCAGCATGCTTCCAAATTTCTACCTATTATTTCGAATGAATGAACACTGAAAAACATTTAAATGCAGTTTATCTGGTGAAGTGTGAAATACCAAAAATTAAGTCAGTATTAAAAATGGACCCTATTTACTTTTTTGATGGAAAAAAAACCACTGTAATCATTCATTAAAATCTAATAACTTCATCTGAAACAACTTTCCTTTTCCGCTGACATCATATAGGCCAAGTGTGCTATTGGATAATGCTTACCAATAGCCAAAAAGCTAATTAGGCTTTGTTTTAGCTAACCCAAATTCAATCTGGGTCAATGTAACAGCCATTTTTACAAGCCCATTCTATTCCCTTCCCCTCCTTAGATAAAATAGGCTTTTTACTTGTTGATTATACTGTTGCAAATATAACTATATTCAACTGTGAAAGAAAAGTGGTTGCAAATTGTTATTTACCTTGATTTTGCTTGACTTAACATGTTTTTACTTGACTTCACGTGACACATGGTTAGCAACATATGTTTCAGCCATTTCTGAAGAAAAAGAAAAAAAAATAGACTTATGAAGAGAAACAGACAGAAAAACAGCTGAATAAACTGTTTTCACAGTGGAAAAACACTTTTGTTATATAAAAACAAGCATGAATGTTGTTGGGACTACAAGTGAGAGACAAAAACATTAAAGCTGTTTGTCATCATCACCATCCCAGACCATTCTCTACCCACATCAGGTCCAGCAAGTGGTTCATGTCTAATCCAGCCAAAAGAGAAGAGACAAAAAAAAAAAAAAATCCCTCCCTCCATCTTTTTTTATTCATAAATATTGCTGCCGATTCTGCAGAGCTTGCCAGAAGTGCAGCTGATCCAAAGTCATTTGCAGCAAAGTCCATTATCATCATCACTTCTGGTGATGAATTCCCGGTGATGGTGGCACAGTTCGCTGCAGCCTGCACACATAATGACATTCTGCTCTCTCTGGCAGGGCTCCCGTGCAGATAGCTCACTCTAAACCATCTGAGTGACAGACAATGCACCACTGCAATACAGTGAAGAGCTTATCTGTCCGTAAAACGGGAAAAATAAGTTATTAACATTTCTCTGCTACCCGTGTGTTACATTTATTTGAGGGAAAAGAATAATATTCTAGTCACAGCTGTGGTCTAGTGACTTGTACCTAGAGAGGTGCTCATACGGGCAATGGTAGCTTGAACCTGGCTTGCAACACTTTCCCCTTCCCATCTGGTTAATTTTCCTCTCAATGAAAGTGTCCAAATTGAAATAAAATAAAATAAAATTACAAAATATTTTTAAAATGTTATTAGTATTAATATTATTAAATATTAATATTATATATGATTTAAGAAAATCTTTTTTTAATATAATTTTTTTAACTTTATTGAGAGGAAAGTTAATTTTATTATTAATAATATTTTTTATTTTTATTATTATTGTTACTATTATTATTATTATTGTTATTTCTAGGGTTAAGCAGGTAAGATATTGAGGTAAGCACATTGCTTAGGTTGAAGTGAGATACTTTTTTAATATTTTGTTACTATGACCACAATGCATTGTTAGCCCCACACAGCACAGATGAGTTCCCACCCACCGTGGTTCACTTTGTAGCTTTGCAGCATGCTCAGCTTTAGGCCTAAGGCCTCAGTTGCCCAGTTACAGTAATAGAAGAAGACATCTCACTGCAGTATTGCGAACATGAAGTAGGAGAACTGACTTCATCTCTGTGGAAGAAAAAAGCGATAGTGAGGAAAAACAGCTTCATAAGCATCAGGCTGTCAGCGATGGAAGAAATTAAGGTTGATGCCCCATGAAAAGAAATGTATGAGGAAGAGCGAACCCAATAACTTCCAAAAGGCTGTAGGACGGAGTCATTCGCTGTGAAATAAAACAGTCTGTGGACACTGTAAGTCTGTCCTGTCCACTCCTGCCTAGCTCAGCAGAACATGGACCTTACTTGCAAGGAACTTGACCAGCTGCCTACTATCAGGACTTTATCCTCTGAAGGTGGTTTCAGAGCCCTCATACCTACAGTATGTTAACAGTTTCAGATTTAAAGTAGTTGGTCTTAATCAAGAAATGATAAGCAATTTTTTTTTTTTTTAACACATGACGAATATGTGACCAAACCAATCAGAGCTAGAGTGGATTTCAAGATTTACAGTGAAATAAAATTTGGGTTGTTTCTCACCCAACATCTATCATATGACTATGGAATATAGTGCATTTTTTTTTTTTTAATCTTGAGTTTCCATTCATTATAGTTGAATGAAAAATAGCAACATTCTTCTAAATTCCTTCATTTATAACTATATTTACAACTATGCGAGGGTGAGTAAATAATGACAGAATCTTCATTTTTGGGTGAAATATCCCTTTAAGAGCTGCTCCTAACACCCAGACATATTTCAGGATAAGTGGAATAAAATGGCTGAAGGTGACACTACCAATAGCTCATCAAGAGCACTTTCTAACAAAGGCATGGCAAAGTGTCCTTCTCCTAAAGCTGACAACTGGTGATGGTCACCAGGTGGGATATGTTATCCTAACAGTCTGGAACTCTGCTGAATTATTTGCTGATAGATATAAACAGCTGTTATTCTTGGTAATGGAAAGCAATTAGAAACATCTGCACACTTGGCGGTGAGCGATGCCTTCCTAAGCCGCCCTGTTCCCAGGTGCCACTGGGAAATAATTACATCATCAGAACAGCACCGGGCCTCTAGGACTGGTACTGATCTGTGAAGAACATGAATGCAGCCCCTCCCATGCTAAAAGAGTACAGGAGAAAGGCAGACAGGAGGACAGCCACGTATTCAGCTTCCCTTTCTGCATAGATATAAGCAGTAGCATATTTGTGGACTTCGATTAAAAATTTATTTAACATGAATTTGTTTATAGTTTACAATATTTTACAGTAGGATAGTTCTCCCAAAAACAAAAATGTTGTCATTTACTCACCCTCAAGTCATTCCAAACCTGTATGACTTTATTTCTTCTGCAGAATAAAATAATGTACAGTATTTTGAGACATTTCTCAGTGTTTTTTGTCAATATAATAAAAGTCTGTGGTAATGTTTGATTACCAACATTCTCCAGAGTATTTCCTTTTGTGTTTTGCAAAAGACAGAAAGTCACACAAGTTTAGATGGGCATGATGGTGAGTCAATGATGAGAGAAGTTAGATGAAATATCCCTTTAATACTTTTTTTTTTATATTTAAAGGGATAGTCCACCCAAAAATGAAAATTTTGCCATTATTTACTCACCTCATGTCATTTCAAACATACATAACTTTCTTTTTTGGAGCAAATAATAAGGTATTGTAGTTAGTAATTTGTTTCATTGTAATTAAAATGAACAGGGGAAATGGATAGAAGACCTTCATTAAAGTCATCAATACGAATACATATTTCAAGTCTTCTGAACCCATACAACACCTTTTTGAACTGAAATAAAGTCATTATTCACTGAAAATCTTGCTCTAGCTCCTAGCATATTCATGAGAAATGAAGAGATGTCTTATTTGGAATGTTCATTTGAGTCAGATCTGATCTAGTTGCAGCAGTTTATTAGAAAAGAACAGTTATAAAACCTAAAGTCATGAAGGTTTGAAACAGTAGTAAGGTTTTAAAAGATTTACCAAGGTGAGTAAACGGTTAACAGCAGTTTAATTTTCTGGTAAACTTTCCCTTTAAGAAATAATGGACTGGAATATAAAATCTTTGTTTGTGTTTTTCTTGTCTCAGCCTCCACTTTAATAAATAGCTTTTCTGTTCTTGAAGCTCAGGTAAGTGAGGACTGTGCCAATGACCTTTACACACAGCCCCCTCACCTCAGTGATAGGAGGACCCCACTGCGTGGAGTCTGTTGAATTACTCTTACTGATGCAGGCCTGTGGCTTCCCCTGGATCTATCAGCAGCCCCCCGATGAGAGCTCTCCTCAGCTGTAAATACCATCAGTCTCTGCCACCCTGGAGAGAGCCAGAAGACGGCGTTCTGGAGGGTCACAGTTCAGCAAACACAGACACGGCTGTTTTGGTAGCAGGGAAACGTCTGCTTTCCTTTCATGATCTGGGCAGCAGCATTATTTGTCTGTTAGTACATGTTTGAATGTTTGACTAATTTTAACTATTATGTGCAGGCTGCCACTTTCACTTATACATACCATTTAAAAAATTATTTATTTATTTATTTATGTAGTCATTTATTTATTGGGAAATATATATTTATTTATTTATTAATTAATTGCATGCATTAATTGCATGTAATTATTACTTTATTGCATGTTTCTTTTTTTTTTAAGTTTCTTGAGCACCAAATCAGCATAAAATGATTTCTCAATGGTCATGTGACACTGATAACTGAAATTCAGCTTTACCACCACAGGAATAAATTACTGTCACGAATCCGGTCTATGAACTTCCGTTCACTCACCACCAGAGGTCACCCAGTCACCACAAGGACTCACACACTACACAGACTGTTACACTATACCCTGGACTACATTTTCCATAATCCATTACACTGATTGCACACACACCTGAATGCACTGATTACACAGACACACAGCTGAATCCCATCAGACACGCTTTATAAGCCTTGGACTTCCTCTTCCACATCGCCGAGGATTGTTTAGTATCTGTCACTGTGATAGCTACTCTACGGAGCCTGTCTTAAGTTTTCCTAATCTAGTTGAAGTCATAGTCTTGCCTGTTTTCCTGTGTTTTTGATTCTTGCCTGTGTATCTTAGTTTTATCCTTTGCCTTGCCGTTTGGATACTGTTTGCCCCAGCCCGGACTATTGCTCATGTTTACGGATTACCTCTTTTGTCTAAGCCCTCTGGATATTGTTAGCCGACGATCGACCATGCCTGTTTAGGAAACTTCTCTTGCCTTGCCCTCTATATATCTGTTCGCCATTGTCAGAAACTTGCCTGTTTAACGACCACGTCTCTGAATAAAGCTTTGCAGATGGATCCGAACGCTTCCTCTGTTCCTTCCATAACAGAATCCTCGGCCACACAAGGATCCAGCAGCTCTTCAGAGAAACACTGGCCAGGTATGGACACAGCATGGATATTATTAGCCCTTAAACAAGGACGGCGTTCACTGGAGAACTATATTCAGGAGAATATATTCTGGAGAACTATAGCCTTCGCGCACTACTCTGATTTACCGGACTGTTTGTTGATAGAGTTTTTTGTGATGGCATTAATCAACTACAACAATCTGAGCTTAGACGCGAGGGTCCGCGTTCATCACTCGCTAAGTTTATGGATTATGCTTTTTTGACTGTTGGCTCTTTGTTTACTGTGGGTGTTGCAGAGGAAGAATGCGACACTGCATCTATGACCGAGATAGCACCTGCGTTAGAGCATGCTCACAAAATGGAGGCGACAGCGGAGCCCGTTCACAAAATGGCGGCCACAACAACACCCCGTCTTGTCATTGCTGCTAGTCATGAGCCAAGTCAAGTCACAGCTGATCTTCGTGAGTTCAGTCAAGTCAGAGTTGATCATCGTGAGCCAAATCAAGTCACCGTTGACCGTCGTGAGCCAAGTCAAGTCACAGTTGATCTTCATGAATCAAGCCAAGTTACAGTGGATCTTCATGAATCAAGCCAAGTTGATCATGAGCTAAGTCAAGTCACCGTTGATCGTCATGTGTCAAGCCACATCACCGTTGATCACCCAGAGTCACGTCACGTCTCAGCTGATCTGCCAGAGTCTCGTCACGTCTCAGCTGAACTTCCAGAGTCTCGTCACGTCACAGCTGATCTGCCAGAGTCTCGTCACGTCACAGCTGATCTGCCAGAGTCTCTTCACGTCTCAGCTGATCTGCCAGAGTCACGTCACGTCTCAGCTGATCTGCCAGAGTCTCGTCACGTCTCAGCTGATCTGCCAGAGTGTCTTCACGTCTCAGCTGATCTTCCAGAGTCTCTTCACGTCACCGCTGACCATCCAGAGTCTCATCACATCTCAGCGGATCTTCCAGAGTCCCTTCACGTCCCCGCTGACCATCCAGAACCACGTCACGTTGCAGTTGATCAGCCAGAGTCTTGTCACGTCCTGTCTGCCACACCCAGATATTCAAGGTCAGTCCTTCAGGATATCCTAATCTGGTATCCAGTGTGAGGGATGCACCACTGTTGTCTGCACGTGCAGCTGGTATCCCCAAACCAACTCACTTTAACCCTCCTGTTCCTGCTCTAATTCCCCTGTCCGAAGTGCTTCCCATGATGGGGATCGCTTTGTTGCGTTTGGGCTGCATATACCACCTCAGAACTGCCCCAGGCGATGGCACCCGCTGCAGCTTCTCCAGAGGTGGCGGCACATGCTGCAGAACCTCCCGATGCGGCGGTGCTCGCTTCAGCTCCTTTTATGGTGGTGGTGCCCAGCAATGTATTCTCAGTCTGTTGTGTCGTGGTCAAAGACTGTTACCACTGTGGAACCTCCGGAGGTGGCAGCAACCGCTGCAGAACCTTTAGAGATGTCAGTGGTACCCACCTGTGAACTCACGCCCTGTCCTGTCATGGCTAAGGAGGCCGTTTGTGAACTCTCGCCCTGTCCTGTCACGGCTAAGGAGGCCATCTGTGAACTCTCGTCCTGCCCTGTCACGGCTATGGAGGCCGTCAATGAATCCTCGTCCTGTCCTGTCGCAGCCAGAAGGGCTGTCCCTGAAAGCTCGTCCAGTTCTGTCACGGCCACAGAGGCCGCTCTTGAACTGTTGTCCTGCCCTGAATCAGCCAAGGAGGCTACTTGTGAATGGTCTGTTCATCTAGGCTCAACTAATGAGTCGGATTTGGAACTGTCTGTCTTGCCTGTGCCTGTCAAAGAATCTAACCCTGAACTGTCTGTCTGTCTAAATGCTGTCGTTGATTCTGATTTTGAACTATCTGTCTGTCCAGTTCCTGCCAATGAACCTAGGTGTGAGCAGGTTGTTAACCCAGTGTCAGTCAATATGTTCATTTCTCAACTATCTGTCTGTCCAGTTTCAGTCACTGAAAGGTCTACCAGTCCAGTTTCAGCCACCCTCAAGGAGACGTACACTGAACTTTCTGCTCTGTCAGTCATGCCCAAAGAGACTGTTGAAAAGTCCTGTCCCATCTGATCCACTCTGGTGAGTTCCTGTCCCGTCTGATCTGCCCTGGTGGGCTCCTGTTCCGTCTGCTCCGCCCTGGTGGGTTCCTACTCTGTCGGTCCTGTCCTGGTCCCTGGCTCTGCCCTGGCTCCCTGCTCTGTCGGTTTCACTTTGGTTTCCTGCTCCGCCTTGGTGCTCTGTCCTGCCGGCTCTGCCTCAGTCCCCAGTCTCACTTCCACATGGACCTGGCCCTCCGTCCCTCCCCCTGTTCCGCCTCCGCTCCACCACCCTCCTGGATTGTACTGAGTGTGGAGCGTCTGGAAGCCGCTCCTTGGGGGGGCTCTGTCACGAATCCGGTCTATGAACTTCCGTTCACTCACCACCAGAGGTCACCCAGTCACCACAAGGACTCACACACTACACAGACTGTTACACTATACCCTGGACTACATTTCCCATAATCCATTACACTGATTGCACACACACCTGAATGCACTGATTACACAGACACACAGCTGAATCCCATCAGACACGCTTTATAAGCCTTGGACTTCCTCTTCCAGATCGCCGAGGATTGTTTAATATCTGTCACTGTGATAGCTACTCTACGGAGCCTGTCTTAAATTTTCCTAATCTAGTTGAAGTCATAGTCTTGCCTGTTTTCCTGTGTTTTTGATTCTTGCCTGTGTATCTTAGTTTTACCCTTTGCCTTGCCGTTTGGATACTGTTTGCCCCAGCCCGGACTATTGGTCATGTTTACGGATTACCTCTTTTGTCTAAGCCCTCCCGGACTATTACTCATGTTAGCCGACGATCGACCATGCCTGTTTAGGATACTTCTCTTTCCTTGCCCTCTATATACCTGTTTGCCATTGTCAGAAACTTGCCTGTTTAACGACCACGTCTCTGAATAAAGTTTTGCAGATGGATCCGAACGCTTCCTCTGTTCCTTCCGTACCAATTACATTTAAAAAAATAAATAAAATAAAATAGAAAACAGATATTTTAAGTTGTAGTAATTTCATAATTATCATAACTGATCAAATAAATGCAGATGTGAAGAACAAAGACATTTTGACCCTAAACCTTTGAAGTGTAGTTTATGCTTCAGTTGACCAGAACAAAAAAGTAAAAAATAAATAAATAAATACAAATAAAACTTTTAAGTAACGAGTAAGTGTGTACTGACAGCCCATCAATATCTTACAAAAATGATCAAATATTCAATCCAGAAGGCTTTATGGGCATTACTACTATCAAATCCACTGTTTCTCTAGAAGTAGAAACATCATTACATATTCCACCTCTCTATGCTTTTGGACAGGAGATACAAACTGCTGTAGCACTAAACATTATGCTTATTCCTTTGTTCTATCCACACTGTAATCCCTCAGGCAACAAGCAGAAAATGTCCGTCAGGACAGATGAGTCCAGAGGAGGCCTGATGAGACACCCGGCTGGATGTGTTGATTTTGGCTGGCATACCTGTCATGGAAAGATGCAACTGCAGTTCAAAAAGGAGGAGGCTAGTGCCACATGAGGCCACATGGTGATGAGTGCATGCACACACACACACACACACACACACACACACACACACAGGAGAATAGTTTTGAATGGCTGTCCAAGTCAGCTTTTCAAGCATTTTGTTTGAGGCATAGTAGATGTAAATGAGTTAAGTGGGAACATGCAGATTGAAGTGTATCTATCTATCTATAGATTCAGAATATCCTGTACTGTCTTTAACTGCAGTCAGAGATGGCAGAAAAAAGGTAGAAAGTGAGTGTGCAGCTCATTCATTTTTCCTCAGAGATACATAAAAATAATATTACTTTAATTCCAATGGCCTGATGTAATTACTTGAGGCTACAGTTTATCTTTTCATACACATGTTCAGAGTGTATCAGACATAATTCATTGGACAACTTCACAATTCCCCCGTAGCAGAACATCTGACCTGATGAAAAGCAGAATTGTGAATCGTTGGGATGTAATGCATTACAACCAAAAAAAGTATTCCAGCACAGATGGTACATTCAGCCTTATAATAATAAAATCTGCTTCTGTGTTATTTAAAAAATTACAATAACCTTTCCACTAATCCCCTGACTTTGGGTCTGGTACACCTGAACGACTGCATCACAATCCCTACCCCTTGATAACATATTAGGATTACAGCTCAGATTTTATATCTCAGTTCTGGCCTCCATCTTTCTCATAAATACGCTAGATAAGCATATCTGTTTAATTTCATTCTCTTTGATCGCAGGATTACACAGAAACAGTTGATTGTGAAGGCAGACATACAGCCAAGCAGCTGCATAAGAATTTATACATCGCCATCAGATGTAATATTATGTTTGGACATCATACATTTATTTTTGTGAGCACACACTGTTTAGACTATACAGCATGTGAGTCGGGTAGATGTAATATATTACTAAATCAGGCCTGCATGTTCAACGGAATGAAAATTTAATCCAAGGATACATGCTGTATCCAACATATCCATTATGCCATTACATATTTGTATTTTTCGAAAACTGACCAGTATTTTAGATAGATAGAGAAATGATAGATAGTCTACTAGTTTTAGCCAACTACTGTAGCAAAGCTCCTTTTACCTTGTGTGCTGTGCAAAATATTGCAGCACCTGCATGTTGTAGTGATTTCCCTCAAACTTGGCAGGTGGTCCTCCCTGTTTCCCCTCCCCCTTCTTCACCGGCCTCCCATTACCCAGTATCTGTCAATAGGGAATACTGCCATGCGATGCCCAACCAGCAGAGTCTCAACACAGCAAAAAAATAAAAAAATAAATAAAAGAAAACAAGCATCTCCGGGCTTAACCTTTCAAAGCAAATCACATACATTTGAATCACAGGAGCCAGATCCCTTGTGAAGAGCAAGAGATGTTTCTCTCCCCAAGACTAATGCGAAAATATGCCCTGCAACTCATTTGCTATGTGTAATTTAGTGGCATGACTGCTAGCGAAACACATAACACAAAGGTCCTTATGGCGAATGTAGCCTCGCTTAGCGCTGATTTAATTATAAAGCTCTTGTCTTTTGAACACTACGAGGGACATTAATGGATAAACTAATAGCTTATGTACAATACGTCTATATCAGTGACATCTTGAATGTCACTGAAAATATTTGCCTGTGAGAAAAAAGTTCACTGCACATGTCAAAGTGAGCAGTCCAGTTCATATTACAGTTTTTCTCAGTCGCTTTGGTGCATTTCTCAGATCAGAAATTAAATTTTCAAAACAGCTTGTTCAACCTCCACATCATCTAGTCACTTATGCACATCATGAAAGCAGTTTCTCATTCTTTTGAACAAGTTGCGATTGCTTTGGTACATGCCTGCAATTGATTATGTACATTTGTCTACGGTTTCCTACATTATCAGTTGCTAATGTCATGTTGCTCAAAATGTATTATATAGTTCTCTTTGCAATAGTCATACTCCTCAAAACATCTAGTCATTAGTTAATCGTATAAGTCATTAAATGCAAAATGGTTGACCTAGTTGTTATAAACTGTCAAGCATATTTTCTACACAATTCTATTAGACTTTTTATAAATTTGCCATGAATTGTGCAGGTGAATCTTGACTTTCACTAATGAAGAGAATAGCTCAAAGGTGCATCTCATGAACCTTCGATTGGAACGCATACAGTATATAGACAGAGGACAACACAAGAGTTACAAATTCTGACAATGGATGAACATCCAGGAAACGATCAGGGTCAACAGATGAGAGGAAGAAGAGGAGTAAGGATGCGTGGTAGAAGGGTACAGAGGCAAAACAGAGGAAGAGGCAGAAGAGGCCAAGGACAGAGGCGCATATCAGATGAAATAAGGGCCACTATTGTGGACCGTGTTGTCAATCATGACCTTACAATGGCTGAGGCGGGTTGAAGAGTGCACCCAAATATTGAGAGATTGACCATATCCTCAATAATTCAAACATTTTGTAGAGATCACAGGTATGTCAACCAATGTGCAATGTACTGTTATACTGTACTTGCAGTAATGATTCATAATACATTGTCCAATTGTATTTTTCAGAATAGAGCAAATATACTTTATTTGTGTGTACATTTTTTTTCTATTTTATCTGAAAAATCATGTGTTTTGCATTTCTGCATTTTCCCCCCAAAGGACTGTAAGATTCAATCAACATCCCACATACAGTAATGTTTAAATTTGTACTTTTGAAATGGAGCTTTTGCTGAGCTAGCAAGCTGGTCTCCAGAGCTTGAGTTTGTTGTGCACATTTATCAAGAACCAGAGATGACAAACAGACGAGTGCTTTTCCATACACAGGGAAAAGAGCAGAATATCAACATTTATGAAAATGTGAGTGGTGGTTGCTTGCACAAAGGTATTCGTCACAATGCTAGCATGTCATGGGTGATTGGTAGGGTGTTAAGCTGCTTTTACTGTTTTTTAGCACAGTGCTATGTGGTTTTAGAAGCACAGATAAATGGGTATATAGATGTTTAGATGGACGGACGGACGGATGGATGGATGGATGGATGGACGAGAGATGGATAGGTAGATATATTTGGTCCTAGAATCCAAATATATAATAAAAGCTAAACATACTAAGCAGGTAAATGAAAACCTTGTGTAGCTTAGGGCAAAGTCAAGGAAGCAAGGCATTAAATCATCCTTAGAAAAGATAACATGGCCTTCTATTTCATTTCAATAGCTTTACGCACAGTCATTCTCTCACTCTCTGATGGAAAGATGGATCACACGGCACTCTGAGCTTTAGACCTTCACTGTCTGCTGATATAAATCTTACAGATATTTTAATTACCCAACTGGATTCTTATTATACAGAATGTATTAAAATTGCTCCAAGCCTGTGGAGCTCCAATCGACAAAGTGTTACTTGAAGAGAAGACGTTATGTGAACACACTGTGTGAAATGCTTGTTATAGTATGTCACCTATTCGGTTTAATATTAAATAAATTGGTGTATAGTAACAATAGCAACTAGTTTGCGTAAAATACCACATTTCTTGCTGTACCTGATTTCCCTTTATAGACTAAAGTTGGGAGGCCTGAAACAGTAGCATGTGCTCTGGCTTTGGTCCATGCTGATCTGTGGACCAATGGCAAAATGCTGAGTCTGAAAATAGCCTGGCAGAAACCGCAGTCCCAAATGGAGAAATAGCCTGTTAAGTTATCGTTATTAGCAAAGTGAAAAGGACAATGCTGACTGCAAAGCTAAAATGAGCTTCTTTTGGATTCAAACGTGTCCCAAATGTCCAGTTGTTATGAAACTGTGTATGGTCTTCTTTTGCACAACATGTATCTTGTTGATGGCTTTCAAGATGCTCTATGCCTCTCATAAACTTCTATGACGTTCCATATCCTTTTAGCTGGAATTAAATCCATATACTATATTTTCAGGACACAGACTTTAAGCCTGTGGAATTGACTTTACAAAATCCATCTTCTAAATGTATTTACAGTTCTGAGGAGTCACAGCAGAATAATCCCCTATCATGTATTTTAGAAATATGTTCATGTTGGTGTTTAAATAAGCACGTCATTATTCCCCCCAGATTTCTTCAATCTTCTTTAGGTCCAATTCTGTTTCAATCTAGTCCTGATCTGAAGTGGCGTTTAGATTGGATTAAATCATGTTCCATGCTTCAATCATGTCAATCTACAGGACTTCTGCTGATTTCATATCTGGTTGTTTGTTTTGTTCAATAAGTTCAATAAGTTCAATATATTTTTGTTTTGATTCTGCTGCAAAAAGTCTAAGTGGTCATAACAGGCCAAAGATATTTTAACGTGTTCTCACACACAACGTGTTCTCACACACACAAAAAAAATAAATAAAATAAAATACATTACAATAGTTGGAATGAAGTTGTATTGTTTTATGCATTCACCAATTTTGTAAGTCAAGAATAATGATGTATATTGATCTTTAGGTAACTGAATGAATTTGACCCACAGTTACACTAAAATTTTTAGCATATATTTTCATAATTAGGAATATGTGTGAAAATGCACCAGCATTCTTTACAAATATGGAGATGAAAACCACACTTTTTATGATCTACTTTCGAATTTACAATTCAATTTACAAAATCTGTTACACATGAGTACTATACGCAATTGTTTATTGCGAATTTAGACAACAGTCAACACTACAGTGACTTTTAGTGAGTTTTTGTGAGTTTCTGTGAGGCCGATGTCTAGGACTAGGTTTATAGTTCATACATTCATCATTAATTGCATCTCTTATATATAGCATCATTTAATCATTCAGTTCCTGAACTGATCACAAATGTGGCTAATATTTCATTCAAACATCTGTTTCTTGATCTAACCAGAGTGAAGAGTCACAACAGCTCTCCTGCTCTTCCAATCTGCCGTGTCTGTTCACTCTCACATCGGGAACATGATGAGGAGGTCAGTAAAGACTAACTATTACAGGCTTTGACTCTCCACTGTTCTGACATTAAGCTCATAAGAGTGCGACATATTGAAAAGGGGCTCAAGAAAACACGAACATTTTCATTGGACAGATTATACACAGAGTAGACAGATGTTTACAGGGCTTCATAATATTTTTTAAAAAAAATATATATATATATAAATAAACAGCCCAACACATGGTGTGTGGTAACGGGGGATTTTCCTGAAGGGCCCTGAGGCTGTCGCTGAAAAGGAGATTAGATCGCAGGAGAGGAGAGGGCTCATCAGCAGGTTTACGTGTATGATAATCAAGTGAAAATATATGAGACTCTCACAGACTTTCTGAATTATGCATAATCAGATAAGGTGTATCTTGAGGCAGCATTATTTCTGCAGCATATGGTGCAGTGAGCTTCAGTATATTCCCTGCGGAAGCTCGGTATTAAGAACAATGTGCAGTGCTTCATTTAAACAGTCATGCTTAAGATCTCATCTGTGAAGACTTGCACTTTCCTCCTCCTTAAGTAAAAATGTTTATTTAGGTTAACTTTCCCTTATTCACAGAATGGGCTTTTAAATAGAGGGGTGTGGAATATTCAGCTCTGCCAGATGCCAGCAAATCCAAACAATGATTCAGAATGTATGTCTACTTTAAAACCTGCTGTAATATGGCGTTGCGATGCCCTTTGTTTTTGCAGCATGATATATAGTTCTAATCACAACTTATACATTTACATTAAAGCAATATTTCGGCTTCCATATAAGTCAAGCTCAATTGACAGTATTTGTGGCATAGTCATAATTCCCACAAAAATTACCACATCTTTTCTTTTTTTAAAGTGAAAGTGAAAGTGAAGTGACGTGTGGCCAAGTATTGTGACCCATACTCGGAATTTGTGCTCTGCATTTAACCCATCCAAGTGCACACACACAGTAGTGAACACACACCCGGACCAGTGGGCAGCCAATTGCTCAAGGGTCTCACCTCATTCGTGGTATTGAAGGTCGAGAGAGCACTGGTTATTCACCAACAACAATTCCTGCTGGACCTGAGACTCGAATCCGCGACCTCGACTCTCTATCCATTAGGCCACGACTGCCCCATAGCAAACATTGGTTAGAGTGAGGCAATGTAAACAATACATGTTAACATGATTTTAGTATTTAGTATAACATGATTTTAACCTTTTGTGTAAAGTTATTTGCACTTTTTACACAACTTTTTTTTGCAGTGGAAATGTAAACGCAATAACTATTTAAACTTACTTTGCAAGTTTTAAAAGAAGAATTCATAGAAGTACTTCTATAAAATTACAAGCTTTACATTTCTGCTTTTAAATCTTCCAAAAATTGGCCCTGTTTACCTCCAGTGCTTCATTGTAACCTCCATTTTTCCTTCTTTAAAAAAAAAAAAAGAACAAAGGATGGGGCAAAATAATTTTTGTGGTAATCAACATTGTGCAACCAATGCTGTCGACTGAGCTTAACTTGCATTAAGACAAAGTGGCACAGTAATTTGTGAACAACAAAAGAATGCATGTTACTATAGTACTGTCAGTCACATCAGACCAAGTCTCAACAGTTGTGATGATAAACACTCAACTTGAGAGTGAATATGAATATTGACTAACAAACTGTCAGCTGACTGGGGATTAGTATTGCTAAAATAAGTCAATTTTTTCTGAAAATCCCAAAACGGTAAACTATAAACAAAGGGCAAAGCAAACAGTAAGTTTATCAGCAGCTTTAATGATAGATGAAGCTCATTTCTGCTTTATGTGGGGGCCAGCAAGTCAGGCACATTTCATTTGTAACCATAATGACATAAACATCAATCTGTCTCAACTGCTGCTTAAACGACTGTGTAACCTTTACAGCCCTGTTAAAGAAAGATATATAACTTCTATAAAAGAAAGACCTTCTATAATAACATAAATCGCATAACTTTTCTTTAGCTGCTTTGCCATCGCTTTTATGTCAGGTCAAAGGTATAAGCGCACATCCTCAGGAAAAAGAAGCTACCGGCATTCTGAAGAGAGGCATTAAAGTAATCAGTGAAATTTTTACAGATTCCAAAATTGCCATGAACAACAACAGATTGAGACCCATAAAAGCAGTATAAAGCCTTTACTACCTGCTGACATTCTGGCATAATGGAAATATTTTACAATGCTTCCCCTTTATGGACCTCCATTCGCTATAAATTATATTATGCAAAAAACATCATCATCAGGGATGGCATTAACAGTCTTCGCTTAACAGGTTCGGTGAAAAACGGGTTAGTTTGCATGTACCCTGGAACAAAATTCAATTTGCCACCATATTTAATGCTACATTTTTTATTATCTTGCGAGCATATGCTGAAATAGCTACAGATGATGGAGCTAGCTGCTGGGCACAGTGATCATCATGACTTTCCATCTATATTTGAATAATAGAATTGGACAAATAGTTTGTGACCTTAGTCAAGGTCTTTGCTGGCAGTGTGGAAAAAACTAGCAGCAAACTGCAAACAGCGTTCGCCCGCCAGCACCGAGCTGTGAATATGCAAAGCTCTCTTGTTCTTTGTGCAGGCTTTCAAAACAAAAACAGGAAATTGTTTGGAAACCTTTTGCCTTGTAGGGGCATCACTGGGCAGTGTCACAGACTGCTTAGGTTTGCAAAAATGTTTGATGTCTCTGTTTTAGTGGAGCATATGCCAAAATCTGCAAAATATGCAGAACGGTATTGTTTTTAGTGTCCTTTTATGGTGATGTCATCGAGGACACACAAAAAAACAAACAGCAGCGCAAAACAGAATCATCTGTGACTCATAGTCTAGATGCCTTTGATATAGCCTAATACTAAAAGATGTTACAACAATGCCAAGTGGATGGAGACATTAAAAAAATAAAATAAATCAATAAATCAATGAAAAAAATAAACAGGCAATTGCACGGACTGTACATTTTCACTTTCTTTCTTTTTCCTACATTTTTATTGCCAGAACTGTATTGTGTAATTTATGTAACTATTGTTATGCAAAATGGACCGTTGGAAGACATATCAGTACAGTCTTTGCCTCAAAACTAGTAAAGTTTAAAGGAAAAGGAAAATTTAAAGGAATAGCACTCAAAAAATTTAATTTGCTGAAAAGGTTTATTTTATTTAACTGTAATATTTGAGTGGACAACAGGGATGGACATATTCTATGCAGGAAGTGTTATTATGGATTATATACTTGTATTTTGGCCAGAAGCAATGGTTTAAAGTTAAAAGTCTTAAAGGGATAGTTCACCCAAAAATGAAAATTCTGTCATTAATTGCTCACCCTCATGTCGTTCCAAACCCGTAAGACCTTCGTTCATCTTCGGAACACAAATTAAGATATTTTTGATGAATTCCGAGAGCTCTCTGATCCTCCCATAGACAGCAAGGATACTACCACGATCAAGGCCCAGAAACATAGCAAGGACATCGTTAAAATAATCCATGTGACATCAGTGGTTTTCTTTGCACATAAAAAGTATTCTAGTAGCTTCGCAAAATTACGGTTGAACAACTGATATCACATGGATTATTTTAACAATGTCCTTACTACCTTTCTGGCCTTGATCGTGGTAGTATCCTTGCTGTCTATGAGAGGATCAGAGAGCTCTCGGAATTCATCAAAAATATCTTAATTTGTGTTCCGAAGATGAACGAAGGTCTTACGGGTTTGGAACGACATGAGGGTGAGCAATTAATGACAGAATTTTTGTCTCAATTGTCGGACTGCAGTTAGATCGATTATTTGTGAATTATTGTGGTGTTTTTTATCAGCTGTTTGCACTCTCATTCTGACGGCACCCATTCACTGCAGAGGATCCACTGGTGAGCAAGAGGTAATGCTAAATTTCTCCAAATCTGTTAAGATGAAGTACCAAACTCATCTACATCTTGGATGGTTTTAGGTTTTTCTGCAATTTTTCATTTCACACAGAATTTCTTTGGACACTGCAATGAACGAGACATGACATCACACTCTGTGGTGCCTTTTTAAAAAGCAAAAA
The DNA here is from genome assembly GCA_039654775.1 of Spinibarbus caldwelli. Lineage (NCBI taxonomy): Eukaryota > Metazoa > Chordata > Actinopteri > Cypriniformes > Cyprinidae > Spinibarbus > Spinibarbus caldwelli. Next base: position 29,334,039 of record CM077222.1, on the reverse strand, counting down.
TTCAAAATATAATAAATAATAATAAATCCAATATGTAAAAATATACAAATGTTCCTGCAAACCTGCAAGCCTGCAGCTTTAGAGGTGTTTTTTTAAAAAAAAAATTTAATTCAGCTAAGAGGTTAGTTGTGACATATCAATCTTCTATTGGTCACACATCTTCATCAAACCTGAACTTCAGAATGCAGTGAAATGCAAAATTCTTCACATGAGCTTGCATTTTCAGTTGTCCATATTTGAATGTGTATGAATGGAAATCAATAGTACGAAAAGTGTACAGTGTGACTGACCGCCCCTTAAGTGAGAGGACATGCCAACAAAAGACAGGTGGAAATGGAAGTGGGACTTACGAGGGCTCATATGGACACTGAGGCGGTATTGACGGATTTATTCCATGCACTGTCACGGCAGGATGATTGGACATAATTACAGAAGGATCAGCATGATCGGCTGTCACTGATTTTGCTGACATCTGTCTGTGGCCTGCAAACACATAATGACCAAAGCTTGAATCACCAAACAGATTTATTTTACAACAAGAAGAGCACAACAAATCTTAGTTTAGAAGGGGCTTGGAATGAGGCTCAGACTTTGTGAAAAACAAAAGTGGGTATAGAAATGACACTGTGAACAGTATACATTTCTAATTAGTTTCTGTAAAAGATTAAATAGTCCAAATGACCTGTTAAGTTCGATAATGTGGTTGACTTGTCAGGATGATTAATGTAATAGGGCTAGTATGATGCAGTTGTCAATAAGACCCTTTATAGCATGAGCTGTCATAAGCTGTTTGTTTAGACATGGTATCCAATATCAAAGAGGTCTCACAAGAAGGATTATTTACTTCAGGATATAACTGCATGGCTCGTAACAGCCAGTTTGGGATTAAGAAAATTAATTTCAGTTTGCAGCAGTGGACATCTTGTATACAATTACCGATAAATCAAATTAGAAGGTAAAAAAAAAAAAAAAAAAAAAACCTCAATACGGAACGCTGGAATACTTTGATTCGACCTTCATCTGAGAGGCTCAGATATTATCTCTTAGCTAAATCCTTTCTTCATTTCATCTTTGAGATCTGAACGAAATGCTTAAACATATGGCTCTAAATTACTGGCAATAACATGGTAACATAAATCATTCAGATTAACACACCAGTATTTTTTCTTTTTTCTTCCTTTTCTTTTCAAGCTGTCTTCATACATGATTAAATGTCAGATTTTCACTATCCTGTGTTCAAGGAAAGTCTTGAGTCCATTGGGAATTTCCTTTAATGAAGCTCAAACTTATGAAATTAATATAAATCTGCCCCTTTGATACTACATGTATTCCCTTAAATTAGATTGAAGATTACAATATGACAACCACTTGATAATCTGCATTCTTTGTATTGTTCAAATTTGCATTTTGCATCATACTGCAGAATAGGCTACATAGTGAAGGCTCATTTACTAATAACTAAAGATGAGAAGCTAACAGTCACATGCTTGTTTTGGAGTTTATTCTTTGTCCCACTGCTGTTAGTGTGAATGATCTCCACTTTCAATTTACCATCAGAAGTGTTTATGACAGTTCAGATGTGAGCTTGCAACTGCATTTCAGTCCAGTTATTTTTGTTTTAATGTATCTGTGAGTCAATTAATTGTGTCATAAAAGGCCACCGTAAACTGTGTGCTGAAGTTAATGAGTCTGACATTATCACATCATTACACCAGCTGGCATAATGGAGCATGTGTTGTTTGTCATAATATGCCATGCCATGCTTAGCAGTTATTGGCTGTTTACATTAGCAACTTTCTGAAGAACTTCAGAACCGTGAATTTGAATCTCTCAGCAAAGTCTTCATGAGTCAGATTTTGTGCCAGGTCTAGTGCCGGATGGGATTTTGAGATCTGTAACCATGATTTTGATACTTACCAGAAATGTTACATCTTGATCTTGAGCTTCAGGAATGTAATTTAGACATTTGATCTGTATTAAATGTAGATGCATGGTAGTCCTTTGGAATATCACTGACAACTACAGCTCGCATAACCAAACTGTCCATTTCAGACGTGAAATTCCTAGAGAAAATATTAATAAAAATGCAAATTCACTAATACAAATTGTGCACCCATTTTTTTTCTCATAAGATAAAGTGTATTCCTCTATACTCAGTCAACTCCGCTCACCATCAGTCTTGGAGCAGAGCACAGCTACGCCCAGCACGCAGCACCACCCCACACCATCTCAAGGTCACTTCCTCCTTCAGCTTTGAAGAATGATGGGCAAGCCCAGAGTCTGCCTCAGTCTGGTCTCTTTCCCTTGAAAGATGGTAGGAGAGAGCGAGGCGAACCCCTGCCGCTCAATAACTGGTACCAAATGTTACCTTCTAACAAAGGTGTTGACCCTTGAGCAGGCAAAGTCCCAGGGCACCTCACTGCAGAGCTGGAGGACAGGCAGACAGCTGTCTTCTGTCAGACAGTTCCAGCTGAAGATCCCCCACCTTCCAACCAACAGTGAGGAAACTTTCAGAAAAAAAAAAGTGGGATATTGACTTCATTCAAGACCAAGGCAAACTTTTATGAACACGCTGAAGAGTTTCAAACCCCTCATCCTTTTTTGTTTAATGTATTAGTGATTATGTTTCTTTAGAGGTTTTGTTTATCTTATGGTTATTTGTTCTGTTTATTCATGTCATTCCAGACAGACCGGATGATGATGAGATTATTACAGTTAATAGCAAAATGAATGTTTGGAAATGTAAACTAGTTATTATGGTTATTTGTACAGGTGTCTGGTTTGGATAAAATGAAGAAACTATTCTCTAATAGGAAAAGGGAAGTGGTGTGTGGCCAAGTATGGTGACCCATACTCGGAATTTGTGCTCTGCATTTAACCCATCCAAGTGCATACACACAGTAGTGAACACACACCCGGACCAGTGGGCAGCCAATTGCTCAAGGGTCTCACCTCATTCGTGGTATTGAAGGTCGAGAGAGCACTGGTTATTCACCACCAACAATTCCTGCTGGACCTGGAGCAGTGGGCAGCCAATGCTGCAGCGCCCGGGGAGCAGTTGGGGGTTTGGTGCCTTGCTCAAGGGTCTCACCTCAGTCGTGGTATTCCCTGCCGGACCCGAGACTCGAACCCACGACCTTCGGGTTACAAGCCCAACTCTCTATCCATTAGGCCACGACTGCCCTTGAATTAATAGCTAGATATCAGAAGCAAAGTGGGCACTTTATTTATTTTTTTTTGTTGTTGTTTTTTGACTAAAAAATAAGGGTTCCAAAAGGACCATTTTGGAACCATTTTGGGTTCCCCAAAGAAAATTTCTGTATTTTTTTTTTTTTTTTTTTTTTTTATTAGTGTGAAGAATATTTTGATAATCTGAATAACCTTTTTTCCACTATAAAGAACCTTTTGTGGAATGGAAAATTCCATGGAATTAAAGGTTCTTCATGGAACCAAAGATGCCAATAAAGAACCTTTATTTTGCCAATAAAGAACCTTTATATAAGAGTGAGATTGACTGTATAATATCACATTATTCTCTCAGTATAAAAAGGAATCCAAAAATTTTTATCATACTGCCTTGTGCCATTATTGCCCCACAAGCCAAAACTCACAGACTGAGCGCTATCATTCTTGATGGGAAGAAGCTGCATAATTAATTTGTATATTCCACAGTGACAGATGTTTGATTTTGGCCATAAAAGTAATTAATAAGGGGAGTCAAGAGAGGCAGATTGTTTGAAGATTATTTATGAAGACCTCCCTCTCCCCCTGGTGGCTGGGGGAGTGTCACCTCTCCTTCACGGCCTCCTGTCTTCACCTGCTCCCTGAGACACAGATGTTTGTCTGAGGCAGATGACCCCAAACACATATCTGTCCCTTAAGGGAATGGCCATGCGGCAGCACGAAGAGAGAGTGAGGACTGTGCGAGGATTGGACTTCTGTCTAACCACAGGCATTACATAGGGCTTAAAGGAGTTTAATTCATATTACAATGGCACTACCTCTGCTTTTATTTGATCTGGAGGACCACCTGATTACTGGGAACAGAGTGGCTTAAGGTTTCAGAGAAATGTGGGACAGCTGTTGAAGAGAGCCTTGCTGTGTGTTTGTGTGGGTGTGTGTGTGTGTGTGTGTGTGTGTGTGTGTGTGTGTGTGTGTGTACCTGTTTTTCTATTCAGGTGGGGACTTAAACCTGAATACACACAGACTCATGGGGACTCGTGTCATGGTGGGGACCTAAATTGAGGTCCCTACGAGTAAAGAAGCTTATAAATCACACAGAATGAAGTTTTTTGAAAATCTAAATATGCAAAAAGTCTCCTGTGAGGGCTAAGTTTAGGTGTAGGGTTGGTGTAGGGCAATAGAATATACGGTCTGTACAGTAGAAAAACCATTACGCCTATGGAAGTCCCTACAAGCATAGTGAAACAAGTGTGTGTGTGTGTGTGTGTGTGTGTGTGTGTGTGTGTGAGCGCAGAGCTGCAGCTCAGAAAGATGAATGAACAGAGGTGTGAAACATGGAGTGCGGAAAGTACTGAAGACAGTCGAATGAATTGGTTGTCTCAACCTGCTGTGATATTATGTATAGCACTTTCTTGATCTGGCGAGCTCGAACCTGATTGGCTAATTTTATGCGATTTCAGGTGTTGAGTTATTATCATTAACTAAAAGTGTTAAAAAATATTTTTGCTAAATTAAAGCTGAAATAAAATAAAATATTCAAACAAAAAACTTAAAATAAACTCCTTGGCAATAAACTGAAGTTGAAGCACTAAAATGACTAACTATAAATAAATAAACACTAAAACTGAAATAAAAATAAAGTTACAGTAAAAATAAATTAAATCTAAATAATAATAATATTAAAAAAAATAACAATAAAAATGTTAAAATGACAAAAATTATGTGTGTGTGTGTGTGTGTGTGTGTGTGTGTGTGTGTGTGTGTGTGTGTGTGTGTAAACAAACAAAAATAAAGGTATATAAGTGATACTAAAATACCCTTTTATTTAGTTTGTCTGGAAACTTTTTCAGGAAAAAAGCATTGGATTTGCTTGACTGCAGTAAGTATAAGTAAGTATAAATGTACTTACATTTCTTTAAGTTTCTTTAAGTACATTTATAAATGTACTTAAAGAAAAAAATATTTTTTTTTCTTTAAGTACATTTATAAATGTGTACAATTTTTCATGCATCTTTTTTGAGTAATCTATTGTTTTAACAACCCAACTGATAATCATCAAGTGGATCATGATTAAATATGAGATACTACACACACACACACACACACACACACTCACACACACATGTAAAAGCAAGCCTAATCAAATTCAGATCACTGTTTTGCAACAGCATGGTGGCCGTAATTTATGCCTCAATCTCGGCTGGAACTTCTGCTTTTCTTTGCCTTTATTTTTGTGTGGCTGGCTGCGTGTGTGCGTGTGTGGCAGGGATAATAATAAACTATAATGGATTCCAAACAGAGAGGACAGCGAGTGAATGTAATTTCCTCAATGTGGGGATAAATCAGGAGGCTGAGGGTTTTACTGGAAAGTTCTTGTGGCTATTCAAATCTGCTGCCGTGATTGAAGCAATCAGAGTGGATCGCTGGGCCGTAATTCGACAGAAGGTTAGCGCAGGTGACCCGCCACAATATGATCTTGTTTATAGGCGGAAATTGCAGCAAGATTACTCTCTGGGGTCTTATTAGACAGGGTGTGATTAAAGATGAAGCTTTGGTGTCTGACGTGGTGGGAAGCAGTGTCTGGAATTTCGATCGTTGTTTTATATGTAATGTGCTGGAATAAATTTTCTCCAGCAACAACCCAGGTGGGTTTTGTTAGCTGATTAGGCCCACAGTAAGAGTTAGGGGCTTACATTACTTCAGAGGAGGGCTTCCATGCAGGATTATGAGCATTAGACAGTATCTAAATAATAACAGTGATAGCAGAGACCATGCATAGACAGATAGTCCAGGATTAAGAGTCTACTGATCCCTCTCAATAATGACTCTTTTGGACGTGAGGGAACCCCCCAGCTCAACGGGCAGCGGTCCACGGCATATCAAGGTGTCATGGAGCCTAAGAGAGGCGGTGGCCTACATTCACCGGCCATCTGACACAGATAGACTGGAATCTATTTCTGAATCGCTGATTTCAAGGTTAAAGAAGTTCCTGATTTATTTTTATGCCATTATATAATAAAATACATTGTGAGAGGGCACACAGTAGTACATTAAACCCCATGTATTTGTGATTTTGTGGCACTTGATTAAAAATTACTGTACAGAACTGTACAATTAACCAGCAATGCATATGAAATTAATTGACCAGCGATAAATTACATCATACTTGTACATCTATCAGATAAATAGAGAGATTAAATATAATGAGAAGAAGGTGATCATAAAAGGATACATTTGCATACTAATTAACACAGCGTAATACACTTGCCAATATTCTTTAAACATGTCTAAGAAAAGGCATTGGGCTAATTTATTGAAGAATGTTCTAATAATTAAGTCAGGACTGTGAGGTTTGATTGCATTAACATGCACACATTTTCACATGTTTTCAGCAAAGTACTTTTTGACTTTTAAAGTTGTGCTGAGTTGTGCTTCATAACTCACTTTAATGTGAAGCTCAGGCACTTCATTCAGCACTCATTTCGTGGAATGATGCATTAACTTTTAATCAGAACTCCAGTGAGATGTTGTGCGTTCTTCTTTTTTTTCTTGACTTAATGACAATAAAGAAAATGCTGCAATGACATGCCACTAAATAAAATACAAAACCTGCCTTTTCCCCCCAAAGCAAACTGTCAACACCAAGATTTAGAGGACTGAATCATGAAGATCATCATTATGTTCTTGTACAAGCCACTTCAGATGGTCAGTGTAGCCTATGTTATCTGGAGTATTTATCTAATAAGACCGTCAAGATTATGTGGAAACAACCAAGAAAAAAAGGAAGACTAAAATGTCCTTTGATTGTAGCAGATGCACCGTCTTAAGCAAACCAGCAATCTTCGTGTTTAATATGAGGAATACATCTGTTCATGGTTCAAGCCTCCTGCTCCTTCCTGCGACAGAATATCTGCAACTGCATGTTTCTCAGTAGCACAGCGTTAAACCTCTCTACAGCAATATGTAATTAAACTCAGACAGCATATTTCTAATCCTAAAGGCTATTATAGATTTACTTAGGCTGGGACATTGTCTGAACCTACAATAGCGTTTTTTTTTTTATTCTCTCCGTGCTCACGACAAACCTCTGTGTGCAGTTAAATGGGTGGATAAAGAGTTTTAAATAGATGAGAGCTTGGGTGCAGGCCATCAGTTTTGTATTCGGTCCAATGAGGATAGAGCTTATCACTCCACGCTCAAGAGTGTAATTATTCACAATGCTTAGCCTCTATAGCAAATGACATATCTGTGAACCTGTCTCCAGTCACATTATAGAAAGTCAAAGTGTAGAATATGTGTATATGAGGCTTTAATTACTGGATAGTCGCTTTGCACCCCTGGAGGATTACAGTACCGAGGATATGTAATTATTAAGTGCTCTACATTTGAACAGGGCTGTATCTGTGATTAAAACTGACCTATCCCTCAGACAAATTGCTTTGAAATTCTGTGAATACTTAAGTTAATTGGTACTTGTGTTTTCTGGCCCTTGTCGCTCGGCTGTGTCCGTACGTATGCAGAGAGTCGGAGAGGGATGATGTAACATTTAGCCTGCTTTTGACAGAAGGACCCTTTTCAGCTGGATTCACGTCTGGTATTGCATGTCGCGCTGAGCAGTTGGACTCTCCGTCCTTCTCTGTCACGCCGCAACCGGGAGAATCATTCGGTTCTGGTCTCAATGTTAATGTATTCCCCCTTATTTGACTTTTTAATAGGCTTTTACCTAATTATCATCACATGGTCCAGAGCAGGGGTAGAGAGAGGAGACACAAAAGGAGGTCATCTTTGGCAGCGTTGGCAAGCAGCCTACACCCGAGCACCGTTACAGCGGCCATCGCTCGGGCCGATGATAAATTTTCCCCTTGAACATGATGTCAATATGTTGATGTGCCTGCCTTTATTAAGACACCATCCAACTGATAACAAGTCCTGCTGCGTGTTACCAACATAAATAATTAGTGCAGAGACCAAGGAACGGCAGGTGGCTTTTGGCACAAAGAAATAATCATACTTGATGTGGAAAATAAAGTAAAAGGAGCCATCTGTTCCCAGCAGGGGTACAGGGAGAAAAAAACACGTTAACATATTGTCACTAACGTTATGAAATACACAGTTAATAATTCAGTCATGCTTCCGACTCTGGCCACTTGTTTAAAGAATATGAAATGAGTCAAGGTGCCAATCTTGATGCCTGAATTTACCTCAGTGTCCGGTGTTATTGGCTCTTCTGGCTATTTTATTACTTATTTGCTTGCTAAACAGATGTAAGGAGGTCATGTCTGGTGAATATTATGATGCAAACAGCAGATCTGATATCATGTGACTCAATTGCAGTTCAGTTAGTACTAGTTCAGGCAATGGATGGAAAGTGACTTAAGTCATGTCACATGATGCAACCTGGGGGCAATTTTTATCACCTGTGGAAAAAGTTGCATGTGGATTGCTCTCCATGTCCTTATTAGTTTGTTTGGAAGTGAAGACTTTCTTATTTAACATGACAATGCAGCAGCCAATATGGCGTTTTTGATTGAGGCATCGCTAGTTGGTGCATTAGTTGGACCAGCCTGAAGAGTACAGTTTTTAAGGGTTAAGGGATAAGTTCTGTAGTCAGAACTTATTGGTGGTTTGACATGTAATTGAAACATATAGAGATTAGTGCTTTTCATGTTCATGTAGATAGGGATGTTACCTGGATAGTCAGGGCATTTAGCAACTTATTCCATTGAAAACGTTGGTCATCATATTGAGAAATAGAGTTGTAAAGAACTTTGTGCATAAAGTAGAGTGCTGACTTTACATTTTCATTGATGAAATGCTCGTTAAAATAAATTTCGTATTTTGGCAAAAATGCATCAAAGTGTAGCGGCATTTTGTCATGAATTACTGCATATTGTGTCAAGTAATTCATCCAGTTCACAAAATAAGCCCCATACTTTTGAGGAGAGCAATTCACTTGAAATCCTCCATTCACTCAAATGACAATGCGGCACCATGTTTTACAGTAGGTCAAGAGAACATGGTTGATTTCGGTGCAGAAAACTGCAGGGACATCCTTCCTAACAAATGCTGTGACATATCACAGGTCCTCTGAGGCGTCCTGGAAACCAAAAGGAAACACTCCTTTACCCAGGAGCAAAGAAGCCATTACAGCCTGTAGTGGAAGATTTAATAGGTGTCATAATTTATCATGTAAACCGAAAACTGTTTCTTAATTAAGTACGTGCGTTAATGAATTTTTAAATTTACTCCCTGTAAGTACTTTGCTATGCTAATTGCAATATTATTCACATTAGTTATCGGCTATTGCCCTTGGCTATTTGCTGTAGTAGGAGAGGGACCTTTTTCGTCCTTCTATTTAAAGTTCATTATCTCATCAAACCTGAACAATTTTAATTTCAGGACAACGATCTCTTCTGGAATTTTGCTCCTAAAGATTCAATTTCTTTCTGTAGGATAAAGAACAGTACAGCTAGTGTTTAATTAAAAGTTACAATGATTTAATTTATTTATTTTGTGGACCAGTCATTTTTATAGTTCATTAGAGTGTAACAAAGGTTGGGGAATGTTTTAGATTGCAATATGGCCGTTAGTGTGAAAAAACATAATAATCCTCCAAGTAACCCATATTCAAGTCTTTTATGTAGTGACCAACTGAATAATACCACAACTGTGCTTCTGTGTCAAATCCTTCTAAAGTAATGTATTAAATAAGGCTTTGTCCCCAACATAGTATGTTTCATCCACGGACACAGCTTGCACCGGAAAGCCCTATATGTTTTCTGTCATGGCTTTGCACACAAGTGCATCACTCAGCGAGAAAACCTGCCCCACTTATGCTGATACCAAGATGCTCGAACCACATGGCAGTATTAGGAATGGAAAAAAAATCTGTGAACATTACCCGATAATGTTGTAGAACCATCTGCAGAGAAAAATATTTAATATTCAGTGGGGATCCTACTCACTGACATTAGGAGACCCATAATCCCTTGTAGATTAAATTAAATGTAAGCTCTGAGTATTTATCTCAAGCTATTGTTTTCATCAGCACTAAAGATATTGTTCCCCGCCTCATAATACCGAACGAGGCTGTTGTCATCCACAGCCTCTCACTGAAACTCAATTTTATTCCGGCTTTAATCTCTCAACAACATGTTAGTATTATGATTTTTAACTACACTTCACTTAATGGTGGAAAAATATGCATTTTCGGTATTAAAATAAATCTTCTGTTACAGTAATCTAAAAGCAGAAGGAGCATTAAACATAACAGCAATTTATCAGCTCTCACAGTGGAAATTATGATAATGGAATAACTTTCATTTATTACTTTTGAGTAAGACTCTTCTTTTAAATTGCAATTGCTTTTATTTGAATCTAATGCCATTGAGAGATGTTTGCAAAATGTCGCAGATGTCATTAATGCATTTTGTAAAATTAAAACAATTTTAAAATAGGAAGACAACAGTTGTTGTTAGACTTTGAATATGATTTTGTCTCCAATGACCAACTTTGTCATGTTTTATTGATTAAATGTATTAATTCAGAATGTGACATTACTTGCTTCATAGTTTATATCATATAATGTTTTGAACAAATCTATACAACATGCAAAAAGTTTTGAAACTATAGCTCCAATAACTATAACATACCTTCAAAATCTTGGTTGTTCAAAGGAAGAGATCATAGCATCAAAATGAAAACCTGGAAGTATCTAGCACAAGGGTTGAATGGCATAACTTTACATTATGAAAATCGCCCACAGTGCTTTAAGCATATTTTGACATGTGTTTTGTCACTGCTGCTTACATTTCCCTCTCAAATCCTGTCTCAGTAGAGCCCAGTGTGGCTGATCAAGCCGTTCTAACAACTGGAAGACATCACAAGTTAAACACTCATTATTTTAATTTGATGCTAATCATGTGTTAATGAGACTAATCCTTGCAATGATTCAGGTAATTTGCTTAATGGCTGCCCAGAGTACAGATTACGGTAATCAGTCACGTTTGATAAGATGTCTGTTGCAGAGAGGGGAAATTCTCAGGTATGAAAGTAATTCAACTGTGATAAGATAAATTTTGCACTCCCTTCATATCCAACCCAATTCAAACAGATAAATGTCATAAAACTAAATGATCATTTTGATTACAAGTCAGCTGAAGCTTGACCATCACCACTGTCTCTTCTTCCATGCAACTGCAATAGTTTATGCAAGGAATAAATCCACTGTAACATTCATTCCATTGCTTTAAGGTTAATCCTCATTAAAACAAGTATAAATTGGCATATTTCCTTATATCAGTTCAACACTTAAGGTGTTGAATTTAATGATCAAACTTTTAATTTGGCAGCATTTTTTTTTTTTTTTTTGGGACTTTGTTGAATTATGAAGCATGGAAATTCATAAGGAGGCCAAAGACAAGAGCTTAAGCAGAATGGATGGTTGTTCAAAATGGAGACACAGATTTGTGCCCTGCTGTAGTGAGCACTGCCTCTCTGGAGATCCAGAGGAGTAAACACTCCTGGGCTGACAAATGACAGCAGCATAATGACCCATAAGCGCTAACAAATATAAATAGGTGCTGCTTACATTTAACTGTCAACAAAACAAATGCTTGTTAGGCGTTTATGAGTTCCCATTTGAATGATGAATATCTTAATTATCTCATCACTGTTGAAAATCTGAATATTTTCCAGACTTTGGTTTTATTTATTTGTAGGATTTTGTTGTCTTCATTTTGACAGCAAAACTTATAGAGAACAAGACGACTTATTATGAAATCTATTTTGTACAAAAATGATTAAACAAATGTGTATTTTACAATATATCCATACTGGTTAAAATACATAACGTAATGGATGATGCACATGACAATTTTAATTGAAATTTAGCTCCTATTACAATACATATGTGAGAACAAGGGCATATGCAAATTTGTCCCCAAACAAACATTTAGAAACAAAAGGGATTTGCATTGTACTTTAACCAGCTTCCTGCAGAACATACTTAAGAGGTGACAATGAAGAGCATTTGTCACATAAATTGAGGAATAACCTATATTTCCATTTTTAATCCAACCTAAAATGGGTAAATACCCATATAGGGTCTTAAGGATCCTTTTCAACTCGATATCTCAGCATAATGCTAGTCTATTGTGCCGGGCTGAGGCTTAAACTTCTTAGCATGCTGAGTGACAATGGACTTATGTGGTGTTCAGATCTGGCAAAGAGGCTTTGGTGTCACAGATTGCCACACAGCTCTGATATCTCACTGTGGCCGATACGCTTTGAAGCCTTACATGCTTTCAGCGGCGCTCTAGCATGAACCGTGTCCAAGCTTCCCACTCTGATAATGGAAACAGCCCCAATATCCGAGCTCTCATTGACTAACAGAGCAACCGCTAACACTAGCTATTATGGAGATTACAAAAGTGAACCCTAAGCCTGTAGTTTTAATTCACATTATTGTTAGACAGCTAGATCTCTACTTAGAAGTGCATGTAGATTATAAAAGGGCTATATCCATTAAGTGGATCAGCACAATTTGTTTATTACATTTACTCTGCTTCAAGTATAAAATGTAAATTAGGAGAGTCTTTCCACTTGTACCTTTATTTGCACATTTCTTGGGGTTTATGGACATTTGAATGTGTGAAACTACAAAAAGCGCACAAAAATAATTATCTCCCGGCTCTCTATATAAAGCTGGATATATATTCATGTTGTTTATATCATTGCACATTCTGTACTATATTATCGCCCAGCTCTTATATGCTAAATGTGAAAAATATAAAGATTATAATTTCATTATAATTTTCATAATTTTCTGCAAAGTTGCTTTGAAACTGTGTATTGTGAAAGAGCACTATACAAAATATACAAATAAAGTTGACTTGCTAAAATGAGAATAATACTAAATATCAGCAAAATGACAATAATCAAATACAGATACCGAGAGAGAGAGAGAGAGCTCATAGTGTTACATCTGAGTCTTCCAGTATTCATAAGTTTTTATTTATTTGCAAATCTTGTGTTTTTCTTAAAATACATTTATATGTAAAATATGGATATGAAAGAAAGTTTAATGTAGCTATAGGAAAAGTAAGAAGCTATAATTAGAAAAGTAGCTATAATTAGAAAAGTAATTATATGCATGAAATGAAGCATCTCTTGAGAGCATGTTGTGAAGAGGAACTTAAGTTTACTGTACATTGTTTTGGATGAAACATTTTTTATATATATAGCCTCCATTATCTTAACAATGCCAGGCTGTGAGAGGAGCTTCATGTTTTCTTCTAAAGATGGCAACTGGTGACCAACAGAGTGATGAATGAGGGTTAAATTCAGATTTAACAAAACAGTAAAGTTATGCTACATGATTAGCATGAAGAGACACGAGTTTTCTTTTCTTTTCTTTTAGCACAACAGCTAAGTATCCAGCAAAAGATGTTAAATGTTATCTTTTGAATGACTTGAAATGATCTTGCCAGGATATACTGTACATATCCTAGATTGAGGTAACATCATTATGTGTGCAAGGGAAATATTCAGTATGAGTTTAGACTGACAACAAAGGCACCACATTCATCATGTTTTACTGTGCTAACAGTGTGAATGCATTCACACCAGCCCTCCACTGACTGCCAGTTGTATGGCTCTACCTCAGACTGCAGTAGTTTAGGAAGCCATCTACTGATTGGAGTTGGTATTGCACCAGCATTTTTTAATTATTTGCTTGTTGTTCTCTGCTCTGTGTAGTTCCCACTTATATTAACAAGAGCTCTTGGAATAACATGCAACATAATCTGGAACATATTCCCTTCATAATCTAAAAAAAAAAAAAAAACCTAAAGAGGATGAATATGAACCTCTTCTTTAAGCTGCTTTCATACATGCAGATGAATGAAAATGGAGCAATTACTATATTGAGGTCATGATGGTAAGAACTGGATCATATTCCTTTGAGAGGCCCATCTTTATGTAGAGGCACAGAGGGAAATTGTGGACTTAATGTTTTGAATGATTAGTGAAAAAAAAAACTCTGAAACTCTGAAAAGATGTGAGGCCAAAATTTAAAAACTTCTACAACTGAATATATAAATGACTAAAAAAATAAACATAATACAAAAGTATTTAGAAATTATTTTCTTAAATATTAAGATAGCATAAAATTGTATTTTGTATGACTGTATTATACACATAAGCACATAAGAGTAACATAGGTAACTTATTCTCTTTCTTTCGTATTAATAAACTTTCTAGAACCATTCTGTTCTAGTAATTATTTATTTATTGTATCAGTTTAGTTACATCCTCTCACAGCGTTTGATGTTTAGCAATGCCAGTGAAATCATCCTCCCCTGAAACATTAGAAACATAAGCGTAAATCTTTAACCAAATATCAGTTAACAACATGAAAATGAAGATAGCGTAAAAATACAGGTTTTTTTTTTTCATTAAATAAAAATGGCAATCACAAGCAGAAACTGATTCTTTTCTAAACTGTTTTACAATTTAAATTGTTAATTCTAAATCAACATATGTTTTATGTGTAAACCTGGTAAATTTAGTTGTAAATGTAGGATTATTTAAAAGTAATTAAGTATGGAAATGTCTGCAAATGTGGTACAGCATCTTATGCAAACACATAATACAATCCTAAACTTGTTTATATTTTCAGTACAAAAAAAGTGTTTGGGCTAAGGCATTAAGCAGAATTTTACATTTATCATTATATATGAGGCTTGCTGAAATCACGTTTGGTCTCGTACTGTATCACGTACCTTGTCAATTTCTGCGCTTGCTTGGCTATTTGTTGTGATAAACAGGAAAGTGTGTTCAAGCGCCAGCGGAAGACAGTGTAAGAAATACTCTTTGAGAGAAGCAGTCTATCAGCGGAAGTTAAAAGCAGCTCGTAAGTGTATTTACTTGTCTCATTATTGTTTAGCGCAGTTGCCGTTGCTAGGAAATACTTGTTTTATTTACTGTGTTGAGACTTGCTGAAATCGCGTTTGGTCTCGTACTATATCACGTACCTTATCAGCTTTTATTTTAAAAAAATAAACACACACAAACACACACACACACACACACACACACACACCCTTGACCTTTTATAATTTACGCAATGAATCATGACTGTATAGCATAAACAATGACTTCTCAAACAAATGCCACAGCAACTTGTGAAACTTATCCATCATCCTTGTACCCATGAAGATTCCAGCTCATGTAACTTAGAGTTAAATGGATGTCTTATACTTTCCCCTGTGTTGTGCAATCAGAGTTGAAACTCTCTGGATTGCATGCTCTTAACAGGACCTCAGTACTCTTCTGAGTCTGCTCAAGAAATATTGCTGTGCATCAGAGTAGTGAAGGCTGGAAGAGAAAAGCCTTGAGGGGAAACGGGAGTCTGTTTGTCAGAGAAAGTACCAGAGCCTCAACCTACGTCACTTTGGATTCCTCCACACGCTACATGATCCTTCCCGTTCCCCGCTAGCCTGGAGACAGAAATCCGGGCGGAGAGGCCCGCAACAACACATAGACGTGACAAATGATTGATTCCTTCCTAATTCTCTCAAATAAGATGTGTGGGGATGAGAAGAACGATAAAGGGCAGGGAGAAGCGGAGAATGGGCTGAAGTGGAGAGTGATTAGTAATGCCACCCTCTGTCAGGTAAACTCCCTGCTTGTAGCTAACTGGACATGTCAGGCAAGCTAAATGTTATGCTGTCAGCCTATGACAATGGGGTTAAAGATGTGGCCTAGAAATGCTGGGCTTGGATGGGATGAGGGGGAACAAGTCATTGTTCTGTGAAACATCATGCTAATTGTCGGAAGGGAAGATCCTAGTCGTGAACACGAGAGAGGAAAGGCTAGAACTTTGAAACAAAGTAAGAGAGAAGAGCACTGGTACATTTCCTTGAGCCCATGTTTTCCCACAATCTCAACAACAGTGGATGAGTGAAGTAGCTGAGCTGGCAGCGAGTCTTTCTGAGTTAGCAGCAAGTCAATTCTGTTCATTTTTATTGTGAGGAATGGAATTACAAAAGCCACTGAAGGCACCATTGTATGTACAGACGTCGATTTAGCTAAATATATTAGGCTACAATGCGTGTTTTTATCCCCTAAATGATTTAATACTAATGATTATTTCATTTTAACCAAGTTGTCAAATATTATCATTAACATTATCATACTTTTAGGCCTTATAGAGAATTGCATCAAGCCGTCAGCAGGCTGTCCAGCTGACAATGAATCTTAGGCCAGGTTGCCTTATTCTGGTACGAAGTGCAAAATCGCTGATAACAGCCATCCCACACAACACTTGACCAGTAAAAAACATGACTGCTAAGATGCTTATTTCAGAGATTTTTATAGAGTCTGACAAAGAAGTATACATGTTTTGAGGCATCAGGTGATTCAATTCAGCTTTATTTCAGTTGTATAATATCTGTTTTTAACAGTACAAATCACTCCAAATGAGCCTTATAGTGCCTTAAAATCTAGCAAGCCAAACTTGACAGAGGAAAGAAGAAAACTCTGTATTTTATTTAAAATCATATTCATAGTCAAATTAAAATATTCCTTAAAAAGAATGCTTTCAAGGTGTGCTTCTGTACTTCTGGTTGATTTAGTCAACCTGTGTACTGCTGTACTCCCTTTGCATTTTGAATAAGACCCACCTTGTGAAGGAAAAATTGCATATCATCAAGTTTTGTCATTTTTAATGTTTAGTCCAGCTGTATTTCATAACCATGTACTCTCATTTGACAATATAGATTATACTTGTGTATGTCAGTAGATAAAACATTTAATGTAAATTTAACATGCATTAAAGCATTGTTTACATGTGAAAATTCTCCTGACTTATGCATCACTGGTCATAATTTTAGTACTGGTTCTTTTGGCACTGAATGAAGCTCATAAAGAGCTAATATATAGAAAGTTTGTATTCATTCTAGCTCACACAATCCACTCTGAGTCCAGTGTCTTCTTGGCCAATATTCTTAATAGTGGTGTTTAGGAAGTCAGGTGTTTGAATAACACAACAAAACATTACATGGAATGTTGATAAATCAAATAATCATAAATGCATGCATTTCTTTGTAAATGCAACTTCAATATATATCAAAATTGTGAAGGCAGGATGAGACCTGAAGCATTTCAACCTTCACCTAAGAAGTGTCTCCACTGGTAAACCACAGTCGGTGTACACAAATTAACACAATTTAGGTAGTGCCAAGTTCAATTCTTTGTTTGCTGCAATATTTCTGAATCGTTTAAATATCCAGTCATTCGAGCGAGCTGGGGAGAAGGAGTGAACTAATAGTTCATTTCTGGAGTCCTTTAGCAGTGGCCATTGGCTGGGCAAACAGCAGATGTGATGGACTGGTTTCAAATTGCAGATGATAGATGCAAATTGCTGCCTTTGACCACTTTTCAGTGTCCAATCTGACTGCGAGAGAGGTCTTGATTTCCTCTCTTAGCATCGGAAGGGCTCATAAACCCAGGATGCATCAACTTTACAAGAGATCTATTAAGTTGCTTGATTGACCCTTCTGGTGATCAAGTTGTTATTTGTGGGATACTTATGCAGCATTTAGTGAAAAGATTAGAATTGCGAGATGACCGTTCCTATCATGGGTGTCTAGACTGAGGTTGATTTGTTTTAAATGCTGCACATTATCACGGTTGATGCTCAGGTGCTTATATATTAAATGTACTGAACGGTCACAACACCCCTTGAACAAAAGAAGCTAAATAAACTAGTAGGCCAAAGACTGATTGAGGTAATTGTCAATTATATGATATTTGATATGCAAAGATTTTTAAATGTTCTAAAGTCTGCAGCCACAAAAATAAAAGCTACTGTATGTGGTGTAACCATCATTTGCTGGCGATCCCCTTCACTGAATCCCATTCCGATGAAACACTCTATATCCATTTTAAGCCTGACTCCTCTGATTAAACTCCTTTACATGATGAGTGTGAGTGTGGGGGGGTGATTTTATAAAACGGTGATAAGTGTAATTACTCCTGTTGCTAATTGTTCTTGTAAAATTGATGCACTTGCCGTCATTAGCAAGTCTCTGCACCTCCGCTAATGCTAGCCCCCACCCAATTAATTATTCAGGCCCATTTGCCTTTGAATCTGTCACTGACACTTTACATTGCGAGCGCTAGCGTGTAGCAGCACTTGGATACATGGTAGACAGGGAGAGAGCTCCCCTGAGAGAGCTACTTTCAAGAAGCCTATTTCCTGTAGAGCATTGGGTGTACTTTTGACATGTCACTTAAAATCAGGAGGAACCTCTTCAGAGAGTCCATGTTCCCTTGTCTTAAATAAATCAACACATGTCTGTTGAAACTATATTATACCCCTATCTTTTAAAATGCAGCAGGCATGTGAAATACAAAAGCAGTTTAGACACTGATTAGTGACACATTATAGCTGTGACTATGTTTATATTGAGCAGGTTAAGTCTTCACCTCACTTTTGTCTGTGGAACATTTAGAAGATATTTTGAGATAGCAACTAAATACTTTTAATTTTAGCAACTAAATACAACGTTAATCATGAAATGAATTATATTTAATTTATATTTAATTAACTCATCTACTGGTTAAAGCTCAGGGCCGGTGATCAGGGTGGTGAATGGTTGCAAGTTTGATATTAAGAAGTGAGCTATCATCATTGTGCCTTTGAGCAAGACACTCAGCCCCAGGGCTAAATGAGTAAAGTACTTTTTAACTGTCCTTCTCAGATCAAATTGAATAATTTAAAACACAAGCATAAATGATGATTTAATCCAGAGGTTTTTAAACTTTCTGAAAAATTAAATGAACAAAATAATTAGATTGATGCGTTTTGTTAACAAATCATATTTTAAGCTGGTTCTTTGAACCAGTTGGTTTAGTTTACAGTTCAGATAAGTGGTTGCAGTTACTAAGGTGATTTTTTTTTTTTTTACTAGCCCATCAAAACAAATTTGAAGCTTCTATGATGAGGATGAGTGTAAAATTACTGACAGGATGTCTACATTAGAGTTTTACATTTGTGACCCTGGACCACAAAACCAGTCATAAGTAGCACGGATATATTTGTAGCAATAGCCAACAATACATTGTATGGGTCAAAATTATCGATTTTTCTTTTATGCCAAAAATCATAGGGATATTAAGAAAAGATCATTTTCCATGGAGATATTTTGTAAATTTCCTACCATAAATATATCAAAAGTTAATTTTTGATTAGTAATATGCATGGCTAAGGACTTCATTTGGACAACTTTAAATGTGATTTTCTCAGTATTTTGATTGTTTTGCACCCTCAGATTCCAGATTTTCAAATAGTTGTATCTCGGCCAAATATTGTCCTAAATCTCAATTTAAAAAAATTGACCCTTATGACTGGTTTTGTTGTCCAGGGTCACATTTAGTATTCTGGCTTTAATAAAAATTACTTTATTTTTATCCAAAGACAATTGCTATTGTTTGTACAGAAACTGTATTTTTTACATTCTTAAACCCTCCCCAATCACCCCAGAACAAACTGCCTAATATAAATAATAATAATAGCGATTGCAATAACGGTAATAAAAATTAAAATACAACAAAGATGAATGATGCAATAGTTAAATAATGATTAAAAAATAAATAAATTATAAATAAATAAATAAACACAGAAGAAGGGGGAAAATCAAATCAAATTTTAACAGTATATAGGGGTCTTTATAAATTTAAAATATATATATATATAAAAAAAAATTAAAATATATACATTAGCTACCTTGATATAACAGGAAATCATATTTGATGGCTCAGAAACAGATTTGGTGAAGGGTCAAAGTGCTTCAGTAATGGTATATATATGACATGCCATGGCATTCTCATTTTCATTTAGTTTAAAATAAAGTACTTAAATAACTAAAACTAGATAAACTAAAATGCAATAAAAACAATATAGATGTACTTAAAAAAAATTAACACAACAAATTACAACAAATTAAAGACAAATTTTTTTTTACAAAAACTATTAGTATATAATTAGTATAAAATAACAGTGATGCCATAATCCATATATTCACTGAATGCACCTTCCATTGTATGCCATCTCTCATATTTAAAAGACATGCCATCTTAGACCTTTCTGCAGAGTCGGTGGGCATTACCGAAACCTTCTAGACCTTTCAGTATGCTAGACTGTGACACTGGACCAAGTTCACTTAGAAAGCTGAATTGGAAAAGGTCAGTGCTGTGTGTGTGTCTGTTTGCGTATGTGTGTTTTCGCTCCCCACTAACAGACAGTGCAAGCTGGCAGGACGGCAGTGGATCCATGGCAGCTGTTTTGTTCAATGTTTCATGCTCTCAGCCACAGCTGCTCCAAATGAGAGTTAATATTGCAGGGGGCCCTTCCACTCCGGACTGGCCTTGTCACATACACTGAGTGTCAGCTCCTCTCCCTATGACACTGGCTGAGAGGACACTTCTCTCCCTCTCTCACCCTCTCTCCATCTCTGGGAGACAGTCAAGGAGTCCGTCTGTCCTCTCTGATCTGGTCTGGGAGACAGAGTGAGTGTGAATGTTGTCCTCCAGAGGAAGAATAAGAATAAGAATAGGCCCTGAAAATATGCAGACTGCTGACATAGGCTTCTTTGCATCTACTGGTCAGCTTCAGTGTTTGTGTGAAGTGAAATATGCCTTCTGGCTGATGGGCTGCACAACAACCAGCTGTGCCGCAATGGCGCTTGCTAAAAACTCTGCAGTAGACAGACAGTAGGCTACTATATGACTCTGGGATCATTTCAATATGTTTGTAAGCAGTGAACCTTGCTGGTTTACTGGACAGCAATTAAACCAGTTCTGATTGCATATGCTCATCCATATGAAAGTGAAACATACAGTTTAAATATTTCAAATTTATATTTTGGAATGTCAAATATATATACAAACTAATATTCAAAAATTCAGTAAGGTAAGGTGTTTGTAATGATTTTAGAAGAAGTCATGCTCACCAAGGCTGCATTTATTACAAGAATACAGTAAAAACATTTTTTTTTCTATATTTTTAATGTAATTTATTCATGAGATGGCAAAGCTGAATTTTCAGCAGCCATTAATCCAGTCTTCAGTGCAGGGTTATTGCAGTTCACTAAAAATAAAACTATAACAAACATTTTTGTTTGTTAAAATAAAACAAATGCTAACTGAAATAAAATCAGACGTAAAAAAAAAAAAAACTAAAATGTATTTTATTTCAGCTAGTTGCCAAGGCAACATTTAGCATTTTCATTTAGTTTTTATTTAATGTACTAAAATGACTTAAATCAAAATGTATAAACTGAAAAAAAAAAACAATGCAAATGACAATAACACAACAAAATGACTAAAACTAACTAAAATGAAAATGAACATGGGAAATAAAACAATAGAATTATTCATAAATATATATTAAAACTATAATAGTGTCTCAGTGATATTAACATAACACTGCTTCAGTGTCACACGATCCTTCAGAAATCATTCTAATATGCTGATTTGGTGCTCAAGAAACATTTCTTCTTACTATTATTAATGCCGGAACTAATTCATGTTTTTGATACTTTTTTTTATGATTCATGATTGACGAACAGAGAGTATTCATTTGAATTTAAAGAATTTATCTTTTGTAACAAATGTCTTTACTGCAACTTCAACTGAATGTGTCATCTTTGCTGAATAAAATTATTTTATTTATTTTTATTTTTAATGATTGCATCTTGGTTTCATATTTGTTTTGTATTTCTTATTTTTATATTTGATGTATTTCATAATGTTCCCTAAATAGAGATTTGTCTTACGTTGTGAGACAAATTTGCCCTCAAATAATAGTTAAGCATGTGTACACACACACACACACACACACACAGAGAGAGAGAGAGAGAGTGAGTGGGTGTGCAGAACTGGAAATGTTCCATCCACACTGGTGCAGCTGCATAAGAAAAACAGATGCTGAACCATCCCAAACACCCCGCGTGTCTCATGCTATCTATCAGGAGGAAAGAGAGTAGCCATCTCAGCCTGTAGAGTCACCACAGCGATGCTTTGACAAAGACATCTGTAAGATGGCACGGACACACAACCCCATCACACACACACTGTGCTTTGACCGTTGCCGGGCATCAGGAGCTGTTGTGTTTAACACTCAGATGTTGTGATGAGAAACACAGGATGTTTGTTTTCAGGATAAATATTGCTTTGTATTTCTACAGATGTGCTATGATAAAAAACAGACTAAACTGACTGAAAATGAGACAACCTTTTTTTTATATGGGAAATCTTAACAATATTATTACAAATAATACTACATAATGTTACCACTCAAAACACGGCCAAACTCATAAATCATCTTATATCATATCAGTCTTTAAAAGTCTGAACTACAAATCATGGAATATTAATATCAACGATGTCTTTCCTTGACTAACACAATGAATTTCTAATAAAGATGACTTCATACAATGGGCTGTGTGGTTTCTCCATGCATAAATTATTGTTTTTCTCTCATTTTTTTTGCAAAGCCAGACGGTCGTTGTGTTTCAGAGAACAATTTGTCTGGTGTGGGAATGTCCTCCTGCTGCATGCCCCATATGGCCATTCTCAAGGAGAAACATTTCTGTCACTGCTAGTTTCCTGTCCGGCAACGTCAAGCACTCATTTATTCTCTATCAGCACTATATCAAAAGAATTATTATCTTGGAATGAATGCAGTTTTCAAACTTTTAATATGTCTTTTAAAGTCTTCCTTTGCAGTCTATGTAAGGCCTACATTAGTTTCATTGCTAATTCTGAGCATCTGTTTGCAGAGATCCACGCTGGGCCTGCAGTGAGTCGTGACCCAACGCAGATCTGGTGGATGCATTTTATGGCCTGAGAGACACAGGGATAAAATATACATGCTGAGGCAGAAAAAAGCATATTCAAAATTATGACTCTAAATAATGCATCACATAGTGGTTGCCAATAAAACAATCGTTGGCAGTAAACACTGTATTGGGCAGTCTATGCTATGAGAGAAAATTTTGCCATTCTGGAACCTGCAAAAGTGGTTCATGTAAAATACAGCTGTTGATTTTTTCTAAAACTTGAACTTGAAGTGAATTGCACAATCTGAGGTGATTCTAATACTTATTGCACAGTGTCTCATCATATGGAAATCATATGCAGTATATACACACCTAGTAAAGCACAGACCTGAATTAGCTCAGTGATTGGTGCCCTGCGTGCTGACATATGACTTCATGGGTGGCAGTAGTGAACAGTGGGCTATTGGGTTCACCATAGTGCTTCAGTCACAATCAGTAACAGTACTCTTCTTCTAAACGTGGTATGTAGACAGTTAATTATAAGCCAGCCTTTGGTTTTAGAGTTAATTAATTTTCAAAGTGCATCAATTATAATCTAATTGGGTTACATGCCTAGACCCCGAGGAGCAGCCATTGAAGAATAAAGATACCACTGTCCTCTGCTTCTGTTTCTTTGTGTTTATGATGTACAGATGGTACGTGTTGCCATCATTTATTGTTTACAGTGAATGTTTGAACAGCTGTAATTGAAAAAAATAATAACAATGGTTATGCATATCAAGTATAGCAATAAAATAATATAGCAAATAAAATAATATAGGAAAAAAAATAGACAATGAACTGGCTAAAAAAAAATCTCTTTATGACATTTAAAGACTATTAAAAGGTTTTTGTATTTTTTTTTTTTTTTTGTAAAAAAAATAAAAATAAAAAATTTAAGTGTGGTTTGTTGGTTTAATGTGTTATTTACATTGCATTCCTTTCCATAAACACAATATTTTTGGCCTTCTGTTTTTTTTAGACTCATTGAAAAAAAATATATGATCAACACAAGAATAATGTCATCATATAATTCTTTTTCAGTTTCCTGACTGCTGTTTTCTCCTCTTGAGCATCAAATGGGGTCCAGCAGATCGGTTGGGACAGACTTTAACATGTCACCGTGTTTTGGTCGTATGAAAAAGGATGACCTTCAAATAATGAGATGTGCCTGCAGGGCCCTCTCGCCTGCCTGTAAAGAACTCCACAGCTGTGTGTCTCTCTTTCTCTCCATCTCTCACCTGGTGTGCCCTGGGGTGGGGGGTGAGAGTGAGCGCCAGTGATCTCTACCCCCAACCTCCAGTCACTGTCTATCTTCACCACCAAACAGAGAGAATAAAAAAAAAACACAACATCCTGGACTCTGCCCTGTAAGAATAGACAGCATAATAGACTGTAGTTTTAGACAGCTTAAAACTACAGGAATAAGGGGATTCTCTCTTCCTCATATAATATCTGTTTGATATTATTGCTGATATAATCAGATTTTACTTATCTGAGGATTTTAAAAAATAAATGTTTTTCTCATCCTGGTTTTTGATATGAGTGCGATCTCAGGAAAATTGCATGCCTTAATATTAATTGACAGTCTTGTTATTTGTTTGTTTGTTTTCATAATCAGGTTTGAGGGAAGTACAATTGTGGTTTAATTATCATTAATAGTGAATGATTTTCATCTTGGCTTATATAACTGAAGTTTAATTGTTTAATATTTTACAGTTTGTTTAATTATTTATTTTTAATAATTAGGTTCAAGGGAAGTAAAACTGTGGTTTAATTATGATTTCTAAGTGTTTACAACTTATCAGGACAATCAGAAGTTTTATCATTCAATATTATTTTACAGTTTATTTATTTATTTCCATAATTGGGCTCAAGGGAAGGGAAATTATGACTTCTAAGCCTTATTGCTAGATAAGGTTGTTAATACATTTGGTCGCTGTCTTTTAGATATGTGTCGTAATTTAAACATTCATTTTGTAAACGGAAGAATTGGGAAAGATATCGATGGAGAGTCTGCATTTATGTCAGCAGCTGGATCTTTAACATATGCAACTCTTTGCATATGTTAAAGATTTTGAGATTTTATATGTAGATATTTCTGATCACTTCCCACTATCATATACCATGAGGTTAAGCAGTGTTGAATCTAGGACAAAAATGCTGAAAAATAACAGTGATGTAAGAACCTGGACAAGATTTAAATGGGGAACTAATGGTGAGAGGCAGTTTTTGCAAAGATTATCTTATTTATTGAATGGAAACTTTTTAGGTGGCTTTTCTACTGCAGTGGAAGAAGATACTAATATAGCAGCTAAGATGTTGACAGACTGTTTACATGAAGCAGGTAGATTTCTAATTAAAAAGTCTATATTTAAAGTTAAACAACCACAGTGGTGGGATGAAGAAGATTGTTCATTTCAGAAATCTGTAAAATATAGTGTTTTAAATCAATTCAGAAGAACAGGTAATGTGGGGACTATGAACAATTATATTCTTGAGAAACGAAAATTTAAAAAATTATGTTATAGAAAGAAAAAATAGTATAATTTAAATGTTTTAGGTAATATACTACAGGAAAACATGAAAACAGCAGCTGTGGAAGAAAATTAAAAGTTATGGAAGGTCTAATAATATACAGTCTAACAATATCGAACACGATAAGTGGCTAGAATATTTTATAAAGTTATTATCTGATTCAAAATTTAATATAGATGCTGACTTTGAAAACTTTGTCACAGATTGTGTGAATAATCATGAAGTTGCATTATTTAATGAAGATAAAATTTTAGATAGTAGTATTACTTATAATGAGATTTTTAAAGCTATTATACCAATGAGTAATGGAAAGGCCCCTGGACCAGACAGTATTATTATTGAGATGCTGAAAGCAGCATCACATATGTTATGTCCTATAATGCTCTCTTTATATAACACAATATTAGATACAGGGGACTTCCCAGAGATTTGGTGTGAGGCTGTGATTTGTCCGCTATACAAGAATGGTGAAAAAAATGATGTAGGAAATTATAGGGGGATCTCATTGCTTAATGTGTTTGGTAACATTTTTACAAAGGTCTTGAACTGGAGATTAGTGTCTTATGTAGAAGTAAATAATATGTTTTATGAAGAACAAGCAGGGTATAGGTCAGGTTATTCTACAATAGATAATATTTTTATTTTACAGTCAGTGGTTCAGAAATATATTACAAAGCAAAAAGGAAGGATGTATTGCATATTTATTGATTTTTCTAAAGCTTTTGACAGTGTTCAGCATAATCTTTTGTATTTCACTCTCATTAAGAATGGCATTGGTGGAAAAGTTTTTAGTGTATTGAGATCTATGTATTCTAAACTTAAATCATGTGTGAAAGGAACCAGTGATCTAACAGAGTATTTTGGCTGCACCATTGGTGTAAGACAGGGCTGCATGGTGAGTCCGCTTTGGTTTATTCTTTTCTTAAATTAATATATAACAATGTTGAAGAAAAATTGTAAAGGTATTCAAATTGAAAGTATTACAGAAGTACAGACCTTGTTATATGCTGATGATATGGCTAATATAGCAGATACAATTGGAGGGTTACAGAAACAGATTGAACAGCTGGAAAAAATTTGTAATCTTTATGGTATGAGAGTGAATTTGAGTAAAATGTAAATTATGTTTTTTAGAAGAGGGAGCTCTCTAAATAAGGATGAAAAATGGTATTTTGTTAGTGAACAGATTGAAGTGGTTAATTGTTACAAATATCTGGGTATGTAGTTTACACCAAAACTGCCATGGTGGAAAACCCGACAACTTTTAGCAAGCCAAGGCAAGAAAGCAATGCTTTCCTTGCTAAGGTTTGTTCGTAAAAATAAAATCAGCTGCAATCAATCCTTGTATTTGTTTGATAGCATGGTTGCACCTATACTTTATTATGGATCTGAGATATGGGGTTTTAAACCAGTGGAGTGTATTGAAAATGTTCAGGTATCTTTTTGTAAAAAACTCCTGTGTATCAGTACAAATGTAAGCAATGTAGCTGTCTTGGGTGATTTGGGTAGATTTGTACTGTTCATTTCTTATATGAAAAGATGTATCATGTATTGGATAAAACTAGTGTCTATGTCTAATCATCCTTATCCAAGAAAATGTTATGATATGCTTTTTAAATTAGATGAAGTAGGTAGAAAAACATGGGTTACTTGTATTAGAGTTCTGCTGTACTTTTATGGTTTTTCAAGTGCCTGGGATGCTCAAAGTGTAGGTGATATAAGAACATTTATAGCTATTATTAACCAACGACTGAAAGAAAAAGCACATGAGGCATGGTATACATCAGTTTTGGAAAATAATAACTTAAATGTATATTCACAATGCAAGTCGTCTTTGATACAAGAGAGCTACATTGCGTCTGTGTATAACATGCAACTAGTACGATCATTGTTCCTTTTTAGATGTTCAAGTCATCATCTTGCTATAGAAAGAGGCAGATGGAGTAATACACCAATGGAAGAGAGAATCTGTAGTTATTGTAAGTTAACATCAAATATTTCTGTGATAGAAGATGAGAAGCATTTTTTGTATGATTGCTCCTTGTATGAGGTTTTGTGCAAGAAATACTTTGGTGATCTTGTTCTTGTTGGTGATGTTTGTATTGATGTGTCAAGTGTTTGTGATTCGGGGTATGCATGGAGATTGGCACTGTATATACTGTATATCATGGAATGAAGAAAAGATTATCTGCCATGTCATTATGATTTTGTGGAGCTATGGGCTGAGAGGCCATGTATTCCTGGAATAAATTTGAAACTAAAACTGAAACTGATATAAATGCAGTCTCTGGACAATCTCAGAGGTTTTATCATTTAATATTATTATTAATATTTCATCATTTATTTTTATATTATTTAATATTACATTTCATTTTTATTTATTTACATAATCAGGTTCAAGGGAAATACAATTGTGATTTAACTATGATTTTTAGGTGTTTACAGCTTTTGATTATTGAGTTATTCAAGATAATATGGACAGGATCAGACTAGATTTGAAAATAACAGATTATTTTGACTGGACATTTGATTTTGAAAAGGAAAAAAGGGATCTAAATGCAAATCACAAAAGGATTTATTTAATGTATTATTACATGAAATGAAGGTGACATTGAAAATGACAGGTGTGCTTTATTTATTTATTTGTTTTTAAGCTGACGTCTTACAAACAGGTTTAGAAAAACTAAATGGTGTGTTTTAAAATGATACAGTTACAAATAGAGATGCTAAAACCTGTCTGTCCAGGTTTTAATTGAATTTTCCTGATGCAGACATAGATCAGCACATAGCTGGCTTTACTAATGAACTTTTAGAAGAGATGTGGTTCATAAAACTGAAATTCATGGCTTGATCACTTGTATTCAGGGCTTGGAGTCTGTGAACCTACAGTATGTAATATTGATTGATGATAATATTGATCTATCACATTGATCGTGAACATTTTCCACAATGAAAATGATTGAATTACAACAGTTTGGCCTTTAATGGATCCTCGGCTCGTAAAAGGTAAGACATAAAGTCTGCTTCAGACCTGCTCAATTAAAAATGGGAGGGTGGTGGTCAGCCTTCTGCCTCTCAAGACATGAGTTATAGTCACCGCTGCAGCTTTTCAGTCCAAAGGACTGCAAGTAGTTCAGGAAACCAGATTGGTGAAGTCAGAAAGTTCTCTGAGCTCAAACACAAACATGTTATATGCTTAGTTATTATCTACAGTACCTCAGTGGTATACAGTGCAGGATCATTTATATAACAGAATCAAACTGAATGAGACCATTAATTATAGATACAGAACAACATACCAAAGATGGAGCTCTGTGATATTGTGGCTGTATGTACTGTATACATTACGTAGCAAGCTTAACTCATCTAGTTTGGAGAAAGGCTGACCACCTGGGGTATGACTAATCCACACACACAAACGAACAGTTTGTTGGTGCGGCTGCTTCAAAGGCTGTTTTTGTGAACATCATAATCGCATAACACATTGCAGCTGTTGGCTGTTAAGGATTATGGCGAAGGTGACGTTAGCCGGGGGATTAGCGTGTTTTCATTTCAGCAGCAATTTATGTCATAATAAGTGAAACAATTTTGTAGGGTAAACAAATCATTGTTGGGTTTTAACAATGATTTAGGATTTCTTTATTTACGCTTGTGACTAAACACCAGATGCTAGTTAAGGCACTTTAAAAAATTATAAATACAAAATATAAACTAATTGGCATTTTTTTCACACTGCTCTTTTGCATACAATTAGTGAGGTGCAAAGGCACTTTAGAAAAAAATTAATAAATAAATAAACTAATAGCTATTTTTCCACACTGCACTTTTGCATACAATAAGTGAGGTTTACATGCAATAAGTGGCTGCCAAGTTAAAAAAACAAAACAAAACCTATGTTAGGGTTAGGGTTAGAATTAGGGTTTGGCTTAGGGTTACTTGCATGCAATTATGCATAATTTATTGTTATTATAATAGTAAGTACATGTAAAGTGTAACAAGGACACCCTAAAATGAAGTGTTACCATTTTGTGGAAACCATGATACTTTTTTTTCAGAATTTTTGGATGAATAGAATGCTAAAAAAAATGCATTTATTTGAAATAAAATCTTTTGTCAGTTTCTACTTCTCTTTTGTCAGCTTTGACAATTTAATGCATCCTTGCTGAATGAGTATTTATTTTAATTATCCTACTAAACCCTTTAGAGTATATATACATTAAAGAAATATATTATTAATCATTTATTAAGCTCTTCATATTTTATCAAATATAAAGCATATAAAAGTAGAAAAAAAGGATCTGAAGGCCAACATGCAATGGACATTGCTGAAATTAAAAAAAAAAAAAAATCAATCAGATTATCCTTTTGTTTGTTCATCGTAAAGCTTTGACATTGACTGAAGGTGACAAACACATTGTCACTGAACTGTTTGTTTATGTTCATTTTTTTCAACAATGCCATTGTCCAGAATATTTCTGCTGTTTTGAGGATTAACCAAAGTAAAGGTAGCAGGTTGATACTGGTGGATCTTTGCATTTTTCTGCTGCTCACTGACCCAATTCAGTAGATAAGATGGCTTGCGTTCACCCCACCTTGTGCCTCTACCATTCACTGAGGATCAGGCATTTATAATCCCTGGATTTTATATCCACCAAAACAGCTTGGTCCCATCAGCAAATTGCGATGGCATATGGTATAGGTTTATGATTCATCTGGCACTTGCATAGCAATGAGGCCCCATCATCCGTCAAAAAACACAGGGAAAATATCGTAATGTTAAATGATGCCAGCGACTGGGAGAGGTGCTGCTTTGCGCATGGGCAGCCTGTGTTTGTGCTTAGAGAACTTGAAGCATCTGAGGTAGTAAATGCCTCCTCTCAGTGCATCTCTGTGGTGGGCAGGCTGGATTATGGGCAGTGTTGGCTGAGCTGGACCCAACTGGAATAGTCCCTCGTAAATGACAATTGAAGCATCGTCCGACATGTGTCGCTGATCGCTTTACAGCTGATTTGAGAGCGAATCACTTTTTGATCACTCGCGCTCTGCTAATATTTAGTAATGTTCTGCAAATGAGGAAATAAAAGGAAATTTTCCTACTGCTGCAACCGGAAATATTAGTACAATTCACTCAAACATCTGCTGTAAAATTCTAAAAGCTGTTCTGGGCATCAGATGACACAAAGGCTCTGAAACCAGCGGAAAAATCACCGCCGGTCATTGTTTCTTTCCATGTCCATTAACTGAACTTTTTTGTCCAGTGGCAAGGTGACTTCTGTTAGCTGCTGAAAGCTCCGCCCTCATTTGGTGCAGCTTCGTGGGATTGGCTGAGAGTTGTGTCTGTCGTTTGTGTGAAGAGCAATATTTTCGCACTCATGCTGGAGTCAAAAGTGAACTGACACTCGTATGTTGGTTTTTAGCATTAACAGACGGAGCGATTCGCCCACCCTCTAACCCTCCTAGCACTGAGGTGAGTGTGCTGGCGTCAGTGTCAGCTAATGCCTCATGGTTGCTTTGCTTTTTTCAACTATGCTGCATAACAACATTTACAAGGAGGGAAAAATCACTAAAACAGCATGTAACAATTCTAAGTGCTAAAAAAACATTGAGTAAAATACCATAACACAGTAATCCTCCACCTGCACGTTCCACATGTTGCACATTGCAATTCAACTCTTTACAGTATAAGCAGGATTAGGTTTTATTCACTTTGAAATGCTTTGCATAAACTCAAGTGTCAAGTCTAACAAGATGGTCTTAAAAGAAACCAGCGGCCTCTCTTTGAAAGGTTAGTATTTCTGCAGTGTTTAATTACCGTAACCAAAATTCTTAGACAACTGTGAAAGCTGGGATAACCTGTAAAACCAGAACAGCTTACAGAGAACAGCTGCATTAATCTGGCTTTTCCATGAAAACAATCAAGGAAGTAAGGATTCTGTTTTATGGCCATCATTCGGTGAGGAAATCCTGTCTGATTTTGTTCAGGAAGCAGCTCCTGCTCTTATAGAACAATAAAAACTTCATATTTGTGTATTTGAGAACACATACCACAACTTTTTTCAGAAAAAGCTAAAAATATAATACAATAATAACAATTTGCAAAATTAGCAAAAATGGAATTATGACACCTTTTGGCACAATAAAAGTGTATATGTGGACCTCTGGAGGGGGAGGGGGTTAAATAATAAAAAAATCGACCAATTTAATTCCAACAAGTTTTTGATAGAAGTCTGATGTTCCACTTCATCAAACTTGGAAGATGAATTAAAAATGTTATAATTCAGCATTTACACCCCATATCACTTCTATTAAAACAGTGTTAACCCTACGATAATGAGCCATACCACTCAACTCGCCGTGTTTTCGCACTTTAAGTGGAAAATTTCCTTTTGAGACCTAATGTTGTGTTAAAGGCAAAAGTTTTGACTTTAAAAGAAGTGGTTTTATGGTCATAACCAGGTGTGTGAAACATCTCTTAACGCCTCATTTCAAGGGGAAATTATGAGCAGCACTGAACTCCATGAAGCTTTCGGTCACGTATTGCTGGGGAACGACGCACAGCTGGAGAGCAGGGTTAGGTGGGAATCCTGTAGGTGTAACGATGGTTGAATATATGCTTAACAAGGCCCTTGTGCAGCTGGATGGATGGAGATAAATTAGTTATGTGAATAACAGCCTAAAATTGTAGGATAGATCTAAATGAGAACATGTGCAGTGTAGCAAGAACTCAAAATTGTTTACATTCTAATTTGTTATACAGTATATATATATATATATATATAAACTGATTAATGGTGACTGCATGACTCCCAAAAACAGAAATGAACCATTTTCAGTGTCGCAAATAAAAAGGGCATTCTAAGCATGCATTCAAATACTGTTAGCTAAAGAAGAGATGTGTATTTAAAACAGTTCAAAACGTCAGGTCCAGTTCTGCTAATAGTCAGATAAGACAGATAAGCAGATGTTTTGGTTTAAAGCAGCTTATCATATGAAAATATGGCTTTTAATAACTCACTATTACTGAGTGTAAGCTGTTCTGAATTATGTACAGTGAGTAATCTGCTTAAGTGTGATGAATCATTTAAGTTCAGTGATACTGACAGGTGTTTAGAAAGGACACAGCTTCATTAAAAAAACAAAAACAAAACAAAACAAAAAAAACATGACATTTATTTTAAACAAATAAATGCTAAATGCAAATACAAAAGATACAAAAATATCCGAAACTCAATAATGGCTGAATAAAGGAAAATGTGAAGATGAGATTAAATGAGATTCTCCTGAAATCTGTCATGTGAGATCATGCTGAGACGTACTAAATGCTGTGATGTGTATGGTGTCATTACTATAGCAAAAGACAACTGCAGAGAAAAACTAACACAGTATGACTAATAGTGAACACAGTCTAATTGTTTACGGTGGATCTGAGTGTCTCCAGCTTTCTTCAACAGATGAAATGATTTCTTAGAAGCATCTCATGTGGGTGAGAAACAAATCAACAAGTCAAATGTCAATTTTGTAAAATGAGTGTAAAATGCAGTGGTTACTGGCCAGAGCCAGTGTATAGAAGAGCGCTGCTTTCTGTGAGAGCAAATTCACTGCCCATTGCTTTTCACAATTTTCAGCATTCTTATTTATTATTATCATTATTTAAAAATGTATGTGCATTTAAAAAATGTTTCTGTGCACTACTAGGGCTTTAATAGTATTTTTTAACCAGTGCACTAGTGAAGTTTGTATCTGCAGGCCCACTGTTTTCAGAGAGAAATAAATATTACTAGTTACTATTGAAATTACATTCATTGGCCGGAATGCAGCGGGACATGAGGCACTATAACCACAAGGGCCACAAACCTAAATGGGTTTTAATTAAATTAACAAATTATCATTACCAATACATTATTTATTTGCCTTTTTATGTACAACAAATAGTGCACAATTGTCATCACTGAGCTGCTTAAAAATGAAATAAATCCTTGTTTTTCTATCCAATTTCTACATTAAAATGTGTGACCTTTTCTATTTTAAAGGTGAAACTGGTGCAATTATTATTTTATTTTTTTTTTGCATAATACCTATTTTTTAAACAAAAATTACTAACACTATTTTTTTTATAGCTGGTGTGCTTAGTTCAATATGACAAAGAATAAACCCAATTTGCTACACAAAGTTTACAAACAGTTTTTCTACAAACACATTAATGAGTCATATAAAATACAAAAAAAAAAAAAAACACACAAGAACCACAAATGAAGTGAAAACATAAATATAACAATGTAGAATGCAACATAAAAATAAAAGGTTAATAAAAAAGCCAAAACAATAATAAAGAGAAAGCA
Source organism: Spinibarbus caldwelli (assembly GCA_039654775.1). Classification (NCBI taxonomy): domain Eukaryota; kingdom Metazoa; phylum Chordata; class Actinopteri; order Cypriniformes; family Cyprinidae; genus Spinibarbus; species Spinibarbus caldwelli. The sequence goes on along the minus strand of CM077222.1, from coordinate 29,300,093 downwards.
AAGCAGATGTGCTCTGGTGATGTTGAGGTGGATTAATAACATGTAAGGAGCTGGTAAAAATATTAAGCCATGTTGCAACTAACGTAAAAACCTAATTAAAATTTTACTAACACTTAACTGATATTTATGATCTGTGACATGAGAAATACACATAAAAATAAGGCTGAAAATTACACTCACCTAGCTATCCAAGAAGTGCATTAGCTTAAATTGTAAGTGCCACTCCGGGAACGATTTCAAATGTTTGAACTTTTCTATGTATGTATTCTGTTCTTTTTTTTGGGAGGGGGTGGAGGGGAGCAATGATTAATGTCCCTAAATTACAATGATAGAAACAAAGAAATCATTAAACAAGGGCTTTTTTTTTTCCCCCAACGGTCCTGCCATCTTGCACACTTGCATGCCCACCGAATGTGAGCCACTGCGCCCCATTCTGTTCCCCCCTCAAACTTGATGGTTGTTGAACTTATTTTTAGTGTCATTTGATAAGCTTCCCTGCTTGCACCGAGACATCCCACTGACCCAGCCACTGGTCATTGTCTATACCACTTTCCGTCAAAGCCGGCACGCTTTGTCAGATTTCGACTCGAATATCCATTTTGCATCTGAAGTAGTGTATCGAAAGTGACTGGATCGTTCGAGCCTTTTTCTTCAGCTGCCGCCCCCTTTCTCCCCCACAGTGTTTCCACTGACACTGACATCATTCGCGATCGTCGTCGTGACAGCGCGTTAAAGAAATCTAAAATAAATATATATTGCTCGCTTTTCTGTGCGCAAGTGGAGGGGGGAGTGCGATGTGGATAATTTCTGGAAATGAACAATACTCATCCGTCTGTCGCCCCTTTCGGTTTGATCTTCCGAGTATATCGGATGAGGGTGTCACATTAGCACAGCTGAGGAACTCCTTAATTTCTATAGAAAATCTCTTGACAGGTCAAACCTCATACAAAAGAAGAATTTCTAAAGTTGCCTTAAGATGTATCAAAGTTTGATATTCCAATGCCAAGAGAACTTTTGCACTAAATTTTGGGAGATCGGGTGGTACAGCTGTATTGAAGTATTAAAACCTTTAACTGAGGGGCATGTTCCTGAATTGTGAAGGTCTATGCATTAGTGAGCACCGAACAGACTGCCAAATAAATGGGGAGGAACCACCAGCCACCAGAGGTAAATCTGTCCCTCAAAACCTTGCCGGAGAGCTTTGGTCACAGGGTGTCTTGCGGTGCAATAACGCTCTATTAATTTCTCTGCGCTGTCCTCGCATTGATAGAAAGGTGTCTTCATAAACTAAAGGGCAAAGTCTTACTGCGTCCGATACCTTAGGGCGTTCCGTCTACAATTTGTCATGCGTGTGCACTTCTCAGTGTTAAAATGACAAGATCTCCAGTCAAAGAAGCCCCGCTAGGCATCCGATGATAGTGGGCTTGGAGAGATTTTTGTGAAGAGACACTGCCAAGAGGCAAAGTACTACTGCACTCCATGAGCCTACTGGGATTAGTTCTACTTCTCAGCCAACGGCAAAGAGCCTCATCTCATTCTGCTTTTTTTTTTTTTTTTTTTGAAATAGCCTCCGTCTGTGTCCATAAGATTAGTTTTTTTTTTTTTTTTTCTCACAGAAGGCACAATATGGTCAGAACATGAAAAAGCCTTTGCTGTGCATTAAAGCTAACCAGATCAGCTGCAAAATCAGACACTTTTTTTGTTAATCTATTTAGTCATCCGCTTGCCATTCATTAGCTTGAGAGATACCAGAATTATAAGTTTTGGAAAGCCAATACTTGTAAACGCTGAAACAAGATACTCTGAAGTGGCCAATGATAAGCTATGTCATCTCGAGGAAATTATGCTTTTTTCTGTTGTCCCATCTGATATATTTGGAAGTCAAAGTATTTCAGAGACTGGATGCTGTCGTCTATTGATGCTGCACCCGATTGAAATTTATACAGCGTCCCTAGAAGAAAAAGAAAAGGATATTTGATTAATTAACTAATTGATTCATTCATCCATTTTAGTAATTCATGTTTTAGTATTATAACTATTATTACATTCAATAAATTATTGGAAACAATAACAACAACAATAATATTAATAATAACAATACATACACAATACATATACATATATACATAATACATATATACACAATACATATGTATGTATATATATATATATATAATAAAATTACAGTATTTCAGATTTTTTATTACCTTTATTTATTTTTTCTTTTTATTACCTTTGCACAGACATCAATCATCACGGCTTTTTTGTCAAAATATCCCTCATGTCACTTGTGCACAAATATTTAATTCCCTTTCAAAATTTAAAAACACAATAAAATAATAATAAAATTTAAATGTATGTATATGTAATATTGATATATACAAATAATAAAACATCATATCATGGGGGAAATAAAAACATAAAAATAATTTTCTTAATAATATTACTGATCAAATTTCCCTCACAAATAACAAGTGTATTATTATTATTATTATTATTATTACTTTCCAAAAGCATACATTTTGAGTATTTATGTTGAAAATAATTTTTAAATAATCCTAAAAAATATGGTGGTTGCTTGTGCTTTATTTTGGCACAGAGTGTCAATGTATCCCCCATTGCTCTATAGTGTGTCTCATCAGCTGGAGAAACTGGCACCAAGAGGGAGCTCTCGCCTAGCATATAACTACCATACACACTCCCACATGCACACACAGGCACATGCACACGCACACACACGCACACACACGCACACACACATGCAATTATGTGCAGGATTTATAAATGTTCTACTGAACCCAAGCATTTTTAACACTGAGAGCTAATATATTTTTCCCAACATTTATGCCTGATAACTAGTGTGTAACAACCAACAATGAAAAACCAACATCACAGTCGCCTGCCCTAGTTTCAAGTCACAATTGGTATTAGATACTGGAAGAATCCCAGCGTCTTCATAGACTATCCATGAATACGGGGCTTTACGTTGTCCCTGCATTGTAAGCCAAGTGAGGCACACCCTCTGCGATAGATCTCACTCCGTCAACAAATAAGGCACATCAGATGCTGTTTTGGCCACCGTCGACTGTGTGGCTAAGTTTACTGGATTTTGCAGGCTTTGAAGCAGGAACTCTGAAAAGCTTTCCGCCTTCGCTACAAAGGCTGCACGAGGCTCTGCTGTAGTAGTCGACCAGGTGCAGAGCAATACGGTCATACCCAAACCCACGGTCAGACCCATTTTAACTCTATCGCTCCCAGGCAAGAGCACTTGGCATTGGACACTGTATCTATGCAATGTCACACTGAGACAGACAGAGCCCACCTGTGCCACGAGAATAGAAGGACCATGGGCTAGATGTCAAGGTGATGACATTGGATAGGGTGTTGTAGGTAAAAGAAGAGAGAGTACGCAGAAGAGACATTTTTACTTGTTCTCACTTGAGACTTGCAAAATGCAGTTGTCAAGAAGAGATGGATTTTAAATGTTACATTTCCTTTGTGTCCGAATTCTTCTATATATTATAAATATATACATATTATAAATAAAATTCTATTTCATACAAATCACTGTGAATTTTGGCTCTTGTTTATAAAATGAGCCTGACTGCAAGTTCTTTGCGCTAAATTGGTCAATATGCAGTACAAATAAGAGTTCAATTATGATGCCATGAAGGCAGAAATATCAAACGACATCAGTTGAAAGTTGCTGAATACATAAAAGCAGGAATAATTACACCACACAGAGTTTATTAAAAATTGGAAAGACACTTGATTGGCCTGATCAGAGATTTCTCATGGTTTCATGCCATCTTTAAGAGATCACACAAGGCTCAGTTCATCAAGAGCTTCACCTCTGTGACCCCACACATATGCTACACCTATACAGATCAGTCAAACAGAGACAGCCTGTTGGGGGGCCATCATTACCCCTCCATCTCTGCTCTTTGGAGCGCTCTCTGAGCCGCACCATTCTGACGGCCACCAGACTTCACAGAAAGATGTCTGCTGCTCTGATTAGCCGTGTGCTTGGGCACCTGTCCAAAGGAGGAGTCTGCATGTGGTTTTGCATCTCATCTTCTGCTAGCCACTCTCTGGAACAGCTTGATTCCCCCAACCCTAGAACTCCCAGAGGAGCCGTCTTGCACTTTCTGTTCTTTAAAGGAGTGAGATCCAGGAATTGAGAAAGGTGGAACTTGGAAAGTAGCCCATGTCCTTCTCAGGACCATCTCATCCCATGCAATGAGGAGCATTTTATTCCCCCCAAAAGATGTATAACAATATGTACAGTATAGGGCTGGACCAGAATATTCAGATTATTCGAATATTCATTCGGTGGGTTGGCATTCGATTTTCAATTTTGAGATTCAAATATTCTTTCTTTTTTTTTTTCCGAACACCTGGCATCCCCGCGAAACAGTTCTCATTCACACTTGAATATGAATCGCCCATGAGTGAACGTCATGAATGTCATGATTCAGTTCATCTGGAAGAGAAGACAAAAATGCAGAAGACCTCAGCTGTGTGGGAGCACTTTAAATTGAGTGAGGACAAGACAAAGGCAGTGTGCCAAATATGCGATTTGAAACTGGCCTACCACAACAGCATGTCAAGTTTGAAAAATAATCTGAGTTCTGTAAGTAGTAGGCCTATAGTATATTGTTGGTATAAAAAATGAGCTGCTTTTATCCGCCATATTAATCAGTAATTTTACATATGATAACAACGTTCACTTAATTTGCTTGGAAAATACTTGCGAATGTACGGCAGTCAGAAAAAAAAATATTTTATTTAAACTGTTTGTTAATTAAAATGTGTGATGCTGTTATTGAGAGTATGCTACCGTGTTCTTTATTTATTACAGTTCATTGAACTTCGTTCATTTATTTTTCGTTCTTCTTTTATTTAAATAGCCTACCATTTGCGGTGTAATTACTGTGCTGCTAATTTCTGATTTGGAAGTGATTTGTTTATTAGAAAAATGTTAGGCTACCTTATTAAAAGTATTGCTCTTAACAGACCTGTGTGTTTTGTATCACTAGTGCACAGGCCCGGATTAACAGAGTGTAGTGCCCTAGGGTGACCACATTTGAAGCTCACTTCAGTTCATCGCGATCTCACAAAGCTCCATTATAATCAATAAAGCTCTCTACACTACACAATGAATCTCTTATTTACACCCTGTCTACACTTTGTTTGTTATAAGGAGAGGATTTGTGACCTTGCATAACTCAGAAATGAACAAATGAACTCCAGTATTTTGAGCAGTGAGTGGATTCTGATTAACATTGCATTCAAGGAATCAACATGTCTGCGATACATTACTCAACTCTGGCAAGTAGAAATTTTTGAAGCTCCCCTCAGCGCAAACACAAATAGACTATTTCTATTCGCGATTTGCAATTCTTTATATCCATGCATGTATTTTGTATTCTCTCTATATTGTATCATTAACTGTTCATTTTTATGCATCTGCATCTCTTCCAGCAAAATAATATATATACAAAACATGAAAAATATTTTAAAGATCTAGTCATTTACTTAATCACTTGGTGCCCCCCTATTGGCTGGTGCCCCAGGGCACTCGCCCAATCCCATCTATAGATAATCCGGCCCTGCTAGTGCAGTGTCCGTTCTCGGAGCATAGCTGCCCACGTGAGGCGCGCCGCTTCCGGCTCGCGCTGTTCTGTAGTTTATTAAAAGTTTATTCATTCTGAACGTGTCGCGTGTTCATATTGCACCAAAATGCGGCACTGCACTCCCTTGGGTCCGCAGCAACACACCCGCCATGCCATGCGATTGGATGAACGGTTCTCGACATAATAAAAATGCATACAGACAGACAGACACACAGAGATTCCTGCCTTTATTAGAGAGAAGAATATGTTCAGCCCCCTCCCTCCGAAGCTTCGAATATTCGGTGTTGATTACTACCGAAGCTTCGAAGCTCAAAAAATGGTATTCGGACCAGCCCTAGTACTGTATTATATGGTCTTTACATTATTTGTCCATTTGGCTGATTTCCTTAAAAAGTACAGTATTATAATACATAAAGATATAAAAAATTGTATGTATACAATTTAAATTTTATATTAAATGTTATACTTTTTAACACTATTGTTAAAAAGACAATAAGGTCTGTAAGATTTTTTGAAAGAAATTAATACTTTAATTAATTAATACTTTTATTGGCCTAGGATGCATTAAATTCATAAAAATTGGCACTAAAATCATTTCTAATGTTAAAAAAGATTTCTATTTCAAATAAATGCTGTTCTTTTGAACTTTCTATTCATAAAAGAATCCTGAAAAATTAACATAATTTCCACAATAATATTAAGCAGCACAAGAAGTTTTCATTTTTTAACAGAAATGTTTCATGAGCAGCAAATCAGAATATTAGAATGATTTCTAAAGGATCATGTGACACTGAAGACTGAAGTAATGACTACAGAAAATTACCGAAACGTGTGTGTGTGTGTGTGTGTGTGTGTGTACCTGTTTTTCTATTCAGGTGGGGACTTAAACCTGAATACACACAGACTCATGGGGACTTGTGTCAAGGTGGGGACCTAAATTGAGGTCACCATGGGTAAAGAAGCTTATAAATCACACAGAATGAAGTTTTTTGAAAATCTAAAAATGCAAAAAGTCTCCTGTGAGGGCTAAGTTTAGGTGTAGGGTTGGTGTAGGGCAATAGAATATACGGTCTGTACAGTAGAAAAACCATTACGCCTATGAATGTCCCCACAAGGATAGCGAAACAAGTGTGTGTGTGTGTGTAAATTTTGTACTTTTAATTGTAAAAACAATTGATGCATACATTATAATGCATTATTTGCAAAAGTGCAAAATATATATGTTTAAAGTGCAATATATTGTATATGAATGTATTTTTCTTTCATTGAAACCTTTCTGTCTTATTTATAAAAACTACTGTGACATTACAAAGAAAAAGGTCTGCCTCCAGAACCCTTTGCACATATTGAACATTTTAGAAGATCAAAATGGAACAGGAAGTGCAGCTGCAAACAGGCCTAGGGAAAATGCCAGAATGTGAGCAATCCTGCACTCTAGAGCTGGCCCCCACTATCTCCACACCCATGGTCCACATACGGCCCACATAGCACCGCCATCTGGTCTGGTGGAGATTCAGAACCAAGCCAAGAGAGCCTAAAATCTAACGCCTGCTGACAACTTGGATAAATTTCATTAAAAAGTGATATAGGCACTGGAACAGTGAATACATTAAAGTCTCAAGAAAAGGACAGTTTGAGCCACAACAGTGAAGAAGCTCTCGATTTTACAGTTGAGAAACTGTAGATGTCAAGGATGAATCAAAACGGATCCTCTGACAAGCATTAAATTTAGAAAAAAGCATGTCAGCATGAGTCTCACAGGCTCTGGAGGACCTAATAATGCTCTACCCGCAGCTTGCTTTGAAAGTGAGAGCTGACAGCGTGGTGGTGATCCCTGTAATTTAAGTCCACAGTCACAATGAGCCACAATGTCTTCTGGAGGCACACAGGCGCTGTAAATTACAAAGGTATAAAATACCCCCTCCTGCTGACACAATATTTACAGCTAGTCCTGCTGGCTCAAATCAAGTCTTCTGGGTAAATAAAGTGGCATATGATCAGCAATCAAGAGCTGATGACTACCGGATTGACCCACGAGACAGGAGAATGATGGTTTTTAATTTTGAGACACCAGTAAAAAATCCAACACTGGCATTAGGTGTCATGATGTTTACAAATTAGTCATTACTGGCTGACAATTTAGCATACCACGAACAAACCATTAACCTCTACTTGCTTATATCTGCCTCAGATCTAGTTAATTCAAGCAAACACAGTAAATTTATATATATATATATATATATATATATATATATATATATATGTATAAATATATATATGTATATATATATATATATACACATGTATAAATATATATATGTGCTGTCAAATTTAGCGTGTTAACGCAGGCGATTAATTTTTTCAGTTTAACGCGTTAAAAATATTTAACGCTGTTAACGCAGGGGCGGGGCTACGGTTGGCCACCCCACTCACAACTGCTGTTTCTGTCTCTTTTATCGTGACAAGAACCATCGTTTATTTAAACGCAGATCGGGTTTATGACCACATCAAACCGGAGACGTTTCATACGCGCACTCCAGCTTCACCTCTATGGCAAGCCAAAGTATTCATATACGCCTGCTCGGACGTCTGATTGCACATTTGACACGTCAAAAGCATGCGATTTGACAGCAAAACGCACGTCCTCGATGTGTGATTTGCCATAAAAATGCGCATTCTTAGCATGCGCTTTGGGATTACGGATTAGTCATATTTGTGCATGACTTTGGAGTCACCAAAAATGCGTTTATCATAACAAAAATGGGCGCCGAATACGTGCGTTTTGAGTCGGACAAAGCGCACATTATGAACGTGTAAACAGGTAAACCAAACAGGCAGAAACCAAACGTCTTCTGAAGTATCCAAACAGGCTAAAAGAACGTGCTCTCTCCTTAGTGTTCTCAAAATGGCATGTCGAAAGCGTGCGCTCACTTCATAGGGCTCGAGTCTGTCATGTTTTGTCCGCTATATATGGGGTATTACGGTAAGGAATTGCTGCCACATACATAGGCTATTATTTTTTTTTCCACTCAGTCGTTATGATGGGATGTTATTTCGTTTAAACGACTTTTTATATTTTATATTTATGTTTTTTAATAACGACACATCATAAAAATAATATGTTATAGAAGATATTAGGCTGTATGATATCATTACATTAGCCTATGCACTGCTGGTGTCGCCACTATTATCCCTCCCGCAGTAACTTCAGCAGCGTGTAGATCCTCATTTATCTCAGGAATGTGGCCACAACAGCAGTGCATAGGCTAATGTAACGATATCATACAGCCTAATATCTTCTATAACATATCGTTTTATGACATATGTCGTTATTAAAAAAATATAAATATAAAATATAAAAATATGTCGTTTAAACAAAATAACATCCCGTCATAATAACTGAGTGGAAAAAAAAAAAATAGCCTATGTATGTGGCAGGAATGCCTTACCATAATACCCCATATATAGCAGCCAAAACATGACAGACTCGAGCCTATGAAGTGAGCACACGCTTTCAACATTTTGAGAACACTAAGGAGAGAGCACGTTCTTTTCGCCTTTTTGGATACTTCAGAAGATGTTTGCTCTGCCTGTTTGGTTTACCTGTTAACACGTTCATAACTTGCGTTTTGTCTGACTCAAAATGCACGTATTCGACACCCATTTTTGTTATGATAAACGCACGTCAAAAACGCGCGTTGTCGGTGACTCCAAAGCACGCGTCAAGAGCGCTTGTTTTTATAGCAAATCACACGTCAAGGATGTGCGTTTTGCTGTGAAATCGCACGCTTTTGACGTGTCAGTGTGCAATCAGACGCCCGAGCAGGCGTATATGAATACTTTGGCTTTCCATACACCTCAGCGCCAGGCATGAGTCAAACGAGCGCGGAAACAATACAGGGCTCGTAGCGCGTGCTCTTCCATTGCACACATGAAGGTGCTGTTCATATTAAGTCGCGAAAGAAACTACGAGCATGCAATGTCGTAGTTATGCCGTCAGTTAAGCCATGAAGTCACCAAAAAGGCAATTAAAGCTGCCTTAAAACTGTGTATGTATGCAGGGATGGGCAGTATTTCAGATACATGTATTTAAAATACATATTTGAAATACAAAATACTATTTTGTAATTTGTATTTTAAAGCCTTTGGAAAAAAATCTAATGTATTTTATATTTAAATTAGGGCTGTCAATCGATTAAAATATTTAATCGCGATTAATCGCATGATGGTCATGAGTTAACTCGCGATTAATCGCAATTTAATCGCACATTTTTATCTGTTCTAAATGTACCTTAAATTAATACTTTTCATGTTTTAAATACTCTAATCAACATGGGCAATGGCAAATATGGATTCTTTATGCAATATATGTTTATTATTAGTGAAACCATAGTTAACGGAGCCTGAAGACTAAACATGTTTCAAAGATCATAGATGTGTTTCAAAGAACTTGCTCATGTCTATTAGACACATGAAAAAAGAAATACCAGGTTCCCATTACTTCTCTTTCTTTGCATTGAGCAATTTACTTACACAAACCTGTTTACATTTCCGCATGACAGGGCATTTCACTTCTTCTGAACATGCAAAATGTACATTTATTATTTATTATTACATTTGTTTACCTCTCTGTGCCCACATACTGTATTTTGATGCAGCTAAATTCTCAATAAAACTGTTTTCATTTATATATTTTACTGTTTCTGTTGTCAGACAACGGAATGAATATGAAATAGTGACTGAAACGCGACCCATAGGACTAAATAACCAGCTCTCCCTTCCAAGATGTTAATCTGCACAAAAATCCTGATTTATAATCCAGTCATCGTCTGATAAAATCAAATAGCCTAAACATAAGATAAAGACAATAGCTGTGCTGTGATTTCGGCTATACTTGCATGTTAAATTAGAGAAGCAACATAATATCTGTTTTAACTGAAAGCGATGTTCCTCTCATCTGCGCGTTGAACAGAGCAGACGCGGAGGGAGAGAGAGAGAGGTGTGTGCGCAGCAGCAAAGAGAGACCTCGCGCTCGCAAGGCAGTACCAGCGAGTCTCAGAAACTAAATAAGGTTTGGCCAAACCCTATAAAGATTGGTTGCTAGGCGCTATTTGGAGGGGGGAAAAAAACATACAAAAAAAAAAAAAAAAGTTTCTAAAGTGGTCTGAAAAGTCGCTAAATTGGCAACACTGTCAGCATCTCCATCCATTTCCATTTCTCCAACTATAGTATATGGGTTAGGCCACGGGTCAAACAGAAAATGCGCGCTGCGTTAATCGCGCGTTAATAAAATTAGTGCCGTTAAAATGAATTTGCGTTAACGCGTTAACTTTGACAGCACTAATTTAAATACATTTAAGATCAGTATTTTTGTATTTTCAAAATACATCAAATAATTTGTGCCAGTCAACCTCTTTATCAGGGTGCTGATTTTGTGCATCAGATAGTTCAGACATGACCTCCCTCCCCAACCCCAACATTCACGCAAGTGATCTGCAGCTGTATAATTTAGCATTGGGTGAGCGACTTTTCTGGAATAAGATTAGGTGAGGGTGTCATGGTTAATTGTGCTTGTTGATTAAAGATAAAATAGTTCATCATTCAGATTTGCCTTCAGTTAACATGAAAGAATAAAAGAGCACCGATAAGGGGGGAAATAGCGTTAGTTTTTGATAGTTAATCTTGTAAAATATGTTTAAAGCATTACTGCATGATAGGGCTGAGTGATATGACAATCCATATCGTGGCGATGATATAAAGTGTGAATCGATTTAACTTTTTCTAAATTGTTTTCATAGATAAGCCTATCGGGGTAAGCAAATATATTTGTGCAGCTTTTAGTGGGCAGGAATTATTGAAACGTTGGAGTGGAAAACAAAGCATGAATGAATAAGAGTGTGATATGCTTGGTGTTATTATAAGTGCAATATGCCACGAAAGGAAATTCAAATTAACATGTTGGCAGGCAGTTTTTTGTGCGCGCGCTCCGTAACAGAGTGGAATGCAGACAAGTAGGCCTATACTTTTCGCCTAAAGGCCCTTTCACACGGGACGCGGCAAACAGTGGAATCACCACGCAGCTGCCGCTTTCTCTCGTAGTTGTTCTCACGCAGCTGTAGTGGAAGCGTTTTGTGCAGTTGAAGCCTTAGTCTCGCTTAGCCAGACCTTCAGACTGAAGGTCTGGGAACCATGGCCACTTTGAATGGCCAAGGACTGCCCAAGAGGCCATATGACTGACAGGTAAAGCAACCAGTCGCGTTTTGTTTTGTGCCACATCATGTTTAAGGATGTGGAAAAGTGGGGAGGATGTGTCCCCACAATAACTTGGGCATATTTTAGAGTCTATGCTGCAAATTTTACATATTTCTCAACCTTTTGAAAATCCAGCATTTAGTTGATCCTGATACTGTAGATGCTCATTGTCACAGTTGTAAACACAACGGCTTTCTTCTTCCATGGTTTAACTATTGTAACCATGTTTATTTTATTTTATTTTATTTATTTATTATTATTTATTTATTTATTTATTTGTAATTTTAGTAAGGGAAACCATCAGAAAGCAGCGGTGAGGGGAAGTAGTTTGCCGAGTAGTTTGTCAAACACTAGTCTCGTAAAAAGTTTGTGAATAAACAAATATCTTCACATATAAACTGATTAGGTTGTGGGTCATTTTGGAGGACATTCTTAAACCCACACAAAAGAATCAAAGAATTGTGTAAAACCCAGTAAACCTGAGATTATGATTTGTGACATTAGAACAAAACATGAATATGACAACATATGTATAACACTAAATTGAACAATAATTTCTTATATATGTTTTTTTTAACTCATTAAACATTTTCTTTTAATTAACATTTGTATTAAACACGGACCATTACTTTATTTATTATTTCTGCTGTTGCTGGCTCATTTTGTACATGTAAGCATTTTAAATTTTTTAAAGTGCAAAGTTGGTGCTTAATGAAAATATAATTGGTAACATTTACAAAATCAGGTGATTATGTTCACTCTGCAAATGTACGTTAAGAAAATGAACATTTCTAAGCAGTTGTACACATCTAAATTTTTTATTTATTTATTTTTTTTTTGCATTCAGAATAGGTCCAGATAGATTTCAGGGATTCCTGCACTGGATGGACAATTTCACATGCATTTTGTGTATTTTCAAAATACAAAATACCGTATTTGTATTTAAATAAATTTTTCTACACAGTATTTGTATTTGTATTTAAATACATTTCAGTTGAAACCTGCATGACTTTGTTCTCTTCTGTGGCAGAAAAAAAATGTTTTGAAAGAAGTTTGTGAAACAACATTAGGGTAAGCAAAATATGACGGAGGTTTAATTTTCTTATCAAAAAATTATATAGAACAATCATGTTTTACATATTTGAATAGATATTTTTAAAGTATCATTTCTATTACTACAAAACTATTTTTCAAATGTTTATCTTTTACTAACTAGCTCTCGATTCCCAAACCTACTTGAATCCAGTGTCAATTCGGAACCAAAGAAGACTTATTGCAAAGGTTGCTGATCATCTGATATCTGGAGATGACTTGCTCTGGGGAACCAACGTGTTGGAAGAGATCAAGTTTACAAAGCTCAGCTTAGCAGAATGGTCACCAGAAAAGTCTTTTCCTGTGAACGTAGCTTAAGCAAAGCTGCACTACATGTGCAGATGTTTTCTGCTCCCCATCCTGTCTTTCTTTCCCTGGGTTTGTCAGAAAAAGTGCACATCATTGCCAGCTAACAGCTCTGGGCACCATCCCCTGGTTGTTTGAGAGAAAATGCCAGTCATTTTGGCGGAGCGCAGGCGCTCACAGACGGCACAAGCGGGCACAGATGGCACTAATGGACAAGCAGAATCCAACAGAGGGAGCAGGAACGAGCCACCGAGGAGAGCTATTCCAAATAACAGCAGTGAAAGCCAGGCCCTGCTCAGCTTTAGCAAGGTTACCACTGCAGCGTTTCATCATAAAGAATTTAAAGTGATAAAATAATCATAAGGGGGGAGAAATCTGTTTGGCCAGATGCCAGCGGATCAGATGGGAGGAGATTGTTCTTAGTTAAATACATGTTCCAGTGTAGCAAAACTTGAGACAGCAGGTATCCGCTCCAGCTTGCCATCTGAAGAGCAGGGACTGTTGTTTCTGAATGTTGTAAATCAATAAATGTGTCATGCTCCATGCTTAAAATGATGCTCATTTTAGAGATTGATACACTGGTCATAATAATTTTCACGAGCTGCCGACTTAAATAAAATGCCACTGAAAAAAAGTCTGCAAAATATGATATTGTTTATAATGTAAAGAGCCCATTCATGTTTTTTTCCTCCTCAATAATAGTACAGCTACTGGAATAAAGATGCTTACTGCAAATAAAATAAAAAATGTCAAAAAATAAAATAAAAAAGTTTATATATTAAAAAAGTAAAACGCTTTCCTCTCTGTGAAAGCTGTCTTTCCTCTAAATGTTTTTTTGTGCTTTAAGTGTACGCAAATTATGAGAGCCGTAACGTGTTTGTAGTTCCTGTGTTTAATTACGGAAACCCTCAAGCCACAGAAAACTCCACTTCCTCACTCCTCTGCTTGTATGTGACTATTTCCCTCCTCAGAGAAATCTCACGACACTGCAAATGAGCATCCAAACAAAGCTGTTGGGCTCATCTGTACTTTTTCATTTCTGGCCTGTCTCTGCAGCTTCAACTGGCCTGCAGTCAGGCCCCTAGACACGATAAACATTCAGCTGCACAAAAACCATAAGCTTGCACACAGACTCATAGTCCAAGAGAAAACACACTAACTACAATCTAAAAACTAGGGCTGTTAAAATCAGCATGTTAACACTTGCGATTAAATATGCTTAATGTTATTCATTTTTGTAAATCTGTTAATGCAAATATTCAATCTGACATTATAATTATAGCATTTTGTTAACCACAAACACTCTCTTAGAAACAGCCCCTATTTATAAATAAAAATATATGTATTAAAATATACCAGGTTTTATATATATTTCCAAAATAAAATAATACTTTGAAGTTTACAGCATTTCTAAAATATACATACAGTACATACATATTTTATATGTAGAGCACTTTTTTGTCTTTATCGTAAAAACTACCAAAACTACTGCTGAATTCAGTCTTTAGAAAGCAGAATCAGACAGTAATATTATCAAATTTGGCAAATACGAATGTAAAAATAATTGTATTATTTCTAAACATATTTCCTTATAAACATATTTAATATCTTTAGTTCACTTAAAAAAAAAAACAAAAAAAAAAAAAACAGTTTTTGTGAAATTTACTTAATGTGTTAATGCATTAACTTCAAAAAATATATACGATTAATTATTGTAATGGACTAACAGTCCTACCAAAAACTCTAAAGAGAAGCTGCTGAGAAGAGGAATGCGCAAAAGGCAGAAAAAGTATCTGAGTGTATGTTTGTGTGAGGCTTCCTTTCCCCTTGGACTCTTCTGTCTCCTCTTTTGCTTCCACCAGCGTGGCGGCAGGCTGGGTCACATGCGATCTGGGCCAGAGAGAGATAGGAGGCATGCGACAGGAGTGGCGGTAATTGGAGGGAGCTGTCAGGATGGAGCAGCGTTGTGTCCGTGTGATATTCCTGCCATTTGGATTCGACCACACACACGTGCCAGGGCGCCTACCATCCCATGGGATGGCGTGCATTAAAACTAGTGATGAGACTAATGTGTGTGGAATCGCTTCTGGCACCCAGCCCACAAAGAGGTCAATGGGTGACCTGTTAGAGAAACTGCAATGTAAAGGAAAGTATACAGCTATTTCAAATACTACTCAAGGTGTCATGGACTGTGACAATTGGCTAGCTCATTTTATTTTTTGTATAGCTCTTGCAAATGATTAAAAAGACCAAGGACTAGTTATACGTTAATAATCACGTCTTTAAATATTATACAAGTGAATTATGATCTTCAGGGAATTTCTGCATCCAGGGTGTTAAGATATGAAATTAAAAAAAATTATAATAAACTAAAATTTCCATATTAAAAAAAAGGATGTTTGTATATACTTAATCATTTACTCAAAAAAGTTTCCAAACAGTTGACTCTGCACATATTCTCTTTTATTTTGATTTATGACCTCATGATGCCTTTACGAGCAAGTTCCCCTCATTATTTAATGCAAAAAATTCAGCTTTAAATTACAGTAGAGAAAAGGTTTATTTATGTGGTGCTATAAAGCACAGGAGTGTAAACATGCACTGGCTGCACACCCAGCTATATTTAGTAGTAACCCTGGTGATAAACCATCTTGTTATGTCTACTGGGGAAAATATGCTTATCAAGCCGCATGGTAATGTAAGCAGTAAATAACTTGATCATTGCACAGCAACAGTGGAAATCTAACAGCATGAAGCAGCTTCAGGCAACACTACATTACTATGGAGAGCTGTACGTGTGTGTGTGCGTGTGTTTTTTTCTTTTCCTAGACCACAACTGTGAGAACTGGGTTAATGTGACCTGAGTTGGTCAGACAATAGACTGGTCAGAAGGAGAACACACAAACACACACACACACATGCACACACGCACACACACACACACACGTTTGTTTTTGTGAAAAGTGGGGACATCCCATTGGCGTAATGGTGTTTATACTGAACAAACTGTATGTGCTATTGCCCTACACTAACCCTACACCTAAACTTAGCCCTCACAGGAAACTTTGTGCTATTTCAGATTTTCAATACACTCCATTCTGTGTGAATTATAAGCGTTTTGAAAAGTGGGGACATGGGGTAATGTCCTGAAAAGTCACCTTCTCCTTGTAATACCTATGTCATACCTTTGTCATTATACAAATTTATGTCCTCATTTGTCACAAAAACGCAAGCGCACACACACACACACACACACACACACACACACACACACACACACATTAAAGCATAAAACTAGTACTTTAATAGAACATCATTCTTCAGATATACACACCGAAAATGTTCACAACATTTTCAAGATTCCACGGTGCAAGCACTTATTCAAAGACAAGACAACGGCGTACAGGTGTAACAATGCTTCAAGCCAATAATCACTACAAATACCTAGAAATAATCCCATTGAGTCGGTCAGAGTCTCTTGATCACAATTGTTCCATACGAGACAACCCGTGACCTTTCCTCTAGCATCTGCTGCAACCTCCCATGGAGACCAGACACCAGTCGCCATGTCACACCTTACACATCTACTTCTCTGCAGATCTTTTGTTGATCTACTCATTAACTTCCATTAACTCACAGCTGCATTTCTATTGCAAGCAATTCTTAACAGATTCTTTAATTTCACTATAGTTTATTGCTAAACATATCTTTTCAAAATATGTACCTGGACTAAACTGGCAAGAAAACAACAATTGCAAGATCTCTGATTACACTCACTGACCCAAGAAATAACAGCCCAAGGAGAGAAAACAAAACAAAACAAAAAAAAAACTGTAAATCATCCCCTAATTCTAAAACTCCAGCAGAAAGCTCTGAATTGTTTGATTATTACATATTTTGTCATTTGATCATGCCTTCAGCTAATTAAATTGATTAAAAACAGTAAAGACATTTATAATGTTACAAAAGATTTCTGCTTCAAATAAATTGAACTTGAACTTTCAATTAATCGAAGAATACAAAAAAGTATCATGTTTCCACAAATATATTAAGCAGCCGTTTGATAATAATGTTTCTTGTTCACCAAATCAGCATATTAGGATGATTTCTGAAGGATCATGTGACACTTAAGACTGGAGTAATGGCTTCTGAAAATTCATCTTTGCCATCACAAGAATAAATTACATTTTAAAATATATTAAAATAGAAAACAGTTATTTAAAATTGTAACAATTTCACAGTATCTTTGATCAAATAAATGCAGCCTTGGTGAACATAAGAGACTTCATTTAAAAACATTTTAAAAAATCATCCCAGCCCCATACTTTTGAAAGGTAGTGTATATCCACTTTCAGTGAAGATTGAGATAAAATTTGGACATTATCTGCTTAAACCAATATACAATAGTATATCATTTCATAAACAACTGCAAGATTGTTGTCTATAAAGCAAAATGGATCAGGCATCATAACAAATCATAACATCTTATCAAATCAAAACCAACAAGTGAGATGCAGGAAAAAGGTCCTGTGCACTGAGAGAACGGTACACTGTATCAGGAGAAGGAGGGTCCGTATTCAGCTATGCAGATGTCATGATAATGAGCTGCCTGCTCCAGGCTGGATGGTATTGTGATTGCACGTCTTTATCTGTGTGTGAGAGCATGTTTTCTCCCACTACAACCAAAAACTGTCTTGGGCAGTGGCATCGGCCTGTTTCCTAGTCATTCTCTTTAAATGAGGTTTGCAAATACTATTGAATCGGCTAAGAGCAAACGACAAGGGGGTGGGGTGAGCGAGTGCGCTCTTAGCTTTGATGGTCCAACCAATGACAGCGTTCGAGGCCATGAATGTGTGTTAGCAGAGGACAGGCCCTGTGGTTGAGAGTGAGTATATTTGGAGGGGGGTGGGCCTGGCTATTAAATGGAGGATGACAGAGAGTAATTATTCTAATGCGCTACTTTGCAGTGCGGCTGGGTTAAGGTGTCAGCTGCGAGTCATTAGGCCTGACATGCGCTGGATAGCGACGAGACAGCTGTCTCCCTCCCAGGTGGGCTGACCCACACCGCTGCCACCACGCTAACCGGCCACCGTCAGGGTGCCTCTAGAACCAGTTAGCTCAGCCCTGGTAGTAGCTATGTTGTACCATGTTTAATGAACACAGCCTCTTTAATTTTCCTACCCAAACACTCGTTAACTTTCTGTCTCCTCAGAGGAAAAAAATGAAAGAAAAAATAGTATTTTAATTTCCTTGCAGGTAAAAAAGACAAATAAAAAAATAAAAATACATGTAATTAATTCATTTTTGTTGTTTTGCCAAATGGACCTAGAATAAGTCATCCCATATTCCAGAGCAAAAGTAGCAGAACAAACTAGTTTGAGTTTACATTGAAAACCTCCAAAATGTAAGTCAAATAAAACAAAGAAGGGAATTCACTAAGAATGATAACCGCGTTCATTTGCACATGCTGTCTTTATGGCTGTTTCAGTGAATTATGCAAATCAGAAAGCGGTGCAAATACACCCAAAAAAGCAATTTGCAGATCGCAATTCCCTAGTTTGTGGACCAGCGCTAGGTTAAGGAGCTTGACTTCACCGCATGGAAATAAGTCTGGTTATAATGCTCATTTCTGTCATTTGATCCTTTGATAAATCACTGAAATCATGATCGCTAGAAATTGTACAAAAGCAACTCATTTTCTTTTTACCACCTACTTTCTACAGTCAGTAACAGTGAAATGTTAATTGCCTAAGGCAAATACAGCTGAGTTTTATAAATAAGGCACACACCATAATAAGCCTAATTGATATAGATTATGGTTATTATGACTTATGGTTATGATAAATACAGTGTTATTTCAGTGCATTTAGCACCAGTTAAATATAACATAACATTATAATATAATATAAAATAATATAATATAATGTCCTGCGTTAAAAAAATTAATTACTACTGTAAATCAGGTCATAAAAGCTGTATGCATAATCATTTAAATTTAATTTTTTTAAATTTAACAAAATGCTTTTTTTAACAAAATGCTTTTTAGATAAAGCATATCATCTGACTACCACACAGGACGTCAACTTTCCAAAAGTATTCCATGTCAACTACTGTACCTGCATATCTTACAGTGAGAAAAATATCCATAAATATGATTTATTTGCATATGTTCCGATTCTGGAGAATCAGTGCCCCCGAGCCAAGCCTCAGACGACAGAGACAGAATTAGTGCTAATATATGCAACCATTTACAAAGAGCAGAACTTTCCATTTCCTTATGTTAGAGTGGATCATATCAACCCATACCCGATGGCCTTGCTTATGAAAAGTCATGAGTCTGTGCATACGTACCTGATAGCAAAGTTCACATAAAAAGACCTATGAAGACACAACGTTAAACTAACCAAAATGAGAATGCAACATCCCACAGACAGAGATAAAAAAGGTTCACATAAAAATGTTAATGCTTCAGCTCTTCCCTATTTTCTTTAAATTTGAAGCTATCACTGTAAAGTCAAACATTTTTGAAAGAAGTATCTAGAACGTAGCATTTTTTTTTTTACACGATTTGTAACAGTTTCAAACCATTTTGTCAGGAAAATCCACAATTCTGGAATTCCCATTTGGGTTTCAATTTTCAGATTCTGTAATGCAGTGTTTCTCAACTGGTGTATCATGACTCAAAAATATGTCACATTGTGGATAGCAGGGACAAACAATGCTAAATGCAAATAATGAAATGCATATAATCATAACCATACCACTGTGCAATGTCAGAACATAAAAAAGCCTTATCAGGGAGAAGAAAACAGCCTCTATGTTCTGTTGTTGATGTCAAAGCCTGTGTTTCCAATCAAACTCTACAGATCCCAACAAGCACAGATGACATGAAATGCAAATGCTTGATTTTAAGGACATTTTTGTTTACTTTTGTAAATTAAACAATTTTGGTTCTGTGTTGGGTCATCGCTTTATGTTCAATGCAAAATTAAAAAAAAAAAAAAAGTTTAACAACAAACTACGATGAAACCTGATACAATAAAAAAAAGTCAGATTTCTTGTATATGAGTCAGGAGTGTTACACAATGTATTAATAATCATGGGAAATTCCCTCAGTCCTTAAATGCCCTAAGTGTCAGTATGATGTGATGAAGTTATTACTCACATGCAGGCTGAAGTGAACACATCCATGATACCAAACAAATTGTGCCCCATGATTCCACTGGGCCCAAAACCAGAAACAAACAAGGCCTTCTGCCTCTAATCAAGTAGAAGTCAAACACACACACGCACGCACACGCACACGCACGCACACACACACGCACGCACGCACACACACGCACACACGCACACACACACACACACACACACAGTCCCTCCTGAGTCCTTGCCTTTCATTAGATCTTCACATAGTCACGTCATCATTTCTCGCTTCCATCACTATCCTGGTGACCACAGTTTAAGTCTTAATTAGTACTACTGTCTCTACAAAAAAAGTAAATATTAAAAAAGACAGCTGGTGAATTACTACATTGTACAGATTCTTTAATATATTTTGAAATGCTATCAGATAAAATGCATGCAAATTGCATGGAAATAAAGTGAGCAGTGTACTGAGATCTACTGTTGGACAGATAGACATAACGGATGGGTAAAACTCGAAACTTCTTGGGATAGGAAATTTATGCGGCTGCCACTTCGGAAGGGTTTGGGCCATCTGATGGGTTAAAACTATTAAGACCACAAGAGCAGTTCTGCATCTGTGCACACAAAAATCGGGATTCAGAACTACTTAAATGCATTTGTTTTGAGACCCACAGATACATATCCAGATGATTGTGATCAAAACAAAGGAAAGTAAACAATGCCATTTCCCACAGATCTGATCTCTTTATGTCAAAATCTCTCTGCTGATGACAAACCCAGAGTCCTTTGTTTCTACTTGATTTGATATATGATATGATGTATGGGACAGAGTGACCTATGACTCATTAAGGTTGACATCATCATTAAACTTCCTATGTTAGATTATAAACTGTTAAGATGATCTATTATGATGATGAATGTCATATGGATTGTGATTCACATCTCTTTAATTTTGATAAAGTGTGAGCTTGCCGAGCAGAAGTTTTGAAGTGACATTAGGGAACAGAAGCAGGACTTTTTGATTTAGTTTTTTGAGGGCACTAGCTTTCCTCCTCTGAGAGAGTGTTTGACTGACAGGACGGAACAAATACATAAATGAATAAACCAATTTTTTCAACAGCTGCACGATAATTGTCACATCTGTGTCCTTTCTTCCAATCAATTATGAACCACAAGTTGTAATTTATTTATGGCCAATTCAGGCTCTAGTGATGAAATGTTAAAGACACTCCAAACGCAAAGTGATATAGGGATGCCAAACTTGCCATCTTAAAAAATACATCTGCTCAAAATTACATGCTGCACTGCATCAGACCTGTAAGAAAGTGACTTTCTGCCCAAATCGTGGGACCACGTGTCTTACCTATAATATGATGTGATACGAGATCTAGAGAGAGATCCTAAGGTGCATTTTCACAGCGTCTATCCAAACATTTTTGCTGTTTCAATAGTGACAAAAATCAAGTCCTGCTTTTTAACACTGTTAAAGTCATGCATTTTATGAGCGCAATTAATTAGTGTCTAATAAAGATTAGAACTGCATTTAATATTGCTTGGGCCATCGGTTAAAAATAAAGAGGCCTCCCAAATTTGTATATTAAAACTAATTAGCATAATCAAGCCGCTGAAATCCTGTGCATGGCATTCAGAGAGCTGAAAAAGAACAGCTACAAACTGAAAAAAAGATCCATTGTGTATTATAAGCTATAATTTCTCCCTTTCAGATTACTTTTCTAATGGCGCAAAAATCGGGATTACTACTATTGCTATACTTTCAAAAATCAAAAGATTTCTTAAATTAAATTCATATTTCTTAATTTTATTTATTTAATGAAATGTATTAATTTAATTTAAATTTAATTATTTTACAAGTGTCTCCCTTTCATTTCAATTACTAGATTTATTGAATTATAAAAATGTATTAAATGTAAATTTTCAATTTTTGTTTTTTTACTCTATTTTAATATGACCTTTGTTGCAAATGTACATATTTAAATATCTTAAAAACAAACCACTAAAACAAATCTACGCAAATTGCCTTTTAAATAGTCGTGCACTGTGTTCATCACTTTAAATATTCAAATTGATCAGACGAGGGAAGGAGTGAATTACAATACATTACCGATTCCCTGTATGATTTCCATAGGTCTGTCACATACAAGGAGAAAATCAATGCGACAAAGCAGCCCAGGGAATGTCTGACACTAACAGTAATGCTGTTTAATTAAAGCCAAGATTCCAGCTCTCATTGCAACGGGGCTTTGATTTTAATAGACGATGAAGAAACGGCCCGCACGTTGATGCGAGCACATTTGCAGCCAGTCTGGCCAAGGGAAAGAGAATGCACAAGCATACACACACACATGCACGCGCACACACACACACACACAAACGCGGCAGGACATCAACTCAGATTGAATCAGGGGGTTAAGGGGAAGTACACAGAAGCTTGCGCCTGTGTTAAACAGTCTGCTAAAGGGGGCAGGTACCAGCCCACCCAGCTAATCAGCAGAATTTGCTCCGATACAGGAGGAAAAGGATTTCTGAGCACATGCCTCTGTCACATTCATCACTAAGATAAAAACCTCTGTAGGCTAAACCACTTGACCTCAATATGGAAAAAAATTACAATGCATACAAAGAGGAAGGAAAAAAATATGATTTTTAATGGATTGCATTTTGTTATACTCGGATCAAGCCCTCAATCCAGAAAGAAAGTTTTAAGTCAAATAAAGCCATGCTGAAAGCTTATAAAAGGAATTGAAAGCATAGAGAGAAATTGTAAGAATGACATAAAATGATTTAAATGTTTGTCGTCGTCCCCCGTCCCCATATATATATATATATATATATATATATATATATATATATATATATATATATACATATATATATATATATATATATATATATATATATATATATATATATATATACACATACATACATATACATATACATACATACATATACATATATATATATATATATATATATATATATATATATATATATATATATATATATATATACATATATATATATATATATATATATATATATATATATTCATATATATATTTATATATATTAGTGCTGTTAAACGATTAATTGCAATTAATCGCATACAAAATAAAAGTTTTTGTTTGCATAATATATGTGTGTTCTGTGTATATTTATTATGTATATAAAAATACACACACATAACAGTATATGTTTTGAAAATATTTACATGTATTTATATGTCTATATTTATATTCACATAATTTATATTATAAATAAATCTATTTCATATATAAACATAACAAATTTTTCTGAAATATATACATGCATGTGTGTGTATCTATATATAAATAATAAATATACACCGCACAGATGCATATATTATGTAAACAAAAACTTTTATTTTGGATGCGATTAATCGTTTGACAGCACTAACATATATATATATATATATATATATATATAATGGATTATAATATAAATAATCCAAGTTTCCGTAATCTAAAAACTTTGTTTTTAAGTAAATTGAAATTTATTTCCACTGCTGAGGAATATACCACAACACTAATAGTAATTTAATAGTGCTTAATGTCCTGGAGACAATGGCTAAAGCCCCATCAAATAAGAAAACTGCTATCTATCTACATTTGTGGACAGGTTCCTCTCCAAACCCATCTAATGTCTACACTACTCCAACCCAAGAGCTCTGTCATCCGCTTTGGCACTCCCCCAATTTCTAGTTCCCAGTGCCACCCTCCAAACCAGCTCACTGGGGTCCCCAACCTAATCCTGTTACCAGGAGGTCTGGCTGTTTGAGGAGCCTCATAGATTAACACGGCAGACATTGTCGAATTTACAACCAGCCACATGGACATCTGCCCTACTTTCTGAATTTCACATATCCCCCCCCCTCCAAAAAAAAAAAAAAAAAGACGGAGAGAGACCTGGTTCAAAGAGCAAGGGGCCATTTCATGGAATCGGCATTGTTCAAGCTGTCATTTCTCCTCTGGGGCCGGTGCGCTTTAAATGAACTGTCAGCTTTCTACTTAATGCTTGTTAAGGGTAACAGGCCAGTCTGCTGATAGCACTAATGAGGACCAGAAAAAAGACACAAGCATGTTTAAAGGATGCACACCCATTGTCATAACAAACACAATGCTGCCATAACGGCTACAAAACTCAACTGCTCAAAGAAAATTATGAAGATGTGAAGTAGGGGTGTGCGATATGACGATTTTTGATCGTGGACGATAAAAATGTCTCCACGATCTGCTTTTGGAGAAATATCGTAGTATCGTACAGCGCACATTCTATCAGTTGCAGTTGTGGCGCCTCCGTATCAATATACTGTACAACGCCACATACATTTACATTAGTGTTAACTCAGCAGTAGAGTTACTCTCAAGGGACACTGCACTTATTCGCAATCACAAAAGTACATTATTTGCGTGTGTTTTAAAGCCTTGCCGGTTAAACTTTTCATTCACGCGCTGGTCTGACGTGCGCTTTTTCTGAGTACACCTGAAGCGCGCGCACTAAAAAGCCTGTCTAACAGCGCCTGATTACTCAACTAAGTTATATTTTGAGCTAATATTGTCAAAACACACAAGGTTTACATATAAACTCAGTTGGTTATGTCAAAAATGAAACTATTAGGGGTGGGCAGATCGATCCTAATATTGATAGTCTCGATACCAACGTTGGTATTGGTATCGGATCGATACTAGCCTGATAAGATCGATACTTTAGGTTCATTTTCTCTCCTATACACTTAATACATTACTTAATACATGTAACAAAGTGTAGACATGTCTGTGGGTGTATATGCCGATTTTTTCACATCTCTTATGCAAACATTGCTGCTCCTCCCCTGCTACACTGTTTTATTGTAATGGCATCACGTGACTCAGCGGCTCCTAGCGCGAGCGGATAGTTTTGGGTGCAGTGAGAGATGGAACGGTAGAACTCAGAGCTACAAAAGAAATGAAAAGGGGAGGAAGGAAATCCTTCACATAGTGCATGTTGTATATAACTGTATACCGAATTTGTCCTTTTTATGCGGTATCACTGTAAGGTGTATACTTAATGCATTAAGCCACTTCAAATGTTTTCATTATAACGGTTGTCTGTGGGAGTAAAATGCTTAACGTAATTTAGCATGTTTGCATATATATTCTGGGCTCAGCTGCTTGCCACATATTATCAACAAACTGTATACCGAATTTAGTCTTTATATACTTTATTTATTTGGTCTTTATCACTGTCTTCCTCCATTGCACCATATTAAATGTTTTTATATTGGTTATCAGTGAGAGGAAATAAAATTCAGCGTATTGCATTCATGTTCTGGGTTCATCTGCATACCTGTACATACATAGTATATTTTTATAAACTATACGGAGTTTGGCTTTTCATATCAGTTTTTTATTGCAATAACAACAAACAAATATTACAGTATGTACAAAACAAACAAAAAATACAGTACGTACATAATAATAAAACGAGTTATGGTTTAATAGTTCTTTTTCATATCACTGTCTTCATTCAATAAGCCACTTACATTAAACTTTTCTTTATAATGGTTTTCTATGGGAGGAAAATCCATAATATGAAAACTTTGAGCATTGTTTTTATATTCAGGGCACATCTGCTAACTTGTATATCTAGTTTGCATCATTAATAAGGTGCAGGGGCGGACTGGGGCCAAAAAGTGGCCCTGGACTTTTTGCCACAGAGCGGCCCACCAAACCCAGTGCACAACACACCGCACCACACCATAAATGACTGGCATTCTTTACATTATAATTTGTCTTTCCTGGTGTATATGGCAAATAGTAAATAATTTTAAAGAATTTTTATGAGGGACAGTTTAATATCACTAAAGTTAAATACCTATATTATCAGTCAATATGACACAATGCTCTGGTATCATCTAGAAGACTTGAATAGTTCAGAATGCGGACTGTTTTTATGGTGCCTTTCTATTGGTCATATACAGTATTTGTCCTTTTGCAGGAGCTTGACATCTATCATTTTAAGGAATAGAGCTCCAATTGTGGAAAAGAGTATACAAATTATTTTGATGATGAAAAATATAGTAAACAGTACTGTGAAATATATAGCTGTCTTCTATGTGAATATATAGTAAAATATAATTTATTGCTGTGATCAAAGCTGAATATTCAGCATCATTACTCCAGTCTTCAGAGTCACATGATCCTTCAGAAATCATTCTAATATGCTGATTTGCTGCTCAAGAAACATTTCTGATTATTATCAATGTTGAAAACTGTTGTGCTGCTTCATATTTTTGTGGAAAATGTGATACCATTCACATTCAGTCTTGGGTAAGATTAAAAAATATTTTTTTTAAGATTAATAAGACTAAAATTATATTTTTCTTCAACATGGTTTCATTAAATTGATTTAAGTGACAGTAAAGATTTATACTTGTATATATTTATATTATTACTAAGTACTTATATTTCAAATGAATGCTGTTCTTTAACTGAGAACCATTATACCAATAATAAAAATCATTATTAATAATTGATCAAAAATAATAACTGATAGTAATTAGGCAGCAAATTAAGCAGCATTAAAACTATTTTTGAAGGGACACTGAAGACTGGAGTAATGATGCTGAAAATTCAGCTTTGATCACAGAAATAAATTACATTTTAAAATATCCTAAATAGAAAACCACTATTTTAAGTGTAATATTTCATAATATAACTGTTACTGTATTTTTGATCAAATAAATTCAATCTACTTTCAAATAAATGAATAAATAAAAAGCCTTAATTATTTCAAACTTTTAACCACCAGTGTGTATATAAAATAATGCATGTGAATTAATAAGCAAATTATATTTTTATTAGGCCTATAATATAAATCACTTTCATATGCACAGCACTCGAAAGCAAAAGTCTTCAGATTTACAATGTTTTAGAGTAAGACTGAGAATGATTTTTATAGATTTTTAAACATTTTCTTAGACACGGAAATCACGGAAGAAAGCCTGTACAGAGATACATTAACTCTTGTCTCATGTCTGCTGAAAACTGCTATGTTATAGACGAATAACGTAAATGGCATTAAAATCTAAGAAATTTGAAAAGGCCAGTAGTAGTTTGCATTCCTGAAAATTAATGTCTATCGTTTAACCTTTTTTTTTTATTTTATTTTATTATTTTTTTTTTTTTTTTATCGTAACGGTTGGCAAATATTGCTGAATTGCCTCGTCATGTTTAGCTGGTTACATCAGCAGCTCGCATTGAAGTCGCGTGCAGTTCAGCGTCTGTGAGCAATAAATCCCGCCTTCTACACTTTGATTGGCTATATCAAACATTTTGACATTGACGAGCGCTGAGCCGCTGCAATGAGCCGGAGCGCGCTAAATTAATTTGAATTTTTGAATCAAGTGGGCCGCGCGGCGGAAGGATGTACGTACATTTACTACAATTCATTTTTTATATATATTTAAGCAAAAGGCCGGCCCACATTGTACAGTGGCCCACCGGGAAAACTCCCGGTGCTCCAGATGGCCAGCCCGCCACTGATAAGGTGTATACTGACTTTTGTCTTTTAATATTACGTTCTTAATTTATTAAGCCACGTTCATTTTTTTTATAACTCTTTTCTATGGGAGGAAAATATATCCATAATATCCACGTAGCTTTAAGGGGAATACAATATTAGTCATATCAACATCAGGCTAGTTATTGTTCATTTTTAAAGTGTTGTTGGTCATTTAAATGTTTGTTTTTTAAATGACAAGTATCGGTATCGGTATCAGTATCGGCGATACTGGCCCTGTATTTACTCGGTATCGGATCGATACCAAAATTTGCAGTATCGCACACCCCTAGAAACTATACAGTTGAAAGAAAAACGGATTCATGCCTGTATATTAGATGCGTGCAGATCTTAAAGGGACAGTACTAAACATGCTACCGACTGTCATTAAAGGGATAGTTCACCCTAAAATTGAATTTCTGTCATTATTTACTCACTCACATGTTGTCCCAAACCTGTATTTATTTATTTCTTGTGCTGAACACAAAAGAAGATATTTTGAAGAACGTAGGTAACCAAACAGTTGCTGGTCCACATTGAATTTGATAGTAGGAAAAAAAATACAAAGACTTTTCCACATTCTTCAAAATAGCATGTATGTTCAGCAGAAGAAAGAAACAGGTTTAAATTCATTCAGGTTTAAAACTAATTTTTGAGTGAGTAAATAATGGTATAAACATAAAACACTATGACAGAATCGACGGACAGATGACAGAACTTTTATTCTTTAATGTTAAAACAACAAAACACTAAGAGAAAAAAATAACTCACTACTCTTGACTGAAAAAAATACAGTTGCTTTAATAGAAATCAATCTATATAATGTTTTATTTTATATTTGTTCTTGACTTATTTCTTGAATGCTCCTGCTAAATATGCCTATTGTACCTGAAAATAAAGCACTTTTTGTTTTATTTTTATATTATGTGTATTTGTAATGTGTATCTTTGTTCTTATTTTTTAATAACAAAGATAAAATAATGACAAAGATTTTTATCTTCGCCCACTTTGGCCTAAATATCCACCATTCTTTTTTATATTTTGTTATAGGGATGTGACGAGATCTCGTGGCACGAGATCTCGCGAGATTAGATGTGTCTCGCGAGATCCGACTGGCCTCGCGAGAACGTGACAATATCTCTCAAAACATTTTGCAGTGTTTACATTAGAGCTGCGTTAAAAAATTACGATCTTGATGTAAACACCCACGCGATCTTATTCCTGAATGACAACGATTCAGCTATGTGTATTAGGACTGTTTAACATCGCGAGTGTCAGTGGATCGTGAAGCACGTTTTGTCGCTGCCCATGTTAATGAATCAGAGGGTCGGCCATCATCACGCTTCCGATGTGAACGCTGTCATTCACTGATATGGGCGGCGACAAAACACGCGCTGCTCACACTAACAACTCCACTAACACCTGTTTCACATCGCAAGCCTCTTAAAGACATTCAAATCTGCATTCATGCTGCTGCTGATCCAGAAAGAGCAACACAAACAGTCTTTTCAACCACGCATCATTATTTCTGTGTTACACACATTTAAATAACAGAGGTTGGCCTACTGGGATAAAAGGTTATAGTTTGGGTATAAACACTGTTTGTCTACAGTAGCGATCAAAACGAAAGTATCTTAACACTTGTATTGTAACACTTATCTTCCGCCAGGAGGTGGCGACAACCCCTTAAAACCATGTATTTGACATTGAATCATTCATTCAGGAGATTCCAATAGTGAAACAAGTCTTTATGAACTGAGACACTGGCTCCTTCATTTAATTTTCTTTTTATTTTGTTCAAATTAATGTATATTTTTAAAAGGCTTAAGCAATGAACATTTAGTCAGAACCACTAGTAAATTACGTTATTTTGTTTAGTTTTCTAATATTTTTTTTCAGAATCGTGAGAGAATCGTGATCTGCAATTTATTTTAAAAAATTGTGATTCTCAATTTATCCAGAATCGTGCAGCTCTAGTTTACATGCTTATTACTGCATATAATTCATTAAAATAGAAGTTTAATTTCATAAAGTACAAGTTGATTTCAAAATGCACCTACATTTTTTTGCATTTTGTGTTTTTCAGTTGAATAAAACACTATTTTTCCCTATATATTTCATCACTGAGGATTTTTTTTTTTTAAAGTCAAAAAATCTCGTCTCGTCTCGTTCTCGTGAACCCAGTCTCGTGTCTCGTCTCGTCTCGTGGGATAAGTGTCTCGTCACACCCCTATTTTGTTACCTTGGAAGGCTTTGTCATTATAACAGGGGAATTAGTTTGGCTGCACTGCTCAGACAAATTAGTAAAACTAACATGACAAAGAATCGTGATAAAATCGTGAAATCGTGATATTTCTAAAAAAAAAAATTTTGTGATATGATATTTTTGCCATATCGCCCACCCCTAATGTGAAGATTTACAGCAGAAGGTGAAAGACTCATACTTCTATAAATATGTTAATGTTTCGTTATGCGGTCAGCTCTCTGCTTCCATAAACAAGTGCTTTCCTCTGCTTTATTATTTGTGACGCTCTGATTTAATTCCAATTACCCCATTAATTAGAAATCTTGTGCCCTCTGATCTAGATTATGTTTCAACTTAATAACATTTGCCAGGTTTTATTTGTACACGGAGACCAACGCTTTGCTTGTATTTGTTCACAGAACAGAAAGTGGTTTTTTTTTTCCTAGAGGCAAAAAAATCTGTATTTGCACTGTATTTGTCACATAACATCCTGTGACTATTGTCATGTTGCTCAAAATGTATTATATTGCTCTCTGTGCAATAGTCTTACCCCTCAAAACCTCAAGTCTTTAGTTCATCGTATAAGTCATTACGGTAAATGCAAAATGGTTGATTTAGTTGTCATAAAACTGTCAAGCATATTTTCTACACATTTCTATTAGACTTTTTATAAATTTGCCATGAATTGTTCAAGTGAATCTTGACTTTCACTAATGAAGAGAATATAGATGAACCAATGATAAACCACTTCTCTGAAATAGCTCAAAGGTACATCTCATGAACCTTCAATTGGAAAGCATATATAGACAGAGGACAACACAAGAGTTACAAATTCTGACTTTCTAATTTTTATTTTCACCTTTGTGGCCATATTTCTTTTTCTTTTTTATTTCTCACTGATGTTGCAATGTTTTATTTTTTATTTTTATTTTTTATTTATTTATTTTATATTTTTGTCAGACCACAACTAAAAGTGTTACTGTGAATCATATCCAGTCTTTTTCAATCAACATCCCACATACAGTAATGTGTAAATTTGTACTTTTGAAATGGATATGTGGCATACATAAGAAGTGCCGCCTTCTGCATTTCAGTACAGTAACTGTCATCCAAACTGTTGCCATAGTTTACATCAGGTGATACTAACAGAGAGCACTGTTATATTGACAAAATATCTAAGCATTTTGACTATCTTGTTTGTGAACAATGACACAAGGACTTTTCATTCTGATGGCACTGTTATGTTCATTGACAAATTCTTACTTTTGAGAGATGAACTAAAGATTTTGAGTAAGTTACAGGCTTTTGTAGGAAATCCATTGTGTGCTGTTTGTACGAATTGTTTTGAGAAATGCACATACTTCTTTTCAAATATTACAGTAAGGATGATTCGAGAAATGCACCAAAGCGACTGAGAAAAACTTTATTCAGGTTTGAAACAATGGATCCAGAGAGACGTAAAGAAAGAGGTCAAGGACACCACAGAGGAGGAGAAGGAGTAGGGAGTAGAGAAAGAAATGAAGGAAGAAGAGTAGGAGGTGGAGAGGGAGCACGAAGAGGAAGAGGAGGAATAGGAGAAGGAGAAAGATGAGGAGGAGAAAGTGGAAGAGGGGGAGGAGAAAGAGGAAGAGGAGGAGGAGAAAGAGGAAGAGGAGAAGGAGAAAGAGGAAGAGGAAGAGGAGAAGGAGAAAGATGAGGAGGAGAAAGTGGAAGAGGGGGAGGAGAAAGAGGAAGAGGAGGAGGAGGAGGAGAAAGAGGAGGAGGACGACAACATGGAAGAGAAAGAGGAAGGGCAAGGGCAAGAAGACAAGCAGTCTCAGATATTTTAGTTGATGTGTGCCAGGGTTGGATCAGGCATGCAAGAGGATTTTACCTCCGCTGCCTGGCCAGGGCCGATATAGACGGGATGCTGGGGCAGAATAATTATTTTTGTTGTTTTTTGGTGTATTGTACTGTACTCTACAGTACATTAAACTAAGGAATGAAACACTTGGGGAGTACCACAAGCAACACTTATTACCAGTTTTTGTAGTATTGTTTTGAATTTACCTCATCAGTGTGTAAGACTGTGTTGTAGTGTGTGTGTGTTTTTGAGGGTTTGTGTGTCATGTCTGAGAGCAAAGTTTGGTTTTTCAGCAAGATTGAGTTGTTTTGAGTGGAGAGCTTAATTTTGAGCTAAATATAGGAAGTTTGGGGAATTGAGTTAGAAGTTATGGATTTGTGTTTAGAGATTCGCAAAAAGAGGCATAATTTCAAGAAATGTGTTTCAGCAATCGAGAAAAACTGTAATCAGCATATTGATTATACAAAATCTGCATATCAATGGGATACATTACAAAATAATTTTTGGGTGAAAAATTGAGCCATTTAAATGTAACCAAAAAAAAAACAATTTTGCCTTAAAGCTGAAGTGTTTAATTTCTGCACATAGCATCACTAAATGGAACTACAGAAGTAATAACTTAAATTAGATTAAACAGATTATCTTGCCCCAAACTCACATCACTGCAATCACTGCAAAATTAAACAAATTAAAATAAAAATCAGTCCACATTTTCAGTATTTTAATCTTGTTTTCCAATAAAAATAGATAAACATCCCTTAAACAAGACACTTTTTAGATGATTAATGTATTATATGTTAATTTAATTTTTGTCTTTGTTTTAAGCATGAACTTCACTAAATATAGCTAGGTTTATACTTAAAACAAGAAAACTATTTGAAATGTAAGCAATAAAAATAAATTTAATTCAAGATATACTGTCTGAAAACAAGTCTAAATATCAGATATTATTATCAGAGTTTTATTCGATTGTATTTGATTTGCTTAAAAAATTTTCTTATTTGAAGAATATTTAGATATTTCGCATCAAAAAATACAAAAAAGGTCTATTAACAAAAAGATTTTTTGCAGTTATGTTACAGTATTTACACATTTTGGGAAAATCAGTCATGTCCCTGGAATAAGTAAAAGTATTTTAACATTGCACAAAAAAAAAAAAAAAGAAAAAAAAAATCACACACAGGAGCTTGAAATGCAACGCAGATAGTGCATATCTAAATGATGCTGCTTCTACCTAGTGCCAAGCCAACCACATTTCTGATGGTTGTTGTATTGCTGATCTGTTCAGTGCAGCTCAGTTCTGCTCATTAGGCAGTTGTCCCTCACTACAGCAGCCAGACCCACTTCATACTGGCCTTGCTAGTTCATTAGGACACTGTTCGCTCTCTTGGCTCCCGGGGTAAAACACAAACAGTTCGCGGTCTGCCGCTCCGCGCCCTAATCCAGTCATGAGACTGGGCTCTTAAACACTATTGCAGCTAAGCCTGGCCATGTGTGCCTCCGACCTGAGGGACCCAGCCCGCCAGCCTAGAGCCTTAATCTTTCCCTCGCTCTCTCCCTCATTCTCACTCTCTCCTTCGTCCTCTACCCTGTTGCTATTTCTCCATGCCAGCGTTGCCTCCCTCTCTTCCTCTCTCCTGCCTCCTCTAATGGCATTCTTCAAGAGCTGGCCCCGCCGTGCCGCCTGCTCACAGTCTCTTAATTAAAATGCTCCCACCGCTCTGTTTATGTGACCGATGACTGTTAAATTAAGATGCTGTCACACTGGGCCACAACAGTACATTTATTTATTTATTTATTTATTTTTGCCGGGGCGAGTTCCGCCACGAGCGCTAGGCCTTGGGACTGCGAGCTGACATGTTTTCTTTGTCTGAGGTCGGAATTTACACCATTTAAAAATACACTCCACCTCATTACAGCACTGCCCTAAGGAGGCAAGCAGTCGGCATGGGCTAATAAGGTATGCGTTATACAGAGAGAGATTTTAATAGGGTTTAATGTATGCAGAGGCTACGCTAAACTGACATTATACGTCTTGAACAATGCTTTCTGGGGGTGTGGGGGGGCCACTGGTGCTAAATCTGCAAATATTGCATTTGCACCAAGCTTGTATTACACATTGAGCGTTCCTTGGCTTCAAAACCTCTGACAGTATCGACTCAGCCTGAGTAAGTGAATGTGGGAGTTGAAACCAGAGAGAAAATGAGGATTGATTCCCTCAAAAAAAAAAAAAAAAGAAAGAAGAAATATCCTGCTGAACGACATCTTGAAAATGAATTTTGTAAAACCACACCATAATCAGTTAACATCATTACTCCCATACCACCCCCAGAAGTCTCCAATGAGGAAACAGACTCTGTCATCGTTTACTTATCCTCATGCCATTCCAAACCTGTGTGACATTCTTTCATTTGCGAAACAAAACAGGTGATATTTTAACTGTTTTTGTCCACATAATGAAAGTTAATGAGGTCCAAAACAATAGTGGACCCCACTGACTTTCATTGTATGGAGACATTTTTTTTTTTAAATATCCTTTTGTGAGTCATACAGGTTTGGAACGACACGAGAAAATGATTTTTGAATACAAACAAATGCTTTAAACTGTGCCGTACTTTGGGTTAAAAAAATCCTAAATCATAGTCAAGGATGATTCACTTGACTACACTTTACTACATATTTACCTATTTTATATACACTACTATTCAAAAGTTTGGGGTCAATAAGATTTTTTTTTTATTTTATACTTTCATTCAGCAAGGATGCATTAAATTGATCAAAAGTGACATTTCTAATTATACAAAAGATTTAAAAAAATAAATGCTAACAGATCTGAAGATTCATATGACACTAAGAAAATTCAGTTTTGCCATTACAGGATTCTAAAATATATTCAAATAGACAGCTATTTTAAATTGTAATATTTTTTTCACAATATTACTGTATTTTTTTGTTAAATACATGCAGCCTTGGTGACCATAAGAGACTGCTTTAAAAACTTTTCAAAAATTTTACCAACCCCAAACGTTTGAATGAGAGAATAAAAGATGACAGAATTGTCATTTTTGGGTAAACTATCTCTTTAAGACCCACAGCAGCAGGAGAAACAAAAGCCTGTTCTGCGGGTCCCTTCTCGAGTTTGCCTTTGTGTGGCATCTCTCTGGGGTTAATGTATGTTAATGTATCATTTATAAAGGTGCTTATTAGTGTGTTTTGCAGACTGCTGCTTTGTAAAACAATACCGAGCCCTGCCGAGACGGTTAGAGGCGGGAGCGAGAGAGAGAGAGAAACACAGAGGCGGGCGGGCAGGCGTGCGTTCAAAAGAGCCCCCGCCAGTAATAGGCCAGACCTTGACGCGCTGCCACCTTCTCTACCTGCTGTCCCCCGCCGCTCTTTCCGGAAACTTGACGGCAGATGTTGCAGCGCTAAGCTGGCTCTGAAGTGCCTCTCTGGCTCCCCGGTCTCCCTAACAACACAGTCAAACCACATTAGATCTCTTTATTTGTGCCCCAGGCAAGTTCGGCAGTGCAGCTGTGTCCACCCTCCGCTCTACCTTTGGTGTTGGAGCCCCTCAGGCGGTAAATGGGAGAGCAGAAAGTGTTCAGGCTGTCTTGAAAAAACTACATCTGCTGACAATCCAGCAGTCTGTCTGTGGGCGGAGTGGGGGGGAGGGACCGGGAGGGGTCTCCAAGCTGAACAGATGTCTGCGACAACCTGCTTCCTTACACCTGTACGAGTCCTCGTATCCCCACGGATCCGGCGCTGAAAAATTCATGACCCCGGAGGGTTCCTGTCGGGCATCAAAGCCCCCCCTCTCTCTAGCCGAGCGTACGCGGCCCACCTTGGCTCTGGCGAGGGACTCCTCGGGCTTTGATAGCTCATGCCTGCACCCAGTGCACTTGATCAAGGGCTTGAAAGTCTGCACGATCGAGCTGTGGTCTGACTGAAGTGTGCCAGGGTCCCGCTTGGAGGCTCCAGACCCTCCTCTCACATGTATTGAGAGTTACAAAGGTTTTAACAGTTTGTTTGAAGAAAGTAAAACAGAACAAGTGGCTCAAGCGTGACTGGGATATTTTAGCTAATGGGAGCACTAGCGCCGCACATGCGGTGAGGGCTTCTTCAAGATGAAACAAACCCAAACAAATGCTTCAAACTGTGCCCTACTTTAGAAAAAAAAAAAGTTAAATTGCAGTGTGCACGTTGTCAGCATGACTTGTTTACTTCAAGCCTGTTTACTTTTGTCTCACAAGAGGATGATCCATTTGACTCCAGTTCACTTCATATTTAATATACACTACTGGTCAAAATTTTAGGGTTATTTAATGTTTTTATTCAGCAAAGACACATTAAATTAATCAAAAGTGACAGTAAAAACATTTATAATGCTGCATAAGATTTCTATTTCAAATAAATGTTGTTCTTTTGAACTTTATATTTATCTAATAATCCTGAAAAAAAAAAAACTACAAAAATATTAAGCAGCACAACCTGTCCACAACTTTTTAATATTGGTAATATTAACAAATGTTAGAATATATTCAAAAAAAAAAAATGTTTTTATTGTAAGAATATTTTACTGTTTGCTTGATGAAATAAATGTAGTTTTGATGAGCGTTAGAAAAAAAAGATCTTTAAAAAATCTAAAACTAAAACCCAAACTTTTCAATGGTAGTGTAATCTGTACAAATGATAAAAATCAAGTGGTGCATTCTGTTGCTAAATGTAAGGCCCTTAAATGTTGTTTTTACACATTCATAGGACTTGTTTGTACACACATATTAGTGCATTACAAAAGTTACAAAAGTAGAAGTGTCTGCAATACGAACTCATGACAGTTACATCCTGTTGCGAGTCTTTGCAGCTAAGGTTTGTGAAACTTGCACACATATTCACTGCAACAGACACACACACGTGCCCCTGAACTGTTACAACACACACTGATACTCCGTTATGCTTCATTTGCAGCAACAGACCTAGTTGCTGCAACAACTAGTTTGGTATAGTATGTAAGGGTGATGAATCATATTTGCAATCTTCATTGGCATAAACCGTCTGCGGCTTACCTTATCTGCGGTAGTTGGGCGCATGAGTGAAACTCGGTCATATTGTCGCCGCAGAAGAGCCCACAGTGCCTCAAGTCGACCCTATGATGAAACAAAAATATTAAGATGTGGCCTCAGCTTGATTTCCTTTCCACTAATCTCAAGCAAAGGCATCAAACATAATAAAGTGCCATTTTTTGGTGGACTACAACTCAAAGTGAGGAAAAGGAAGCAAAGGAGAGATGGTGATGGCTTCAACAGCAACAGGAAGTGACTCACCCTGATTGGAGTATACCACTTGGATTCAGATCGATGGTATGTGGGTGGAGGTGCAGGTGGCTTTTTGATCATGGGTTCCTCTGTCTCCTCTTGTATTGAAACCACTGCGTTCTTGGCCTTCTCTAGCCGTGCACCCTCCTCTGTGGACCCTTTCTCTCCCCAACGGACCTACAATTTTTTTTTATTATATTATATTATATAAAAATTAATTGAAACTATAAATAAAAAGATATATAAAGACATAAAATAATATATAAATTCATGCCTGTCCCTCATTGAAAAGCCTTAATTAAAACTGCACTCCTCAAGCTGTAGGTTAAAAAACACATCAACAGAACAGCTTTTCTACAGCATCCCAGGACGTCCCAATCTGCAACAACTCTCAATTAATAAAACATTCTTTGCATTCCATGTTTCCTCTCTTTACATGTCAGGATGTGTTTTAAGTAAAGCGGAAGCAGGCAGGTTGATCTTAGGTAAACCTCCTCCCTAGGTCCTGAGACGGCTTTAGAAATGGAGATAGGTTGTCTGGAAAAAGCTTTCGAAACATTAGAGAAAGTTGTGCTCCGGTAAGCCCATGAGCTTTACACACTCATGGGAAAAGTTAGTGGAGTTGTTTTCCCAAGATTTCAGAAGGAACCGTAGTGATGTCTCCTTTACTTGGGAGCTTGGAGGAGGGATGGTTGAGTGTGTAACAAATATCCCTTTTAAAACCAGCTTTGAGATGGATACAGTGCTAAGTAGCACATTTCAGCTGAACAAAGTTGAATGACAGAATGGAAGTCAGCAAGATGAATTCATCGCATCACAGCAGTTCTCAATCCTTCAGCGTCAACATGACTTAAGACAGCGGGACATCATGGAAGCTGAACTGGCAGTGCCCTGTCACGTCAAAGCCATCAGTCAGGGGCTGTGCTACATTTAAGGGGATTTCTATCAGAAACTTTGAGTTGTGTTGAGCTTGACATCACAGACACAAAGGCTTTTAGACGGGCAAGAAGACCAAGCGTTCTTGTGTGGATCAAAAGAGAACAATATGTTTTCTTTTCCAAGCTCACTTCATTAATCCTCCACCTGATTATTTAGGTCTGGACCAAAATGATCATGAATATATGACCCTTAGCAGTTAAGTATACTAAGATTTGCATGTCATCTAAAGCAACCCAAGTAGTACTACCATACCAAATGACTCCAATGACTTTATCAAATGAACAATA
The DNA here is from genome assembly GCA_039654775.1 of Spinibarbus caldwelli. NCBI lineage: Eukaryota > Metazoa > Chordata > Actinopteri > Cypriniformes > Cyprinidae > Spinibarbus > Spinibarbus caldwelli. The sequence goes on along the minus strand of CM077222.1, from coordinate 29,261,454 downwards.
AAACCTAGAATTATGTTAATAAAGCAATATCACATGAGTCGGGTGCTGTTGTACTGAATAAGAGTAAGTTATTTTGCAATTATTTAAACATTTTAACAAGTTAATATCAAGTAACTTACATTTCAGATAAAATTTGACCTGTTAGTTTTTATTTTTATTTTTTTGGTCTCACACCAATGAAAATATTTCCAAATGAAGTCAAAGTTTTGCATGTCACCAAGTAATGAACAGTTTAAATGCTACAAGTCAATTTAGGTAATTATAATGTCAATGTAACATTATAATGCCCCCCATTTTTTATTGTTGTATAAAATACAATTTTATGTTAGTCCTAGAATTATGAAAACTGTCATCATGTTGATGTAGCAATACGTGACTTAATAAACATACAAAGCATTAATAATGTCAGGCAGGTCATTAACACTCCAGAGAGAGAGCGTGGAGGTGGTGGACAACTGCTAAATGCTCAAAGACAGCTGTGATGACATCAAAACCTTTCCTGTCATCAGGGGGCTGCAAATCATTATAAGCATCATTAAAGCGTAATGTCTCGATGTTCACCTCCATGCGTTTGATTCCACCAGCTCCTCTTCCTCCATAATAAGATGCATCCACGGTTGGCCACTTTTTCTTGGGTTCTGGTTCTGGCTCTGGTTTCTGACAAAAATAAATATGGACAGAAACTAAAACTTCCAGCCTCAAAGAAAGCATTGCAATTACAGCAGATGCGTGATTTTTATATTTATGCACACTACCATTCAAAAGTTTGGGGTCATTAAGATTTTAATTAGTATTTGAATATTTTAGGAATTATATTTTTGGAAAACGTAATTCATTCCTGTGCTGCCAAAACTGGATTTTCTTATATCAGTCTTTAGAGTCACATGATCCTTCAGAAATCAAGCCAATATGCTGATTTGGTGCTCAAGAGGCATATATTATTATTATTAGTATTATCAATGCTTAAATCAGTTGTGCTCATAATTATTTTTGTAAAAAACTAAAAAATATTTTTTTTTCAAAACTTTTTATGAATAGCATTTATTTGAAACATTTATAGTAACATTAATGTCTTTACTGCTACTATTGATCTATTTAATGCACCCTTGCTGAATAAAATTAGCATTTACCCCAAACATTTGAAATTTTGACTATATTTTAGCATTTTAAAAATTATATTTTTTGTAAAAAAAAAGCTTTCCTGTAGCTCAAATAGTAGAGCATGGCACTGGCAACGCCTAGATCATGGGTTTGATTCCCAGGGAAAACAAGGGATGATAAAATGTAAAAAAAAATTAACTTGAATGCAATGTAAGTCGCTTTGGATAAAAGTGTCTGATAAATGTAAATATATTTTATACAAAAAAAAAAAAAAAAACTTACAGGTGGAGGTGGAGGAGGTCTTTGAGGGGGTGGGTCTTTAATAACCTGAGAAAAGAAAGAGAATAAATCTAAATTATATTAAGCAAAGCTAGTTATTGCTGTCTAAGGACTTGATTCGCAGTTGAACAACTGGAGCCTGGCACCACCACAATTGATTACAGGGATCTGCTTGTAAACTAACCCTGTAGACCCCTGGTGCAAAATAAAGAAAGCCCAAAAATCAACTTGTTGACAGGGGAGTCTTTGGGGTGAGCACAGTGGTCCGTTTACCTCTTAATTAATTGGACGAGGTTCAACGCTCCCCTGCCATCCCCCAATCATAAAGTCCTGAGGAATTAATTAGCTGCAATGAAATGCAGAAGGGAAACTTGGGCTTCACTCCAGGCCGATCCCCAGTGCAAAGAAGAGGAGAGTTAACAGGATGAGATGTCTTCCTGCAGCACTTTCTGTGACTGCTTATCTGTCACGAGAAACACTACACTGGATTCAGCAGGTGACTTCACTCACAGTCAAGACGTCTTCCTCACTGGAAATGTCGTCATATTAGTGATTGCTCAGCAAACTGCTTATCAACTGACCTGACACATCTAACCACTCTTCAACATGATGGATAAATGTGTTACTAGACAAATGTTTATGTTTGAATCCAATGTCATTTACCATTCCCAGGCACTGAGGTTAAAAGGTCAATATAATGGCTACATATGTAATTCGAAAAACTCAGCATAGATGAGCCTTTGTAAGACTCCAACAATCTAGATAAAATGCCTTGGATGTGACCATGTTTCACCTGTCAACCATGTAACCCCTTCCACTGCAGATGCTTTCCAAAATGGAAGCAAGCCTTGTCTCATTAAACATGAAAGATGGATATACTGCCATTGCAGGTTAAGCATTTACTAAATTAGTTTTCAGGGGAAAAAAAGCCTTTTAATCATCACATATCATGGGTAGAACAGCTGTTTCATTCACATTAAAGCGCACTGATACCATTTCGCCATTGTTACCATTATAATGATGGAAAATGATCAATTAGAGTTAATTAATTGCTCTTTGACTCACAACTGACTGCTGGAAAATCCAGTTCCATCCGTCCGTGGGGCCCCAGCGTGTGATGATTAACATAACTTTGGACAGAACCTTGTGCTAAAGGATTAGCTTTTTTATTGAGTAATTAAAGAGCAGATTTATATTTGCCAGACATATTGTGGGATAAATAAGGCATTACACAAATGACACGCTGGGCTGTTAGGTTCTCAAACTACCTGACGGACAGATGTGGAGCTGGGACAACCCTTTAAATGTGGTTCGGACGATAAAGAGTTGATAATTAAATCCTAAAATGTCAGTGTACTTAGCCATCTGACACTCGCGCGAGAGGCTAAAAACTAGTGGCACAGCTGTGGAATCGACCAATCACAGTCCAGCAGTGCAATGTCCCCATATGGCTTTCGGGATAATTGTCCAATTGGAGTTTATAATCTGTCCATTTCACCCCTCTGAACACACTGTTGTGTCAAGCTGTTTCCCAGGCTTAACATGATCATGGACAAGTAGCAGGTAGCATATTTGCAAATTAAAATGGTGCATTTCCATTAACATAAAATTAACCTGTTTGCAGTAAAACAACAAATTAATGACCTATGAGTGTGTTCTCAGAACATAAACAAACAGATGCCTTTATCTAAATAAAATTACGTTTAATATTTCATTTAAAAAATAATTTATAAATAAAGTCTTTTTTATTTATTTACATATATGGCACTTAATGTTTAGACAGACAACTGTAGTCGATTTAGTTTTTGGACTGACCCATTTCATGGCGCAAAAACACATACTTTCATACCTGACCCTCTACTTTCTTATGACCTTTCTAATTATTATTTGGTAAAATTTTGGCATTTCTGCAAAAAACGTGTTGCCGTGGCTGTGGATACTAATTTGTGTGTTTCGGGGGTTGAGGTGCTTCTGTATTTCTCTGATTGCTGAAAACTGGCAAGGCTGAGTTTAAATATTAACAAAGCACACATGGCCCTTCTCTTGTGCCGGGGTCCCTGATGGAGAGGAACAGCAGCTCCTCCACCAAGACAAACAGGGCCGAGTCCAGACATGCTGCGGGGGGTTTACATTTTAATGCCTTTGTTGGTTTTCCAAAATATGCTTCCATCTCATCCTGGAAAGGCTCCCGCCAGGTTTTCAAAGAGAGGTGGTGCATATCATTTTGTGGTGCAGTGATGCTGATTGCCATAGCGATACTCGCCAGCTGCACGAATTCTAGATGTTTTGTAAGTGCACCATCTGTATATACAAGCACATCAAAGCCCGAGAAGTGTAGCTGCTTCTTTATTTAAATTATTCTTATATTATAATAGGAGAGTGTACTTTGTATGGTTAAAAACACATGCACCAACAGGAAAAGAGCTTCTTTTTTTTTAACACATATAAAATACTTCTGTATTTTTGGCAGCTGGTTTGGTTGCATGTATCAGATAAATAGTCAGGATGTGGTCAGGTCTGTGTATTGCGCTTGCCTTGAAAAGTAAACCAGAGCAGTATATTACAGCAATAGAGCTCCTACTACTAATTTCTTATCTTACTGTAAACGAGTGATGTAAACTTCAAGAGAATTTACAGTTAAAATACCATATAGGCAAATATAAATAATGAGAAATAAACATGTTAATGTTAATCTCAATACCAGTTCAATCTCAATATAGATTCTGTAAGTGAAAAGGGACAAAATTCACACTGGGATGCTGGAAGACATGTGACACTTACAATAGTGCAGCAGAGAGGCCAGAACCACCACATCAGAGCCAAAGCCAACAGGAGAAAAAGCACCAAGAACACAATGGCCACCACTGTGCCGTCCGACTAATGAGAGAGGGAACATTTACAGTTCGCTTAAAAACAGGATAACAGCAAAATGTTATGAAAACAGAAAGAAACAAAGGAAATACTGCATGTAATATAAAACCAATTTTTAAAGTTCTAAATTCTGTAATAAGTATATAAGCCGAAGAGACATTTTTGGAAATTCTGATCTCATATTTGACTTACACATGTGGAGGCAGTGATGATGAAAGCACTGGAGATATACGATGTGCCACTGTTCAAACTGATCAGAACCTCCATTTGTCTATAGGAAGAGAACACATAATTGGACATTTCAATGTTTTTTTAATGTAATGGTAATTACACAATGCTTTGAATAAAGTTTGAAAATAAGTAATGAAATATAGTTATTCTTCAAGCACAACTGTATAGTCTGCTTTACTTGCAGAGATTTTTCTGTAATATGTTTCTGTAATATGAAAACAGTTACAGTAAAAATGGAGAAGCAACTATAGGGAATGGGGTCAATTTGGAAATTACTTAGAAAATGATGTAATGTCTGTTAAAATATGTGTGTTATAATAGGGAGTGTTTTACACACTGAATGGAAGAAAAAGGGAGTTACTTTAAACTCATGTCGAAAGTAAACCAAAATAGGCAAAAAAGATAAATAAAATTATATATGAATTCAAAATTAAAACTAATGAATTAAATACACTACAAATACATAAAAAAAATTCAAAACTAGTGATGTTTACTAGTGTCATGAAGATTATTTGAAGTTTAATTCCTACAGAATTTGAGTTGAAATTCTCTCTTATTTACTGAGGAGGGAGTTGAAGGTGGCTCGCAATTAAGGCACTAATGATGAACGGCATTGTAATTTCCATATGTCTGTTATGCAGGAGACAATTACCATGGGGCTAATGAGAATCCTCAAGCAGGAAATCGACTGACTGTACGCCTGAGATCCTTCCCAAAATGAGAGAATATGTAAAAAGACAGACCACTGTCTGCAGAGCCAATGACGATGCAACAGAGACATTGCAGAATAAGAGTTATCTACAGTGAACAACAAGGATTTCACAAATTTTGGGGTCTTGCGCAAAGCATTACCAATGAGAACAGCAAGGTTACTTCACAAACAACAACCAAAGAACTAACTTTTCCCATAACAGCCTAACCCACACTTTAAAATCTGTCACAGTATTGCACTGTAATGTAGTTTTTTGGTCTCTTGAGGGTTTTTACATGATATTAGCTTGAATTGTCATAGCCTTTTGAAAATCTAGTCCTGAGGTTGCAGGAAGCTTGTAAAGGTTTTTTTTTTTTTTTTGCATATTAACTAGGTCCGTGTGCTGAATGGATGAGAGGAGAGGCTAAGTCAGCTGACATACTCAATACATGCAAATGGGAGGCAGGTTGTTAATCAAGCTGGATATATGTATGTTTGGTGAAGAGAGGAGAACCGATTCACTAAATGATTTTATTTCCTTGCATTTGACTTGATGCTCTAAAATTCCTCAGATCACCTTTGTTCAGTCTTTCTTGGACACAAAATAGTTCTGGAGGAATATTTATGTGATGCTCCGTGAGAACTGATTACATTCAATCAGTATTCTTGGACACACTGCAATTGGCAACAAACACCACAATCAATGAAGGCTGATTTATTTATCTTTAGAGGTACTCTGAAACCACAGTGCCTGCCAGAATGTCCCATATCGAAAAAGGAAACTCTGTGGTAAACTCTAAAAGGCATTCCCAAAAGGTTCCCAATTACATTTATTTATATATTGAAATCAGGTGAATCCCATGCTAAACAACACTGCCTTATCTAATGGTTTTCTTTTGTCTAGAAATGCAGAGTAGAAGAAAATGTGACAGAAGTTCAGCAGAATGAGTCAAGCACATGGACACAAAAGTGCTCTTGCTGTCACAGAAGGCCCCTCATAGCACCACAGGAGACTGAGAGTGGTGTGTGAGTTTGATTTCTTGTCACTAAGCACATGGTGACAGAAACTGAAAGTGACGTAGCTGAATGGGATGACACGGGTATCACTAAGGGCATTATTGCATTATTGAAGGCCTAACATGCATCAGGCCTCACAGAAATGAATTTTGAAATGAAATGCTGCTATTATTATTTCATTTTATGTTTGAATTGTTTTGTGCCAGGATAAAACTGCACACAACAAATACATTGTACTTGATATCAGTTACATTAATACAAAAAAATATATATTGCCACCTTAAATAATGTGCTTAGCTACCTCTTGTCAGCAGCATGTAGCATACACTATACTTTTTTTTTCTTTTATTCAGCAAAGATGGATTAAATTGATCAAAAGTATCAGTAAAGCCATTTATAATGTTACAAACGATTTCTATTTCAAATAAATGCTGTTCTTTTGAACTTTCCATTAATTGAAGAATCACGAAAAAAGTATCTGTTTCCACAAAAATATTGATACTTAACAATAAGAAATGTGTCTTGAGAACCAAATCAGCATATTGGAATGATTTCTAAAAGATCATGTGACACTAAAGACTGGAGTAATGATTACGAAAATTCAGATTAAAATACATTAAATAGAAAACAGTTATTTAAATTGTAATAATATTTAACGATTTTGCTGTATTTTTGATCAAATAAACTGCCTCAGTGAGCAGAGGCTTCTTTCAAAAACATTTATAAAATTTTACAGTTTGAACAGTAGTATAACTATACTTTTCCATAAGAACACACTGACTGTAGTGTATTCAAGATCAAATTATGATTAACTTGTAGCAAAATTCTTGTAACATCAAACTTTCGTTAAAAAAAAATTAAACAATTCAGCATGTCATTGCCTTTCATTTTAGAAAGAGTGACCATCATTTTATCATCTAGCAGAGTGAGAGGAGGAGCTCTGGTGGAGGCAGCGCTGCCATGTTATCTGGGTGCATCTCCCACCCCCTGTGCAGATGGAACTAAAATGGCGGCCTGACAGATCAGATTGATTATTGATGAGGCGCATTCCACCACTCGCGCTGCAGGCAGGTGTCAGGTCTGTCCCTCAGTTATTTTTCTCACTCCGTTGTTGTTGTGAAAACGCAGGTGAGGACATGCTGCTGCCAGACAAAAGTTCCTCACCCCCTCCAGCCAAAGACTCAAAGGGACGGGGCCGGCTGACAGATGCCCTAGATCCTGGTCTGACGAACCAACAGCTGTCGTTGCAGATGAGACCCTGATATCTGGCGCTACGTCAATGAACCACAAAGACCCTTTAAATCCCAAAAAGACACTATTTGATATTCTCTAGTGGTCTGTTCAGTAGGGATTGTTCAAGGCAACTGACATACAGTATGTCTGCATATATGATATAAATGACATGAACTACTTGTTTTCTAGGTGGCATATCCTAGATATGCTTCCGATCAAAAACGGGCAGTTTTCTGAATGCAAACTGGACAGATGGGTAGAAACGGACAGAGAGTGGTAGGAAAAAGACAGAGAGAGAAATTTCTAGCACTCATCGATGTTGCAGGTGTTATGTGGTAGCCTATTGTCAGTATGCGGTGAATTATTTAAATGGGAGCGTGGAAAAGGGAATTGGTGCATCTGTCGCACATCCTTTTAAAGCCCTCCACCAGATGTGTTTACTAGCCGTTCATAGCAGCAAACTACTTAATGGGTCACAGTTGCCAGCCAAGAGTTAATTAAGCAAGCCTTTTGAATGGCGACCACGTATAGTGGATCAAATGTCCCGGTTAAGTCAGACCATAATTTCACACAAGCTGCTCACAGCTAATCCCAGATCTAAACAGGGTGCTGTGTCTCTCGGATATTTCAATAACGTAATGCTGTAACATGACATTTGAGGCTGGTGTATCACACAATATTTTAATGGGTCACAATTACACAATAGGTTGTAACAGTCACGATACACAAGATACATCTGCTTTCTGTACATATGGAGATCTCAGTGACACTTGCTGCTTTATGAAACATGAATACTCACTGTCCCACTGAATACAGCACTGGAGCAGGACACAGGACATAGTCATTCTTCACCTTGCTTGGCTTCACCTCTGCAAAATGAACAGAAAGTTGATCGTGTTATGATCCGCTGCCAAACTAGCTGGAGAACAAACTCCCCCCAAGATGAGTACCGCCAGGCCATTTGTTATGATGTAGAGGCTCACTAGTACTGCTGACGTGTGCAGGGGAAGAGTTAAGGGAAGAGTGCCATTTTTTTTCATCTCACTTGAAAATGATTCCTTTGTTGCACAACTGCTGAAGGCACCCAGAATTCAACGTTTATGTATTTCCTGTCTGGTTACAAAAGCAGCGAGCAAACATGTGGATGCCATATGTGGATCTGTCATCTAATGATACTGCACTCATAAAGGAAACACCATGCAGAGTCTGTTAGGGACAGAACTAGAGAGCTGACTGCAGTGGCTATATAGCATGTGGCTGCTTATGGAAAACTATACATGTATGAATATAATATACAGTTAAATAAATAGTTCACACAATTAACAATATACCTCATATCGTACCAAACCTATTTGACTTTATTTATCCTGTGAAACACAAATGAAGATGCATTGAAAAATATCCATGCAATGAAAGTGTCCATACAATTAAAGTCAAGTGTAGTTTAGGACCCCCTTGGCTTTAACAGAATGAACCACAGAGACATTTCTCAAAATAATTTTCTTTGTGTTTCACATAATAAAGTCAGTCATAAAGGTTTGGAATAACATGAGAGTAAGTAAATGAAAGTACATTTTCATTTCTGGGTGATATTTCCCTTAAAAAAAATGAGTTGCTTTAGATCAGTGGTTCTCAATCTTAAAAGCATAATATATTAACAGAAACAATGTGGTGTTGATGTTGCTAAATGAATAGTTTTTTTTAGCATATTAAGTAGTTAGACTATATGTTTTATTATAGCGAAATAATAATTATATTAATTTATTAAATTAAATAATCCTGCAGCCCTCCTGGAAGTTCCTCAGTGGGCCCCACCACCTGGTTAAGAACCACTGCTTTAAATCTCTGTTGGTGTAGTTTAACAACTTATTCTGTCGTTAGTAGCTTAATGTGACAGTTAAGCAACAAAACATCTTGTACCTTGGGTGTGGCCTGACTTTCAGACACAAAACCTCTCTTAAATCATTCGGTTTTGTCAGTGAAGTACCATGTCAAATAAGGTTGAGGTCAGTATATGCAGTATAACCATACTTACTGTAAGTAACTCCATCCACTAAGAAACTACAGAGCACTCCTTCTGTTTGCCTCCCCAGTGTGAACCCGTTCCCTCTCAAAACAATGTCAAAGGTCTCTGAGGTATGTAAAACAGATGAGGACATAATGAGAAGCACTCCTAGGCGTTCACCCAAATCAACGACCACATACACGCACACACACAAAAACGCAATTCCATCCACCCTGACGGCTGTAAAAGCCCTTGAAATGCTTACCGTTCACGCAGACGCTGGACGGCTCCACTGTTAGAATCTCTGTGCATGATTGCTTGAGGATCTGTATTATGAAAAAAAAAAAAAATTCAAATCAGTACTTGTCACTGCTGAATCACTGTATCAACTATCACAGTGTCCGGGTTTTTAGCATTCACGCTGGGGATGTTTGCTATGCCAAATCAAGCTCAATGAGATGAGCATCACATACAGTGCAGTGTGGGATAGACCCATGTCAGCCTTTATGGGGAAATTATGCAGTGCCATTTTCCCTCTTCGGCTCTATTAGAGACCGCAGGCTGACATTATCATATAAACAGGCCTGTGAGAGGCCACCATCGCTTCTCCCATCATCCACATAAATCAACAGAGGACAAACTATGCAAATCTCTGTACACAACGGGCAAAAAAAACAACATTAACAGAAAGATATGGTCCTCTGAATCACTTGCAGTGGAGACGAGGCTTCAGACTGAAGTGGAGGACACGTATAAAACAGGCTGATTGAATATGACACCTGATAAACTCTGCTATCATTAAAGGGGAGAAGGAACACTGACTGAACGTCAGGGCTGAAAGATACTCAGGATGGTCTTCATGCCTCTTTAATGAGTTATGAGATGGCACAATACAAGGGAGGTTCATCGCAAGACGTTTCAACTTATTCTCTCTGACAGGTATCTATACACACGTAGGAATAGCCTTGAACCATTAGAGCAGCCATCTATCTATAATAATTACACAGATCTTTAGGATGCTCGACTCTGATTGGTTAATCATGACATTGTTGCAGTGCCACCAATTCTCAGTGGAATTGAGATCATGGATTTGTCCTTTTTTAAGTTTTTTGTCCCTCTTGGCCTTGTGTTTGGATCACCATCCTGCTGAAAGAGTTTTCAGTCAGTTTTGAGATGCAGTCAGATTTAAATAGCATTTCCTGTGGTATACACCAGTATTGAGCTCTGATATTCTTCTGACTAATAACAGCTCCACAGCATGCAGCATGTTTCCCCTGCCATTATATTAGGGGGGCGGCCTATGATTTTAATTAGATAGACATGCTTTTTGATTAATAAAATTTAATTTAACCATTAAAAAGGAGTCCAGAAAAATTAAAACGGAAGAAAATGGAATCCACAATCCCCCCCACCCCACCCCAAGCCGAAAACCTAGGGGAAACATTGATATTGCCATGACTTCACTATATGACAGTGGTTCTCAATCTTTTTTACTCCAAGGCCCCCCTCCTCTCCGAGTCAATACTTCAAGCCCCCCCACACCCCCAACCTTTTCTACATAAAAAATTGTATTCTAGTGTTATTACCTTTTAATTCCATGTAATTATTTTTAAACTAAACAAATTCAAGATAGACTTAAACATAGTGTTCTATATTTGCAAAAATACTTAGCAAGAATGTCACTGCAGATATTCTTTACAACTTAAAAGTACTTAAAGGTATGTGAAGCTAGATTATACAGTAACTTTAACAAATGCACAAGTCAACCTGCCATACCAAAAAAGACCACAGGGAGATGCCAAAGGACTGCATATAGCCACTATACGGATCTATTCAGAATCACTAAACACATCAAAATACAAATGAAAAATGAAACCATTCTAAATGTGTGGAAAATGTAATGAAAGCGATCTGAAGGCGGCTCGATGTCATCAGTCAACAGCCAGGTCCTCTGTCAGAACAAGAGATCATGTCTGTTTTTGGAGCGTCTGATACCCATATGTAGCCTACATAAACACCACTGATCCTCACAAACTTCTCCAAAACAATCTTCTTCGGCGAGCATCCGATATAAAACACTCGCTGTACATTCATTTTGACAGCAATGTGAATATACTGAACTGTGTTGAAGAAGAAATACGATGTTTTAGATAGGGCTGTGACGATAACCGCATCCGCATCACCGCGGTAATGAGATGCCGACCACGGTGTTGAGGTCATCACCGCACTTTTTTTGCAAGGTATATGCTGGAGGAAGTTAGAGGTCTGCATTCCACGGGACCCGACCAGATTTCTTGCGACGCGGAATTAAATTCCCGAATAAAACACGGTAGCGGTCAGTAACTCTGGTGTAATTTGAACGGGAGTGGGCGGTCTAACAATATCCCGTTCCCGACGTCCTTTCAGAACAGCATATATTTATATATAGCATATATAGTGATCTTTACTCACTCATATCGATCACGCGCTGCAAGCACGGACCAGTTGATTTCTGCGTCATGTATTTTATTGCGGGGTCTGTGCGCGCAGCATGTGCATAACGGCCCTCAGACAGAACAGGCAGGTTGTCGATGAGTGACAGAGCAGAATAAGGATGGCAAAGCAAAGTGGGGATGCGCTGTCCTTGAAGGACGTTCAACTTGGACTGGAAAATGGTCAGTTTACTGCTAAGAAACCTGGGACATTCTTCTCAGGGATGTTAAATTGTTCGGTTAAAAAGTGATTTCATTTCGGAATGTCTACAAGCCAACGGTATATTTTTGCTTATAAATTTAAATGACATATGTGGATTTTTTTTCTCTGCGACACTTTTCCTACTGTGTTGACAGCAAAATGTTAAACGAATTTTGTATTTTGACAAGACGAATAAAAATAACAAATAGGCTACAATTTTTGTACAACGTATAGGCCTACATTATTTTTTTCCCCCCTGCAACACTTTTTCCTATTGTGTTGACAGCAAAATGTAAAACTAATTTGATTCTGGACAAGACGAATAAAATAAATAGCCTATAATAAAATAAATTTTGTACAGACTACATTTTTATTTGTTATCTCTCTCTCTTTCAGTAGTGGAAATTTAAATGTGAGATTCTGGAAACGAGATCAATATTTAGCGGGAACGGTTGGGTCAGGAAGAAAATTATTCTAAGCGGACAGCGGGTGAACAAAGAGTGAATTTATAGCGGGAGCGGGTGGGTGTGAATGCGGAATATAACCTCGCGGAAGCAGGACTAAAAAAAACAGTTTCACTTAAGCGGCCCAGTAGTTGTGCAACAGCCAAACACTTGTACAGACAGGCTAGCCTGATGTTCCCTTTTTATGTTGCACTTTGAAAAACCCAAATCAGAAAAAAAGCCTCTTTTATGTTGCACTTTAAAAAGGTTGTTATTATAAATGTAGCCTAATTAATAGTTAAATAATATTAATGACATCCTAATTTACTGATACAAAGGATGCGTTTCAACAAACAAAATTTTCAACAAGTTGCGTTGTTTGTTTTGGGGGGAGGGTCGTGCGATTAATCGCCAAACCGCGATATTTGTTTCTTCTTCACCGCGGTAAAAAAAAAATCCCATACCGTCACAGCCCTAGTTTTAGATGTGCCAAGAGCACATGTACACGGTTTGTTTGCACATCAATAATAACGGAAAAACGCGCGCCTAATGCAGGACTTCTGTATGTCACTATCATCGTCTTTACCTTGATTACAATCGCCATTCATCAAAACCTTGCTAGTGCAACACTGGCTTCTTTTCTCCAACCGAGAGCTGTAGTTTGCGTACCATATGCTCATGCAGCGGTCAGGTGTTTTGAGCCACTGTTCAGTCTGTATTTCACACAGCGCGATGAGAAACGACATGAGCTGCTCCGAAACAGAATAATATCACAGAAAACGTACAAGAGAGGTGGTGCTGTTATTTTTCCATTTTAATTTTTAATTTCTTTAACATATTAATCATAAAATTAGTGAATTGAATATAAATATAGTTATAGTCTTAGTTATAGTTATCTCGCGCCCCCCCCCCGGAAGATCACTGCACCCCCCGCTCCCCCGGGTTGAGAACCACTGCTATATGATGTATATGAGGAGTCAGCGCTGTAAGAGTTAGCACTACAGGTACTGCTTTTGAATTTGGCTCAAAATATTCTTGACCTCATTTGTCCATAAAATCCTTCCCTTTCATATCACAACTAGGTCAAAAGTTTTTACTCAGAAACCGGTGTTTACACTTAGATCTTTCTGACCGTTTAAGCATAATTCATTCCCTCCATTACAGGTCTATGTTTTGTGGAGTTGTCCATTAATGCCTCCCAGTTGAATAAAAGTATTAATTTCTAAAAAAAATAAAATAAAAAAATAAAAAAATAATGACCCCAAATATCTGAACGGTAGTGTAAATATGCAAATATTTAAATGAAGCCACAAAAAATGAAAAATAAAAAAACTTTCTCTGCCATCAATCAAAACATTCTTGGAATATTAAATTAGGCCTGGATAAATCTATTCTTTAGGCTTTTGCTTTTTGCAAAATCTCTGTTAAGTCTACTTTAGGCCCGGACTGCAAAGCTGCACAGATGATCTCAAATCCTGGAAATCTGAGCAGAGAGCAACATGAGGCCAACTAGCCCAGCCTCCAAGATTACTAATCACTGGAGAATGCCTGTGTTTTGCTGGGCCTGAAACTCCATTTGGCCAAACAAGCTTACTCGGTAACAAGATGATTGGTCTTTTTTTCATATCTCTTTTCTGGACAAAACAATAAATAACAAGGAGGTTCTGTCTTTTGTCTCGCATGACTAAACCTGAAAAATATCCCAGAAATTGATTCCTGTGGTCACAAAACAACACACCCGTAAACAAAAACACTGACATCAGCTGGTGATGGTTTACTGATGATGTTCAGTGTTCGTACCATGTCTACAATGTTAAACCGTATCGTTGGTAAATGCCATGCACATAAAGCAGCAAAAATGCACAGAAAAATACTTGCTGAGGAACATTTCAAAGCATCATGAAGTAAATGGAAAGTATCACAAAAGAATTGTCAACAGACTTGTGTAGGACGAAACTGCTTTGGCAAGTTCATACAAGCATAATGTTTCGCAAAAAACCTACAATTTACAACCAAGTGATGCTAGAACTTTCAAAAGCTACAGTATATTTTATAAAACAGCCTTTTTGGAAACTTTGCTGTAGTTAAATAACAAATCTGGATTGTTTTAGCATCAAGCATCTGTCTGAACCCAGTTTGTTAATGGCAAAACTATGTCCATTTTCAAAGATCACAGGAAATATTCCCAAAAAGGGCTGTATACGCTAGTTCAGTTGGGGTGATGTGCTTGGTGTCGTTTCTCTCAACATTCTTCCCTTAAAGCATTTAACCCCTTTTTGCTCCACTCCAGGGGGTTGTTCACATTAGAAGTCTACTGTAAGTCACTTTGAAGAAATTGTCTATTAAATGATTACTTAATAGTTCAAAGAATGGATCTGTCTTAGTTGACTAGAGCCCTCTATCACACCTTTAGGGATGGGTGCCCCTGGCATAGGGAACTTACCGAGTTAACAATGCCTTTGAGAGCTTGAAAGCCTCCTTTGACTGGGAACACTTGCTCCCTGGTATCAGCCACATCGGCGAGCTGTTGGCAGGCAAACAGAGAGATAATAATAACAGGGCTGATAGCCTAGCAAGAAAAAAAAAAGTGCTGACATTTCCTCTTCTTTAACTCAGTTTGTCATCGCTACAGAAACAGGAAGAGAGCAGCAGTCCTATAATTACAAGCAACTCTGCAAAACCCCTGCACTTGGTGGAGCTTTAGAGAGCTTTCTAAGTGTTAATCGCACATGTTTTCTGTGTAGTATTCACAATATTTTAAAATCTGCTGGAGTGCCAGTATTACCTGTTCTTCATCAAAGTCCTTTACGCCAACACAGTACACACGGGCCCCATACGTCCTTGCTAAATCAGCCTATACACACAACAAACAGTCATAACAATGCAATTGTTAAATTAAGGAAAATATGTATGATTTTAGACACCAGCTCACCTCTTCCTTAGTGAGTTGATGGATATATGGTTCAAGCTTTCCATCAGTCAAAGCCACAATGATGCTAGAGGACTTTTTAAGCTGTTCTTTCATTTGTTCAGTTGCCTGGAAAGAGAAAGGGAGTGATAGTTGTGTGAGTAGAAACATCTATTTTCTCAAAAACTGCAGGGATGTATAAAAATGTACAGTATATATAAACATATATACACATATTTAAATTTTCTATCATTGTATCAAAGACACAGAACTCATCTTGAGGCCAGATTCAGGTCATTGAATGTGGTGTTTACTTAGAAAGATGTAATTATACCTTATCTTGGTCATGTGGGGTACCAAACAGTTTACCAAGTTTTATTTTGTTTATTTCAGTACAAGACTAAAGTCCAGAAAATACAGTCGTTCGAGTATATTTACACTCCTGTTTCTGCACAAGATTAAACTTTTTTTTAATAAATTAATCTCTTTAAATCAGACTTACAAATTCCATTCCACTGTATATCATAAATAAGATGTTATTTACCTGTTTAATTCCTTCGTGCATGTAGGTTTCTCCTGCTGGTTTGACTGCATTTAAATCCCTCAGTCCTTTATTTATTTTTGCCCTGGTAATGAAAAGCAAGGAATATTCTAATCAGTGTACATGGAAGAAATATTCTACTAAATGTTATCCTCACAATAAGATGTAATGGTAATATAAGAGTCATGTAAAATCATCTACATATGAATGAAATCTTTGCACCATAAATATTTACTCCTCTTTAATGTGCTGTACAACACAAACACATGGTGTATTACTAACTTTCTTACACTAGAGACTGCAAACACTTCATGCAAGCTTGATTCCGTACCTGTCTCCAGTGAGCTCTAACACAATCTCTGCTTTCGATGAAAACACTATGAAGGACACTCGCATATTTGGACTGGAATGAAAAAATGGGAAAAATGGAAAAACGCTGTAAATGAATGACAAATGGAAAATCAAGCACTGCTGCAAATTCTAGTTAGACACGTTTTTTTTTAACCACAGCAAAAAGCTCTTCAGAAGAGACTTGATTTTATACTTTATTAAAAAAGCCAAATACAAGCATTGCTGCAAATGATGCAGAGAAATCTTGTGATGTAGAAAGTCTAGCTGTCCTCATGATCCTTTCACAACCATAAGAGTTGGTTCATGCGTAAGATAACCAGTGTGACCAGCTAATAAAAGCTTGCGACTGGGAAAAAAATCCCTTCTGCCTGGACCAAGGAAGTGATTAATTGATATGCAGAAAGGAAACAGGTTGTCATGTGTTATTCATGCAGACATCCTGTTGGTGATTATATTTATACCTGTCACTTCCTATATATATTCCTCCTACCTTTTGCAATAAGAGAAGGACAAACAAGCAGCCACACAACTTTTCTGCATGATGCAATACAGATGTGCATTTGGACCTATGTCAAGTTCAAAAAGTAGAACAATGACATTAAAACATTACAATATTTACCATTATGTAGTTTTTACCATTACCATTACTTCCATTTTGAATTGGGTTTTAGTTATACTTTAGTTTAAAAGTTTTAGTAATTTTATGTTTTATATATATTTTTCATTTAACTTCTTTTTTTCTCAGTTTTATCTTTAGTAATAATTTTAGTACTTCAACAAACATTTTATTTTGGTTAGTTGCCCATGCAACATTTCTAATTTTAGTTAAAAAAAAAAAGAATTCAGCTTACATTAACTGAAACTATGTTTTACTGTTTTAACTAAAATGTTATCATGCATTTACAAACTGTGGCTTTACAAAATTATGGATTTTATTTCCTAATTATATTGGAACAGCATTCTTTTCTCAGAAAGAACTGACACATAATCTGACAACAAATATATAGCTGATTATGACAAGTACATTTCAATGAAGCAGTTGGTCTTTTTCACAACCTTCTGTCACGAAAGCTGACACAGCATAGGAACATGTTGGGTTCCTCTACACATTTGAAGTCAGGTCTCAGGACTGAGCATAAGGAGAGGTGCTGCTTTTTCTCACTCATGACATCCAATCCACAACCATCCCCCACATGAGATACTCAGTGAGAATATCCAAATGTATCCAAGCAGCCAAATTTTGGTAACAAAAATCAGATGAAGAAGAGGCAAGAAACTGAACATTTCGCAGGCTGATTAAGTGATAAATGCAACAATGACTTGCCAAATGGTATTACGATACCCTGCGTGAACGAAAAATTGTCCTGAAAAGGAAATGACCTTGAATGTTCCTGAATATTTAAAGAATACAGATGTACTGTAACCTACTTGTATCGTCTTTCAGCTTGGTCCCTTATTACACCATCAAACAACACAGGAACCCCTTACACAGATCTTCAAGGTAATTCCTAAATGAAATATTCATACACCAGGTCCATTCAATGCTTAAAAAAGCACCCTAAAAAGAGCCAATGCAGACCACATGGCACAACAGAAGACCATCAAAGTCTATGGCAGACTGCACTGGTCTTCCTGCACTCATGACTTAAAGTACATTGGCTGAGTCTTCTCCTTTCATGTGTGAGGGATAAGTGTGCTGTTGGATGGTTGCAGTGCAAATGGCCATTCTCACAGCCCAGAAGACTGAGCCTCCTTGCCACCCACTCCCACCTGCTCCCTTTGCTATTTTCTCAAGCAGACTGCTTTCTTCTGGCTAGGTCGCTACCGTCTGTACTGGCACATACATTGAGTCAACGTTACATAAGTTCACATTCATCTGGAGATTTTATTTTTTTTTTGTATATATATATATATATATATATATATATATATATATATATACACTTTTTTTTTTCCCTTCCCCCCACTGTAGGGCCATCTCAGAATCGGATGTGTAGCTGCATCCAAATTAGCATTTAGCTTTTGAAGTGAAGTGATGGATGACTTTCTTTAATGTGGTGAAATGGGAGACACATTCAAAATTGTACAAGCAACTTGTCGGGCAGCATAAAGCTAGAATATTTACCTAACAAATTTCTCTGTAAGATTTTTGACGAAATCATAGATCTGATTCCAGTCGGTCGAAACACTCCCAGATCTGTAAGGAAGCACATGAAAAACAAAGTCAGCACTAAAGAAAAAACAGCTTGATGTAATTATATTTAAACCCTTAAGTGAAATGTTGAAATTACATTGTGGCAAACAAGCTGCTGAGTCAGTTACACTTCAGTGTTAACGGTCTCATTAAAATGATGTCTGTCTATAATGGGCTCAGGACAGACCTTGTACTATGATAACAACACACAGTATGAGTCAAGGCACTTCATTGTAACTGCTGACCACTTCAATTCCCAGTAACACTCAGTCCTTAAACCACTGCATCATTCCAACCCCAAACATCAAACTAGCAGGTCAGTGGTGGATGTCCTGTGTATACAAAACAGCAAATAAGACAGACAAACTGCGCCGAAAACATGATATATAAATTACCGTTCAAAAGCCTCTTATGCTCACCTAAGTTACATTTCTTTGATTAAAAATAAAAAATTACAGTTAAAAAAATGGTAGTATTGTAAAATATGATTACAACTGAAAAGGAATGTTTTTCGATTTTAATATATTTTACAATTTATTCCTGTGATGCAAAATCTGAACTTTCAGCAGCCATTATTCCAGTCTTCAGTGTCACAGAAATCCTTCAGAAATCATCCAGTTTAATATTTTTTGGCAATTCTCAGAAGAAAAGAAGAGTACAAGAGAACAGAAATACTTGAAATAGTCATCCATTGTGACATTTTAATTGTCTTTTCTGTCACCCTTGATCAATTTAATGCTTCATTTTTGAATAAATTCATTTCTTTTGTATAAAAATCTCACTGACGCCAAACTTTTGAATTGCAGTGTAATTCCAAAACAGAAAATGTTTATTGCCCATTAACAAGACTGTTGGTAGATAACGAAAGTGGCACATATTAACTGGCCAAGCTAACATAGTTGTTAAGCAATGCTGATAATCTCAGAATTGTCAAATATCAGCCTATTAATTAGCCTGGCTGAATAAAACAAATATTTTTTTTACATTTTAAGATATTTAGCAGATAAACAAAATGAAAATATCCAACAAAGTAAAAAAATGTATTGTCATTTTCTTGAACAGAAAGAAAACTATAAGCATTTACAATTATTCTGTGGGTTTATATTAGCTATCATGTCAATTTATTGTTCTTATTGGCTCTTATTACAAGGACACTTACACTTCTGTTTGGTATAGTGTACAAATCATGTTAAACTGGCAAGTAATGGGACAGGTAACAGAGAACACACAACTTTGGCCAAGCTAGGACTCCAAAGCCAAAAGGTCTATAGCAAATACAAAAAACACCGCACAAATGAACATCAAATGAAGCTGTGGTATAATGAATGCCTAGCCAGAATGCAAATGTAAACATACATACTGTGATGATTTCATAATAATTTTGATTATTATTCCATTATTGCAAAATATGTACACATACGATCCATTAATCAATTCAAGTGGAAGTGGACTTCTGCGACATTAACCTCAATGCAATGCAGTGTCTTTAATGAGAAAAGTGTATAAAATGTGCCCTTGATGTAATAGCTACAAGGTAATTGAACTAATAATTATAGCCCACTGCATGTGCTGAGAACATAAAACACAAGCGATAGGTAATTAGAAAATCATTTTTTATGCTTTGTCTTCTTCCTTGTCTCAAGCCAAGGTCAGAGAATCTAGATAGGCTTTAGTGGGACCATCAGAGAACATCATACCACATCCAGTAAGAGAAACGTTGTGGACCAGTAAAGGGAAGTTTGATTTCCGATTACTGAGGCCGGATCTGCTGGTCTTGACCACTCATTACGCCTGGCTGGTTCTGTGCAGCTCTAAGTTCCTCAAAAAGAGGAAAGAGCATATCTGTGCAATCATCCTGTAATACTCCCAGACAGGATGGAGGACTGCACTGAGGCCAACAAAAGATTCTCAAAGGAGTGCAAGTTAATATGAAACATTACAAATGTAGATGAAAGACAGACAGTTTGATGGATATACAGATATGTAGACAGAAAAGAGGTACGGATAGTCTTCTTGAACTTGTGTACATCAATTAGATATACAGAAAGAGAATAGATAAGATAGATAGATAGATAGATAGATAGATAGATAGATAGATAGATAGATAGATAGATAGATAGATAGATAGATAGATGTCAGCGTTTCTCCCCTACTTCTGCAAAAACAAATCTCCCTGTACCAACCAAAACTGCTTGTGTCTCAAGTCTCAAAAGACTTTTATTTCGGCTTAGTGTCTTGTTGTGTGGCTTCTGAACGATGTTGGTCGCCAGCAGTGTCTGGCACAGATGTGAAATCAGGTCAAACTGCAGAAGAGCTGACATGGACAGTTTTTGGACGCTATTCACACCTTGACCTACAAACACGAGCTTGGTGTGATGTAAACGATATACAAAATTATAAATATTAAGTTAACTCTCTGCGTTATACATACATAATGTTTTGTCTTGATGACTTTGAATTCTGAACAACATCAAAGTTTGCGAGTACTTACCGATCCAAAACAAAGTAAAGGTCGTATGCTCCGTGGCAAGAAGAGGTTTCTGCTTTATAAGTTGAAAAACATAAACAGAGGAAAATCGCCGTGGTCGCCACGGTCCAGAGAGTTTCCTTTGTCATGACGACGAGTTTTGCATTCGCGGAATAAAATAATAAAAGTGAGCCTAAAAACGACTTGAATGGCGTTTTCTTATATGAAGTGACATAAAAGCAATGTCAAGTTCAAAACAACGACGCTGTGTCCCCCGGTCTGGCGCAACATGATCCAATTTATAGCGTTGCAGAAAAGTTCAACATCTTCCTGTGAAACATAAGATATGCAACGTCATTATATCTGATTTCTTCACTTTTGCGTTTTACGCCACCCCTAAAACAAACTGACCGCTGTCGGTTTTTGCGAGTGATGACAAGAAAAGCGAAGAGAAGTTGTTTGAAAAGTTCTTTGCGAGTTTGGGTACTTCACCCAGGTTTTGCTGCGCATGCGCGTCCGCCCAGATGTGCAACAGGGCTTTGAGGTCAAAATGCTGCTTGGCTCGCGCACACACCCAGCAGCTGCAATGCTTTAACAGGATGCGTGTTTGAATAGAACTATAAAAGAAACAGTGCTTCTTCTTTTTTTCTGTGGGATACGGATTGTATTTGGTAGGGTTAACAGTGATTGCATTTTGACAGCAGACTGTAAACAGACAAGCCCTTTACTCCTGTATGTGGCAAGATATGGCCTTGAGTCATGTTTTGTGTGATCTGCGTGGGGACATTTTTATGTGCGTTAAATAAGCCCTGAAAGTAATATATTAACACCAAGCTGTATTGGGCAATACTAGAAAGCACGCGATTATAACGACTATTTAACCACAGACAATTCAGTGAATCATCAATGGATGTTGTGCTTGTAAAAAAAAACAAGCAGAGACAAACTGGTTACATTTGTACTGAAACAGAAACCCTGGCCTAAAACCACTTCTTGTTTATGACATTTTTAAACTTGAAAGTTATTTTCTTCGCAGTATGATGTGCCTTTGCTTGGCATTGGCCTATTTACGTTTTTATATATTTTTAATTTATTCATCA
The DNA here is from genome assembly GCA_039654775.1 of Spinibarbus caldwelli. Classification (NCBI taxonomy): domain Eukaryota; kingdom Metazoa; phylum Chordata; class Actinopteri; order Cypriniformes; family Cyprinidae; genus Spinibarbus; species Spinibarbus caldwelli. Next base: position 29,239,349 of record CM077222.1, on the reverse strand, counting down.
AGTTTCTCTAAGTATTATTTTATTATTAAAACTATGGTGTTTGAAGATATAAGATCCAAAGCAAAGTCTCTAGGTCAGAAATGTGTATTATTAATATTATACTAATATATATATATATATATATATATATATATATATATATATATATTCACTCCAGCAAGTAGGGGTATTTCTTTTTCTTTATTAATATTGTTGTTGTTGTTGTTTCTTTGGATTATCTGTCTGTTTGTGTATTTAATGCAGAACAACTGCTAAATAATTAAATGTAAATATAATAATAATAATAATGTTTCTAAGAACTTTTATTTAGGGGTTTGTTATCGGGACAGAGAATTGTTTCATTGGTCTGCTTTTTCACTGTACCATGACAGGACACATTTAATTAAGTTCCATTCACATTTTTAATTGATATAATTATCAGAATCAATGGAAATAATTTTTTTTTTTTTTTTTTTTTTTTTGCATTTCCTTTGATTACAACTCTTGAAAACTAATGTAATGTAATGATAGAGTTACACTAAATGCAATATACAGGTGCATCTCAATAAATTAGAATGTCGTGGAAAAGGTTAATTTATTTCAGTAATTCAACTCAAATTGTGAAACTCGCATATTAAATAAATTCAATGCACACAGACTGAAGTAGTTTAAGTCTTTGGTTCTTTTAATTGTGATGATTTTGGCTCACATTTAACAAAAACCCACCATTCACTATCTCAACAAATTAGAATATGGTGACATGCCAATCAGCTAATCAACTCAAAACACCTGCAAAGGTTTCCTGAGCCTTCAAAATGGTCTCTCAGTTTGGTTCACTAGGCTACACAATCATGGGGAAGACTGCTGAGCTGACAGTTGTCCAGAAGACAATCATTGACACCCTTCACAAGGAGGGTAAGCTCTGTTCACAGAGTGCTGTATCCAAGCATGTTAACAGAAAGTTGAGTGGAAGGAAAAAGTGTGGAAGAAAAAGATGCACAACCAACCGAGAGAACCTCAGCCTTATGAGGATTGTCAAGCAAAATCAATTCAAGAATTTGGGTGAACTTCACAAGGAATGGACTGAGGCTGGGGTCAAGGCATCAAGAGCCACCACACAGACGTGTCAAGGAATTTGGCTACAGTTGTCGTATTCCTCTTGTTAAGCCACTCCTGAACCACAGACAACGTCAGAGGCGTCTTACCTGGGCTAAGGAGAAGAAGAACTGGACTGTTGCCCAGTGGTCCAAAGTCCTCTATTCATATGAGAGCAAGTTTTGTATTTCATTTGGAAACCAAGGTCCTAGAGTCTGGAGGAAGGGTGGAGAAGCTCATAGCCCAAGTTGCTTGAAGTCCAGTGTTAAGTTTCCACAGTCTGTGATGATTTGGGGTGCAATGTCATCTGCTGGTGTTGGTCCATTGTGTTTTTTGAAAACCAAAGTCACTGCACCCGTTTACCAAGAAATTTTGGAGCACTTCATGCTTCCTTCTGCTGACCAGCTTTTTAAAGATGCTGATTTCACTTTCCAGCAGGATTTGGCACCTGCCCACACTGCCAAAAGCACCAAAAGTTGGTTAAATGACCATGGTGTTGGTGTGCTTGACTGGCCAGCAAACTCACCAGACCTGAACCCCATAGAGAATCTATGGGGTATTGTCAAGAGGAAAATGAGAAACAAGAGACCAAAAAATGCAGATGAGCTGAAGGCCACTGTCAAAGAAACCTGGGCTTCCATACCACCTCAGCAGTGCCACAAACTGATCACCTCCATGCCACGCCGAATTGAGGCAGTAATTAAAGCAAAAGGAGCTCTTACCAAGTATTGAGTACATATACAGTAAATGAACACACTTTCCAGAAGGCCAACAATTCACTAAAATTTTTTTTTTTTTTTTTTTGGTCTTATGAAGTATTCTAATTTGTTGAGATAGTGAATTGGTGGGTTTTTGTTAAATGTGAGCCAAAATCATCACAATTAAAAGAACCAAAGACTTAAACTACTTCAGTCTGTGTGCATTGAATTTATTTAATACACGAGTTTCACAATTTGAGTTGAATTACTGAAATAAATTAACTTTTCCACGCCATTGTAATTTATTGAGATGCACCTGTATATAATATCATGCCTTGAATAGTAGAAACCATCATAAGCCACCATGAATTTTTAATAAGACCGTGAATCAAACACAGTCAAATATTCATAATTAGCATGGATTATATCGATAATTGTTATATATCCAGATGATGGATCTGAAGTGGTATGGTAGTGTAAACACTGTTTGTGTTTTACATGCTTGATTATGGTGATGTACTGAAAATTTCATCGGAATGTTGGAAGTTCTATTCCATTGGTTTGTCATGGACATTTTAATGGTAAGAATAATTGGAAATGACAGGGAAAACAATTCAACTAATTGTGAAATGCATTGAGGTGTTGAAACTCATTATCAGAGGAGTCCATAACAAAAAAACAAAGGTATCCATAATTTCAGGCAACATTTTCTTCACTCTTAAAACAGTTAAACAACAGCCAAAAACAATAGGTATAAAGATTCACACAGGCAAAGAAACATCTTTTTGGTATCAAACTCCTTGTTTCTTTGCTGTTACATGAAGATGCTAATGTTTAGTAATGTCTATAATTTTAAGAATTTACAAGAGCAAAATGGAATGCAATTTGTTCATATAGGCTCAAATAATTCGCAATTAGGCATTTTAAATAACTAGGTATCTTGTACTGTAAAGAACTGTACTGATGGGGCCTTTTTCCTGCTTTAAAATCTTTGTATAATTACTTTGTACCTTTTTTTTTTTTATTTTTTTTTTTGACTGCACTCTATAAGTTGACCCGCCCAGCAAGAAGTCCCAGTGCTCCCTATGGCCAGTCCATCCCTAGAATGGGATATCCTGTTGGATATGCTGCAGATAGACCTCCATCAGTGTCATTCATTTTGTCAGTACCTCAGATTATCCTTCACAGAGGAGCGAGGCTAACACTCAGCTAAGTCTGACCTGCACGTCTCCTCTCATCTCTTCTGTGCACCCTGAAAAGAGGGAAGAATTGTGGCTGAATGGAGTTAATTGTTGCCATGGTTGGGCCTGTCTTCTTAATGAGAGGATTCTGCAGAGTGCCTGCTCGTCCTTCCTCTTCTGCGTGGAGCAGGCATCCATGAACGTGCCCGAGTAGGACTGAACAGGGGAAAATCAAAGCAGACAGGGCTGGGTTCATGAGGATTGACCTGTAAAAAAGACTCAATCAGAGCAGATAAAAGATGTCGGAAGAGGAGAACGCTCGGATGTGCATGACATGAGCGAGATACCACAACACATCCTGATCTGGCTATGGCATTTTATTGCTTTACTCTGTTAAAAGGCTGGATAAATTGCAATGTGAAATATAATATTTATACAGTAGGGAAGGTGAGGTGTCACATTCTACTGTTCAATGGATTTGGAGTTTGTTAAGTTTTCATGTTTTCAATTAAAAAAAAAAAAAAAAAAAGTTTCTTATGCTCAAAAATACAGTTAAATACAGTCATTTAAATAACTTTTTTCAAGTTTTATATATTTTAAAATGTAATTTATTCCAGTCATGTTAGCATAGCTGAATTTTCAGCAACCATCATCATAATTATCAGTGTTGAAAACCGTGATACCTTTTTTCAAGATTCTTTGATGAATAGAAAGTTCAAAAGAACTTTAGCATTTATTTGGAATATAATTATTATATAAACATTATAAATGTCTTTACTGTCAATTTATACATTCTTTCTGAAGAAGAAAAAAAGTTTTTTTCATAAATTTCAGGTTGGGGCAAGTTGTATGATGTGCTTTTATAATTTATAACTATAGGTTGAAGTCAGCAAAAGTGGGACATCAGCTAAAGTGGGACTTTTGGTGTTGTGCTCCTTTTTAAAAAAAAAATTAATAAATAAAACATTTGCTAATAATGGATGGTCTTGAAGTGTTGTAATAACAGTACTTGTATTACATGTGTTCATTCATTGTATTGCATGTGTTCATTCAATTTTATGCAAAGTTTTTGTTACTATCCCAATTTACCTGAACATAGATCAATTGAGACAGTAGCATTCAGCTAAAGTTGGACAACCTATAAATTAAAAGATAATAGACTGTTTAATGTGACACTGACAAATTGTTTTATTTTACAAAAAAAATGTCACAAACTGTAGGCAGAAGACGGGTAAAGAAAAAAAATAAGAATAGAAATTTGTATTTATGTATAAAAAGTGCCTGTAAGCAAACATATGCCTGCTCTCACCCATACTTACACACATACTATATAAACACACAAATATGAAAGCATGTGTTACACACACACACACACACACACTTAAGCACACAGTTGGATACAAACACTTACAGTACACACACAGGAGAAGGCACATCATAGATGAAATCGTGGCATTTTTACACTACACTGTATTTCTGTTGAAGTGATTTAATTCTTTGTTTTTGTCCTTCTGTTGGAGTGTTTTAAATGCTTACATTTGTACTTCTGTTGGAGTGCTTTAATAATTCTTTAAATTTATGTTTCTGTTTTAAATGTTTTAATTCAATAAATGTTAGGTGGTTATGAGTTCACAGTCAACAGCACAATCCACTAGTATGTCTATTTTTATGAAATTAAGATTTTCTATTGCAAAAGATTATTTGTACAATGTCCTGCAGTGGGAAATAGTATTTTGTAAGCACAGACTAGACGAAAATGTGTGTCCCACTTTACCAGACGCAATGTCCCAATTTACCTGAAAAAGCCAGAAGAAAAAAAAAATGGGTGCTTAACATTTTTGGATCTCTGTATGTTTAAAACAACAACCAATATTCTTTCAAAAAACATAGTGGGAGATACAAGAGACTATGAGAATTTGTTTAAAGCATAAATAGTGTTGGTAGAATAGATTTATTTGTATTTAATACACAGTTTACCAAAAAGTGTCCCAATTTTGCTGACTTCACCCTACTATAAACTATACTATTAACTATGAAATTTATTGGCCAAAAAATGTTTTTACATTCATTTTTATATATATATATATATGTATATATATATATATATATATATATATATATATATATATATACATAATTTCAATTTGATACTTGTTTTGATAAATGCAAGCAATAAATTGCATTCTAAAAAAAACTGATTTTCACAGGTAAACCTACAAGTAAACTGCAAATAGTCACTAGAATGACTAGCCCCCGTCTCCTCTTCATAAATAAATATTTATATATTGCTCTTTACAGAGTTACACAAATCCATTCCAGCTCTTATAAAATTATTTGGTGAACCACTCCATCACCAGATCTGTCACCTCCGCTCTGCCCAAAGAACAGCAGTTGAAAGGAGTCAGAGAACAAGCAAATTAAAAATCTGTCTCTCAGCACAATTTGAATATGTCATTTCCTCTCTCTCTGTCTCTCTCTTTGTTTACTCTCTTGACAAGCAGCCTGTGCTGGCAGCTTTGTCCATCAAATGACACCTGCTTCTCCTGATTGTTTGTTCAACTTCCTGTCCAGAGGTTTGTATATAAATGTCAGTGTTGTACTCCAGCTATCTTTACTTCTTTCATCTCCATCACATCACAAAATGTCTTATAGGCACTAGTAGATAAACAACAGGAATAAACACAAATATTGCGGCAAAGGTGTAAGGCATTTATTTCCCTCACAAGGTGACATCACAATCATGTTTTTAATGTTTCCTGTTATGAGAGCCGCCACTCTAAATTTCGTTGTATTCAGACAATGATAAATAAAGTAAGTCTAAGGCACTTGAATATAATTTGTGTGTTTGAAAATATATAGCATGCACGTTTAGCAAATGCAGATGTACAATCGATAAACAATAAATCAAATCCAATTAATAATACAGCTTCAATCACACTAATAAGTCATTTGAAGGATGTTATGTAACATGACTGTGAGAACTCTCTTATTCACAAGTAAACGGTTGCAATATATAGAAAAATCCCTTTGGGGAAACACACTTGCAAAGAAACAAGTACTGACGTAATACAAAACAAACAGCCATTTAACTGTTCTCTTACATGCTCCAGTTACATTTGCCCTGGGCACTTTTCCACATTCTGAAATGTATAGTGCTGTCATGTCTTTGCAATCAGTTGTGTTAAAAGTTATTTTATTGAAGCCTCATTTGTGTGCATATACAAAAATGTGCTGCTCTTTGCTATCAGATCAAATAATAAAACTATCAAACTTCCTCAGTACAGTGCATATAATATTATGTGGGATACTCTTGTCATTAATTCACCTCAATTTATTTGTCAGTTCATTAAGGGATCTAAACTTTTATATATAGTGCACACACAAATGCATAATATATACCATTTAAAAAATCCAGTACCACTAACTGGGGGGAAAAAAAATCCTCCTTTAAATACAATTACTGAGGTGGTCACACATGAGTTCACATGTTGGCGAGATATCTCCTTAATAAATATGACAAGCTTGCCACCACGCATCTCCTCTGAACTCCTTGAGGTTTCTACCGCAATGTGACAAAGTCTTCAGACAGCAAGGGCCTGCGTGAGTTCCTCTTGCTGTCAGCTTGCCTTGACAGCTGCCATTTTCAGTGGCCCAGCGTTGCTCCCACCGCCTGCAGAATCACGCTCCGCGTTTGTTATTTTTTCCACCTCGTCCTTCTCAGGAGTGCAGAACAGAGATTAGAAAAACAGCAGCGTCACTTCCGATTAGTGGAAACTCGAAGGAGACTTTCTGGAAGCCGCATCTAACTTTATGACATGGTTGAGAAGGTACATTCTGTGTGGTCCATGTTGGGATCTCCCAGTCGGATTACAGGGAAGGGTTTCTTTATCTTCATTTAAGCTCATCTCTCCGAAGATTTGCTTTTTTTTTTTTTTTTGCTTTATGCTTTATGCTTATAGATATTAGGAAATAAAGAGACAAACCAACTGTTCTGCTTTCATTTAGCACACCAATACAACCTGAGTGTGATTCTGAACTAGCATGAGCAACACATCACCTGCCATTATGGCTCGATGTGAGGTTCTCTCATTCATTGGAGAGCGCTGTCTGCCATGTCAGTGCACATCGCAGATGATTATATCAGTCATTTCAGCCAAGCAGAATACAAATGGCCAAAACAAGGCAGTCACAGCTGCAACGGTCACTCTTCTATCACATCCTTCTATGTGGTGTCTGGACTGACACCCTGCGTTGCACATTTTCAGACAGATGGACATGCACACCTTTTTATTTTTCCTTTTTGGAGATGCCAATGAGATACTGGATGTATTTGTATGCACAAACAACCTAGTATGCTCCATCAATGCAGCAGGCATCAGTGACACAAACAACTGTTACCTTGCCAGATGTGCCTGTAGAAACATGAGGATGAGGAAACAACTGCTTTCATTGAGCATCAAACTATGCAATTTACTATATAACACTTTAAAAACCTGTCAAGAACATAAATATTTCAGTAACTGCCTTGTTTTGGGGGTTTACAAATCTGGCAATTTCTGGTAATTTATTTCTGTGATGGTAAAACTGAATTTTCATCAGCCTTTACTCCAGTCTTCAGTGTCACATGATCCTTCAGAAATCATAGTGCTGTTGGGTGGTTTGACCAAAAATCTGTATCACTGTTTTTTTAAGGATTCTGGCAGTTTCATGGTTTATGGTTTGATAAAACATCTGCATGAAACAAAAACAGCAGACGGGCTGCATGAGAACACATATTCACTCTCTTACAGCAGGTGGCGCTTATGGAACTGCAGCGATGGAACATTTCCTTGGTTATCGCTTTAAACAAAGCAGTGCTACACTTTTAAATACTACATTAATATGCATCATATAGAGTTAAGATAAAAATTAATTACCATTTAAGACAGTTTCCCTCAGAAATGACATGTCCCTGGATCAACATCTTTTGTTGATCCTGGATCAACATTATTCTTCAAAAATATAGACCTAACCCTAGCCATAATTCATCCCTAAAATGATGGTTGAATAACAAGGATGTAGAAGCAGGTAACTCTAGTTGTAAGGCTAAAATTGACATTTCCTGTAAACTTCTGATTGGTTGATTGGAATATCGTTCCAGGATCAACAAGGATGTTGATGGATTTTGCAGGAACATGTTGCACTTGGTGAAATCATGTTCACCTCTTGTTGTCCCTGCTACAGTATTTTCTCCTCGTTTTGCGTTCGTCTTCAGCGTCTCTGGCTTCTGTTAATGGCCGTTTACAGTTGGTTTATTTGCCCAGTTAAAGAATTAGTTGTGTTATTATTAATAGTTCTCTAACCATTAGTCAGAAGTGTATGCAGTTAACAGGGATCTCCTCTCAATTCATGAAACTGTTACACTGTTACATGCTGCTTTGCCACTTGTTCCGGTATGATTGGGAAAACCTTCTTTCACCACAAAGAACCTTTTGTGAAACAAAGGTTCTTCAGATGTTAAAGGTTCTTTATGGAACCATTTAGACAAAAAGGTTCTTTATGGCATCGTGAAGCACCTTTATTTTTAACAGTGTATATCGTACACCACAAAATCATTATAATATATGGTACTCAAGAATTTTTATTATTATTATTATTATTATTATCACTGTTGAAAACAGTGAATGGTGATACACATTTTTGTGGTAACCATGATGAATAAAATGTTTAAACTAAATAATTTATTTCAATTTATTTGACAATGTCTTCATATTAGTCATCTCAGTCATCCTTTGTTTAAATATAAGAACAACAAGAAACCAGAATGTAAATGCCTTATAGTGATTTTACAAACTGACAAAAAACAAATCCAGAACACTTAAACATTCACATTCCAGAGCAAGCAGAGATAAACTACACAGATTGAGCAACGTCTTTCTGATTATATCCTAGCTTTTTAATGGTTAGAGAACGTGTCTCCCTTCTATGAGGTCATTTACCATCCATTAAATGACTCTAACACTAATAGACAACATGGATGTGTGTTCCAGAGCACCTAAACAAGATTAAATGTGAACACTTATGATACCAGTAAGCTCAGGCCAATCTCTGCAATATTTAGCTGGACATTGAGCTGCACAGCCTCAACCCAAATTAACCTAATACAAAGCGCCACACTCTCCTCCGCTCTCTCATGGATGGTGGAATGGATGCCACGCTTCAGTAGAACTTTGATAAAGCTCAGGACCAATCATTGAAAAACACTGCAGTTGGTTACAGCTCGAGCAGTGTGGCAGCACTGCGTTTCAGTCTTAAATCAAGCTTTTTCCTTCTGGCTAAAATCATGGGAAGAATTATTAGAGCTTGGGAGAATGGGTCTGCCGTTGATGGTACATATTCTATTCTCTGGCCTCAATTCTGAACTATTCACAACTTTTTTTTTTTTTTTTTTGCACTTATGAATGCATTTCAGTTTTTACCAATGTGCAAAATATTCTGTGATTTTGATGGAGGTACGGGCGCAGCTGTGATATCTACAGACCCCTCACATATCCTCTGCTCATTGTTATTTTGCCAGTTTAAACTTTGATGAACTTATTCCTGAGTGCCACTATCTACTCCCAGAGCTGAGAATCAGAAATACAGAACATTGCCTCTGTGCCGTAAATCTCCCTCAAAAACACTGGTGATCTAGGGGCCAGCCCTCAGAGTCCCACCGTTCTGTGGGTTTGCTGGCTGTCTTTGATTCACTCTGCCACGGTCGGCTCAGGCCACCAGGGTTTCAGAGGTAACCGGCTGTGCTGACAGCTTCTCCTCAAGGCATTTGCCATCAACTTACCATCTCACCCCTCTTCTGCAACATCAAACACACCTTCTAAAACACACAAATGCACACACACAAAACTGAAACAACAACATCAAATGTCAATACCCCTGAGTGTGCTGCTGCTTTCATGGCAGAGTTTAATTTATGGAGAACAACAGCTGCATTCAGCCTTTAGTAAGCTCATAGGGAAATAGGCAAACAGTTCAAAATCACAGGACAATTAAGCAATATAACATGAACTACAGTGCTGTTGTTTTGAATATGTGATGTTGTTATACTACTTACTTAATTCTCTTAAGGCCGCAATATTGTTATAAAAGGTTCAATAACAACGGTAGTGATCTGTATCCTACAGTAACATAAAGCTGATAAAGTTAACTTTTGTGCATAACCCATATGCATAAAATATATAACGGTCAAAAGTTTGGAAGATTTTACAATGTTTTAAAAGAAGTATCACCAAGGCTGCAATTATTTGGAAGTCATTATATGCAAATACAGTAACAGTAATATTGTGAAATATAATTTTGATTTAAATGAAATATTTTATGTTTTGATATATTTTAAAATATATTTTATTCCTGTGGTGGCAAAGTTGAATTTTCAGCAGCAATGATCCTAAGAAAACAATGAGAAATCACTCTAATGCAGATTTGGAGGTCACTTATTATCATTATTAGTGCTCAGTTATTACTATCAGTGTTGAATAGAGTTTCTGCAGCTTAATATTTCTGTAGGAATCGTGAGCAATTTCTTTCTTTTTTTTTTTCAGGATTGGATCATGATGAATGGAGAGTTTCTACAAAAATAATAAGGGTTCTGTAGGATCATGCGACACTGTAATGGCTGCTGACAATTCATCTTTGACATAACTTGAATAAATTACTTTTTAAAATATATTAAACAGATATTTTAATTAGTAATATTTCATAATATTACTGATTTACTGTATTTTAAGTAAATGCACTTAAAAGTTTGACCAGTATTCATATACATTTTTTACATGTCGTTCTTCATCATTTATATGCCTTTCTTTCTTTCCTTTCATTCTGTCTTTGTTTCCTAAAGCATAAAGGCTACTCTATTACTAAATTGACCAATCAGAAAATTAACGTCTTTTGCTTCCGTTCAAAATTAGGCTGAAAAAGGGACAAGGGAAGGTAGCTAAATGAAATTTGAAATGAGACTGAAACAACAAAACCATACATAAATTTGCCAAATTGAACGAGTGGATGATAGGACAGAGATCATCTTCACAGGTGAGAAGATGTTAACTTTTTTATAATGGTCATTGTATAGAGTGATCTCTTCCGTTGATTAGGCTACTAGCTACTGTATAACAACAAGTGTTTTGTTGGTGATCTGAGAGATTAATGTGCCATTATTACTTATTAATTATAAGACTGTTTTAAAATATAAGGGCAGTATCATTTTGTACATGAGCATAATTGTAAGTATTGTAATTGTAAGGCCATATAAAACATAAACCTACTGCAATACATATTAGTCTCCCTTAAAATGTAGCCTAATTCACGAGCCACCACTAATAAACTTGCGTTTTTTGCCGTTAATGTCTATTTTTTGCTCCGCAGACAGAACTTTTGCTTCCACACAAAGCCACAGCAGTGTCGTTCCTCAATGAATCAGTGTATTTGACGAATCGTGTGAATGAATGGTTCAATGAAAACTCATAAAGTCACTTTTCGCCACCTACTGGCATATGAATGTAACCTGTAGAAAGAGTTATTGACACATCCCAAAGATTTACATCAAGACCGACTGACTGTAACAGTGAAAAATCTTTGTGCTGTTGGACTGTATCAGCACTTTGGAATGTCACATTTGAAGACTACTAACTGTTGTACAATATGCTGATCAAATTTTGAGGCCATTTATATGAAATAACAAAGAACAGTTAAGATTTTAGTACATGGTGTGCTATATAACATATCACTCTGTAATTCTGTCCATGGATGAAGTGGCATGTGAAAGGCCTGTGTAAGACAGAGTCTGAAGGACTGCTGGGGCCAGGCCCAGTCCTTCACTGCCAGACGTGAGCTTTCCTCTTAGCGAAGGGAGGGTGAGCATATGCCCTGGGGCCACCCAAAACCTGGAACATTAAAACTTGCCATGGTGGCTCAGCTCAGCCATGAACCCTGAGCTAGTCTGGCAGCTTGGCTGCGAGGGAGGATCTGAAGCCTGGACGACTGGGCCTGCAGTCAGAGCCAGGGCTGGACTCACTGCCTTGCACAATGAACAGGTATCATCGATTACAAACAGAATGTCCAAATCTCCAGAATTCTGCAATGAGAGATACAGGCTTGAACAAGGGCTACAGTGCAGATGATTTCAGAGTGGGCACCAACAAATTAGAGGGACTTTAGAAAACTAACTTTTTGATCTTTAACTTTTTTTTTATTATTATTTATTTATTTATTTTTAATTGGCAATATTTGCAAAAAAAGAATATTAAAATATTGCTAAAATAAAATAAATGCTCTTATGCATAAATGTGTTTGTAGCATTTAAGTTTTACATGTTTATTTTCTATTTCAACAAAATAGTCCAAAATTTTAATGTCTGCCATTTATCAATAACCAGCTATAAAAAATAAATATTGGTTTGTCAATATCAGATAGTATTTAAATATCAGTGAATCCCTACTTTTAATTAAAGCAATTCCATAACTTTCTGTGCATCGAAAAGCAAAACTGCATCAATTTATATACATTTCTTTATAAAATAAGCCGTATGCAGTGGTGTATTGTAACAAAGTAATAATACTTCGTTACAGTACTTAAGTATTTTTTGGGAATATCTGTACTTTACTTGAGTTTTTATATTTCAGCCAACTTTTACTTTTACTCCACTACATTTCCTAATTAAAATGTATACTTTTACTCCGATACATTTCCCCGAAGCATATTCGTTACTTACTACAAAATAGTTAAAAGAACTCAGACGGCAAGAAAGCAGGTTTAACGAATCAGTGGTCAGGCATTTGCAAGTTAGACTCCTAAAAAACACCTTTGCTCATGTGCAAACAAGTGCGCGCACAACCGCCACGGATGATTCATTTTCCACTCGAGTCGAGACTGGGGTGTGCGATTTACAGCATCGTCTGCGATAATATGGTAAGTGTGGTTGTAATGATGTGCGATCTGACATTATCAAGCAGGGCCGTAGCTGGGGTTTGTGGGGCCCCGGTGCAGGTTGTACCCGTGGGCCCTGTTTGAAATTGTTTAATTTGTATGCTTGTTCTATTTAGTTATTTGTGCTATTTACACAATATTTAAGTTTTTTTCAAGTTTGTAGGTGTCCAGGTACAGAAACTGAATAATCAAATGTAAAATAGCACTGCAGAGTCTTCACTGTAAAAATGAAATATACAGCCAAACCAAAATTTATTCAGACACATTTCTCACATTATCACAGTGCATTTGCTATAGTTTAGAAAATGGTAATAAAATATGACAAGATCTCAGAGTTAAACTGTGTCAGAACAAATTCATCTTGATAATGTCAGATAACTTTGACAGAAAGGTATGTAATGGATTACAATCAACCAAAAATTCAGAAAACTGTTAGTATGACAATATTTACACAACTATCAATACATTGTTGACCAATTACCAAGCAATGCTTAATTTTGTTCAGTCTGTGGTGTAAAAAGGTCACATTAGCAATTAAAGAAAAAACACTTAAGCAAAACATGCTCAGGTCAAATTGTCTAAATATTTTTTGGTTCCAAATTTTTTTTTATCAATTTTACTTGTAATCCACTGTATGAAGATTTTTTGGGTATGTCACAGTTACTTTATTTTGCTATACACACTTACATAAATGAACTATAGTGTCCTGCACCCACTAGTAAAAAAATAATAATAATAATAATAAAAAAATTATATCTGGTGTGAGTGGTGTCTGAATAATTTTTGGTTTGACTGTGGATTAATTCTTGTTAAAACTACAAAGTAAGTGTTTTTTTTTTTTTTTTTTCTTGGATTAACATTAAGGACACTGACAGCAGCTAGTAAATTAGGTGCGGTCACTTTAAGAGACAATGCATCCATTATAATGATCTCTAATTTCTTTCCTCACTGTTTACTTTCACTTCAGAAATAACCGACAGTTTTTTCGAGGATGCTCTCCAAGACCGGTGTTTTGACATAATTTTGTATGTATATGTCGGGAAAAGAGCAAGAAGAGGCAAATTCGTTGTTGAAGCGCTTTGAGACGCGTCTCTCTGCGTGCGCCCTGTGCGCACAGAACATCAACTGTCCTGAGCGTCTTTTTAGGCTGGCCTCAGCCAGTCGGTTGAGATCGCCGGGTACTAGGCTATATCACCAAATCACACACAGAGTGCACGCACGTTGATTTGTAAGTCTATTAAAACTCAGTCTCAATTCCAGGCATTCTAAATTGTAGACGGCAAAAATGCTTCTGTATGCTTTTTATGTTTATATAATTTAATATAGTTAAATTCTATATCTATCTATATCACACAAAGAGTACCGTTTTTCTGCAGATATCAGCATGAACACATTTAATAATCATTTTATACAAGTTCAGTAAAGCAATAAGTGACTTACATTTTAGACATAATATTGCTTGTTTTTGCTCAATTTTGCCAACGAAAAAAGCTCCAAACAAAGATCACAGCACTGTTTTGCGTCTCTGAGCAATGGACGGTGTTTACTTATTGAATGAATCAGCTATTTGAACGAATCGGTTGAATAAATGATTCAGTGATTCACTCATTAACACAGTCAAATGCTTTGTTTCTGAATGAATCAGTCGTTTGAATGAATCGGTTGAATCTCAATGACTCACTCATTAACAATCACTTGCTGTCACCTACTGGAGGTTTTAATTTCACATTTCGACTATTTTTTTTTTCATGTTTTAAATTAATTCAAATATCAGTATTCAACGTTTTATGTTAAAAACAAAACATTAGGCCTATTTATGCATCTGTAACTGCAGTTTAAATGCATCCATGTTCCCTCTGAGGTACAGTAAACTGTGTAAATGCATCTAAATGCTACTTCAGATGCAGATTCCAGAAATGTTTTCTTATGTTGGAATAAAAGACACTAAGTACCGGATTTAGTGCTTCTTATTCTTACCCAAAAATACAAAATAGAAGAAAGAGTTAAAACTAAACACAATCTTGCTACTCAAGCTGTATGAATATTTTATATATATATATTTATTTGCTTCTTTTCCATTTTGCATTTACTTGTACTTTTACTTTCAATACTTAAGTACGTTTAAGATTTCAAAAATACTTTTTGTACTTAAGTACAATAAATATCACATACTTTAAGACTTTTACTCAAGTAATATTCTAAATGGTGACTTCAACTTCTACCAAAGTCATTTTCTGGTAAGATATCTGTACTTTTACTTGAGTATAGCTTTCAGGTACTTTATACACCACTGGCCGTATGTGAATTATAAAATGGTAAAATGGTAAACCTTTTTTGTACAAGTCAATACAATTTTGCAATCTCATTCAAATGAGTTTTGATGAGAGTGTGGGACTACATACTGTAATAAATCTCATGCTCTGGATTCCAAAGCAATGTTTCCCCCCTTGAAGATGCATCAGTCTCTCCTCCACTTTACAGCAAAGCTGAATGAACGCAAAAGCTAAAAAGGTCTAAACGTTGAATAAGTGCAGGGAAAGTGAGGGTGAGTGAAAGATGTGTCCCTAGCACCAGTTTCTCCTCTTGCCCAAATCTTCTCTTGCTAACTCGCTCTTGATTGTGCTGTGGGAGTTGCAGAAGGACATCAGTGCTCTTGTCTGAGGCAATGAAGCTTTTTCCCCCCCTCTTCCTCTCGCTCTCTCTGCACAGCCCTCGCTGTGTTTTTGGCAGTCGCAACTGACCATCATGAGCCATGATGCCAATTTTAGTGAAAACTGGCACATATGGCAGCTGAAGTGCCATATGCCATAACAGAATATTTTTGGCGGTTTCCTCCATTTGTATAATCACTGGATCCGATATAAAAGTGGCTCATTATTAATTATTCCTTTTACCATTTTGTACCCCTTTAAAAGAACCATTTTATGCAAGTGCAGCTCTGAGGTTCATATTAATAGGAGCATTTGGTCATTTACAAAGAGATTAAAGGGGATGGATTTGGGATTCTACCTGTGAGTCTTTTGTAAGCACTGCAAAAGCACCTGCATGTACATGATTATGAGAACGAGTCCCTCTTTCTGCTTGTTTCCCTCTGCTCTAAACACTTGTATACCAAGACCGTTGTGTTGTCCTCCTCTTTACAGGGTTTAGACTCCTTCCTTTTCCTCTTCTGCCCTCCATTGGAAAGACCATGTTAAGTCTTCAGAATGCTCAATGCACAGCCCTAATCAACTTCTTTCTTTCTTTCTATTACATTTATGTGACACAGCCATATATCTTAAAAATTTTTTGGTTACACTTTATTTTAAGGTGTCTTTGTTACAGTACAATCATAAATTTAAATACTAATATTAATTAACTACATGTACTTACTGTATGGTTAGGGTTAGGATTAGGGTTTGGTTTAGGGTTACTTGCATGTAATTATGCATAATTTATTGTTATTAGAATAGTAAGTACATGTAACATATGTAACAAGGACACCTTAAAATAAAGTGTTACTGAATTTTTGCATCATTTTTGATAAGCTAAATGCATAAAATGTACTTTGACTGACACTGCTGTAGAAATGAACAGTCAGGAATGAGCTTTGTAGTTTATATAGTAAAACAGTTTAAATCTGTGTTCTCTTGCCAATATGACAACGCCAGAGCAGATGCAAACATTAATCAAAACATTGATAAATATGAGCCTTGTTCCTCCATCAGATGATCCCTATTGTTATGCTGACATGCCGTATATGTTGTCATCCTTAATCTCCTGCAAGAAAAGCAGCACAACAGCTGAATTTCTAAATAAAAAAAACAGACTCTTGTTAATTTTAATTATACTCTGACTTGCATCTGTTTGGAAGTTTCTCTTTCTGCTGGTAATAAAATCATATCATTCTAGATTGGCGTACGGCATGTCTGAATGTCCAGAACAGAGTTGTTCTTAATCCTTTAGAAGCTTACAGTTCAAGATCACAGTCTCTCCTTTTTCCTTCTTAAACACAGGATTAGTTTCTTACAGTCAGATAGACTTTTAATACGAAAGAATATCTTAATCTCTTGTAAGTCCCTGTTAATAATCAATAAAGACTTTGTGACAAAAAAAAAAGTTATTTAACATCAGGGTCATGTTGAGCTGACAACTGACATCAGAGTATTACAATTAGCCTCCGCACAAGGATGCCACAAAGAAATCTGCTCCGTGTTATACTTTACACTGAGAAGGCAGTTTGCCCCAGTAAAGCGCCGCTATTAACAGGGGCTATATGTTTTAGGACAATAAAGGAGGAGGAGGGGAGATTAATTCTGTCCACCGAACAGCCTCTGCCAGCCACCATGAACCTGCAGTTCATGAGCTAAGCAGATGGCTACTGATTGAGCAAGCTTTCAGAACACTGTATGGGAAAAAGAGTCCTTATCGTGCTTGGCTGGACAAGTGTTTGGTGCAAGAGGAGATTTACGGTTAAGACTGTGTAAATCTTTATATGTCAAAGGCCTCAACATTAAAAAAAAAAAAAAAAAAAAAAAAAACTATTATGTGCAGGAAAGGGTGGGAAAAGTCCCATAATTTGAAATGCATAATGTAAATTGCATTTAATATTTTATCTTTAATTCAAAAAATATGATTATTATGGGAAAAAAAAACATCTTAAAAAAACTTTAAAAAAAACCATCTAAGCAAAAAGACTTTACCATGTCAACCTGAAAGTTACACCTAATGCATTGTTAATATTTTGTAATTTTACATTAAGCTCTAAATTGGTAAAGAATGGTGTAACCAGAACATTTCATTTCCATTTAGTCCTCTCTTTTAAAAAGGATCATTTGAATGTATAAAAATCACTGTGAATTACATATTAATACATATTATCCTAATGGAAGATAATACTTGTAATAGAAGACAATACTTGATATTTTGTCTAGTTGATGGCCCTGAAAACCAGAGAGACCTCTTCAGTTAGAGAAACTGTGTTCATTTCTAATACTGATTCATTAGAAATGCATTGAGATGATTTAAAGTACATTATAGATTATTGTCTTTAATGCCTAGCTTTCATCACATACAAAAAAAAAAAGATGATTATCGATGTTGTCCTCAACAAGAAGACAATATGCAGCCTTGCTGAAGCAGAAACTGTTTTACACTACATTTATTTCTTTCTATTTACTTATTTTTTCTTTTTGAAAAACTTGATGTCATTTTACCTTTGCACTAAAGTAACCACAGTCGCACACTTGTGCTCAAGGAACCATAGCCCACATCTGATAGAAGGCTATGACAAATCTAATAGCCTATATGTTTTTCTTGAATCTGCCATGCATCTGATCAGTTTACCTTTCCCTAACCCATTTACAAAATAAAAGTTTTTAATTATTAATCCCATTATTAATAATTGCACTTTACCACTTTACAATTTTTATTTATTTTGCAAAAAGCGCCAAAACGGTCTTTATACGGCAGCAGCACAACGTTTATCTTCTGATAAGAGCTATTCTACAAGCAACAAGAAAGATGAATATGTCAGCAGAAGGTATCTAAATCTTTCTTATCTATTATGACAGTTTATTAATTCTCTCGATCAAGGTTATGAGTTGGATGACATCCAAAAGAACTAAGTACGACCGTGTCCCTGTGAACCTACCCCCAACAGACCCCATAGAGAAATCTATTGATTTGTGGAGCTTATTAAATCTTCAGACTGATTAATGTTTAAAACATTTCGCCATATCGGTTAAAACACAGCGGGACTGTAGCGTACCGCCGCAATATGTTGAAGGAAACTCTGGTGTGTGCACTTGGCTGCCTGAATACTCACTGCTGTCTCCCACAGATGTTAATACAGACATCACAATCCAGTCGTGCTGAGGTCAGGTTGAGCACACGGGGCTCTCGCGCTTCTCTCCTCTAGAGCTGGAGCGCCACAGCAGGTGTGCACGCGACAAGCCTCCGCGCTCATGAGCCGGATCTCTGGCTGCAGCAAAGCAAAAGAGCGCCCCAGATGCAGATAAGTAGGCTATCAGTAGAACAGGTTGCTAATTGTCATTTGGCGAACCAGCACTGAGAAAAAAAAGTAATGATAATTACATTACAACAACATAATGTAGAGCGGAACTCGTTGCAAGTGGCGACATGTTGTCTGCACATTCAAAAGTCCAAGCGAAGACAGGAATCGTCCGCGATTTTAAGGAAGCTGTGGGACAAAGACACTCAATGAACAGTAACTCAGTATCACATGGAGAAACTTTTTGTTGCCCATTTAGTTACTGGCACGTTTGTAAATCAGCAGGTCTCAAAAGCAGCCATGAGCAAACAAAATTATTTTCCCTAACCTTCTTAGTTAGGCTATTTCAACAGGAAAAGAATGGAAAATGCTGCGTACATATCTTTTAACTGATGTTTTAAATTACAACGTTTTAAAAGACAGTAGGCTACATGTAATTTTACTGTAATATACAATTGTATTCTATTTTGCTGTATGACAAGTTGAATTGGAAGGGACATTCCTAAAATTCACTGCTCGAACCATCACATTTGTTTGGATTTTATTTTTGTAAAAGTTACTGGAGTTCAAGAGGTTTATAGGCTATTGCATTGCATGTTGTTTAGTTGATGTTTCCGGCTTTATTTTGGCGTCACATGTGTTGCCCTTGTGGTGTTTGTGTGGTTAACCTGGGCTCTGTCTTTGTTATTATTGGCCACAAAAGAAGTCATCATGTGCCACCTTCCATTATGCCTCCAGTGTTATTATCAGCAGGCTACATATAGGTAACAGTAGCCTATGATAAAAGGATAGCCCAGACAGGCTGATATATTATTGACATATATAGTTATGAACTGTAAAATTTACAGTCATGGAAATGCCATCCTGTATGCATCGCCACTGTATTTTTACAGTAAAGGTCTACAAACACAACATCCAGTTTTTGACCATAAATAGCCTATAACAACACTGTACAGTATAGCCTACAATCAAAACAGCATAAGCATCATCTTTTAAATATTATTCCAACATTACAATTAATTAAAATCAAAAACGAAAACAAATTAGTGAATGTTCTTTGTTTTACAAAGTATGAAAATATGAATTATGAAATATGCATCTGTTTTTAGTGACTGCGGTGCACTTTATGTTTCAGCATAGACACCCTGCATCTACTAGCTAACTGTCGGCGACCGAAGAGTTAAAGGGAGGAGACGAAGCGTGTCACGCCTCATTGGGCAGATTATGTGCAGCAAACAAAAAGTGTGTATGTGGGTGCCACTCAGTCAGTGTATCGGCCCCATCTGCACGCCTCTCTGCGCTCGCGAATCATAAGACGGTCGGCAACACTGTCACTTTCAGCAGACGGGGAAATGTACTGACTGCACGGACTTCATAGGAGACGCTGAACACATACTTGAAGATATATTGACGGCAATTGTGAAATTTTGTGGATTATTTTATCCTAGTACCATGGTGAGTAATGACAATTTTGCAATAAAAACAGCCGGAGGCTAGTAACACACGGGGCTGTATGCAGCGCCCAAACAGCATCCTCGCACCCGTGTAGAAAGCTCGCAGATGGTAGACGAGAGTCTCTGAATGAGGGAAACTGGCTACACATCATAAAGTCTTAAAGTTGGAATAACAACAAGACCGCAGATAAAAAGCGCAATAAATTTTAGGCTGAAATAGAAGGTCAATGGGTTCGTCTCTTCTATTTTAGAAATGCGCATATATTCATGGGTCTATTATAGTATTTAGTTGAAATGCATATTCATTGGGTCCTTTGTGTGATTCTCAGGAGTGAGACTGCGACCTCACAGCTACAAAAGGAGAGGATCGTGAAAGGAAGGGCAAAATTCACACTAAGGCTTTTTATGGATGAAGGGAACTTTAAGCATTTGTGTCTTGATCATACAATCGAGAGCCGGACGTGTCTGTTTGAAATGGCCAAGCATCTTCATCATAAATAAATTGTCATTTAGACGCTTTGCAGATTTTATATTTTTATTTTTTTTTATTTCCACAGTTTCATTCTATTTTTGTATTAGGCGCGTCAGTGTCCTATAGCCTACTCTATTTGAGCGATAAATACGAAGTAGCATTAGATAAAAAATGGTCTGCTTTATAACCGCAGCCTGTACCACTCAGCTGAAAAACTAAACGACTTTGTAAATTTAATGTTTTTAATAAACGTGTCTGAAAAACAGCTGCAAAATTGAACACAATTCGAGCTGCATTTTACATTCAGCTTTGCAACTAACTGCAGTAACAACATTTCCCTCCACTCTTGTCCTTATATAAAAATAATTTTTTCACATGATTTTTATTTTTGACCTCATCAAAAAGCTGAGAAATCATGTGAAATCCCAGCAATATGCCGCACTGTTAGTGTCTGTTAAAACTATAATACAACTATTAGAATCAGACATATGCAATATGGAATAGACTGTATATTAAATATATCCCCACCGTTTTGTACTGTATACAAGTTACACGAGTGAACTGCAATTCACGCGTAACAGAGATTCAGCTCATTTGTAAATGTGCATCAGGGGTTTGGAGAAAAAAAAAATAATTAACTCCGCGTGCTGCCTTAATTAAAGTCTCAGAAGGAAAGTGGTGGATTATGGTAATAAGGAGACTTACGTTCCTTCTTGTAGAATGGAGCTAAAGGTTAGCTGACCTGAAATCAGTGACTTTGACAGTGCTATTGAATACATTCGATATGGTCCTCGATGGTAAAAGAGACCGAACGGTCTCATAAGGCCAGATTTTCATCCTTGTCAAAGGCATGTAAAATATTTCCGACAAGTGAAAGAAAAATCTGAAAATACGCACTGAGAGGTACTAATGTAATACCGTCACAGTCACGCTTTTAAATCGAAATGATGCACTGTAAGAAATAATCTTATTTTAGTTTACACTTTCTCTGCTTTTTTACAGAATTAATACAACTATTTAATTCTACGTTTACATTTCATAGATTAGGCTATATCTTAAATGACATACAATGTATTACAGTTTCAACAATAACAACACTATAAAAATGCCAACAATATATAATTTAGCAATCGAAGAGAAGCTTTTAAAAAAAACAAACAAGGCACGGGCCTAAGTAAGACTGCATTTTTGGAGATTTTATTAAATGGTTTGTTCTGGAGATTCACTTGGAACTGCACATAGGAACTAGGAAAAATATTTAAAATATTTACATACATTTTGTAATTGAAAGTAACTTATGCGCGGTTCTGTTTATTCACATGAATTCACATGCATTTTTGTCTTACAGCAAATGATGGAGGAATCCAGTTCGCAGAGACTGGGCTGGGATGGCGACGCGAAAGCGATGCAGCAGTGTTTAACGGATATATTTACCAGCGTGTACACCACCTGTGACATTCCGGAAAATGCCATTTTTGGCCCATGTGTTCTG